>CM038231.1:85521139-86121139 GCA_021442155.1 Cymbidium sinense | reverse complement strand
AAAATAAATAAATAGATAGACAAAGAAAAACTCTGATTAGGATAATTTAAAAGGAAGAATTCATGAAGAAGACTTTACTAGTTGGCATAAGAAAATGGAACCATAATAAAAACTACAGAGAAAGTCAGAACCTGCTCATAAGAAAGGAGAGTTTGAAAAATAGCGACATAATGGGACATGACAAACCTGTAACAAGAACAAAAAAAGATGAAGGGTAAGTGATTGATCAAAATGCAATTATAACAGTGACAGGTCATCTTAGTATGTCAGTAAAGTAAATGTATGACACCAATATTTGGAAAATAAAATTGATTTACTGATTCAACTAATTCATTGGTGGATTATATCCATCCTACAAGATCCTTGATCAGCTGAATATTTCAGGGAATATGCACAAAGATGGATGGAACTTTTAGACACGATGAGATACAAGCTGAATAAATTTGCAATGAAGATTATCTTAAATGAAATTCTCCAAACAACAAAAGTAGAAATAACATAACGCTCTGCAAAATATCCAGGTCGGCTGAATTCAGTGGATATAGTGACATAATCCTATTTGCAATTCAAGTCATAAAAACATGTTAGTTTCACAAAGTAGTAAAACAATGAGACTTGGTTTGGCAGCAGATCACCTGTATCATACAATATTCATTAATGTTTAGAACAATAAATGTGCTGCAAATTTATTTAGTTATTTTAATTAAAATGTTAATTTAAAGTTAAATGCTGACTTTGAAAAGTGATCCATTAGAATGTAACCAGCCAAAGGTTATTGTTGCCATAGCAATGATATGAATCTCCAGAGCAGGCGAGAGGATCACACCAACTAGGACAAGTGTACTACATGGACAATATACAAAGATATGGTCATCGCTCACTCCCCATAAATCACTGAATGAGAGCAACTCTACCTACTTATAGAGTACAATAATGAAGTAGTAGATATATAACAAATCAGCAGCCGCCTCCAATCCTCAGCCACAATTCACCCCACAACATGAACTATGGAATGTAGCATTCATGTTGGCACTACCCTTTTTGTTGGTCAAATAAAATCATGAAGATGGCTATCTAAGGATTGATGAAGTTGAGAACCGTAATAATGCAAGTGTGATGTGAGTGCATGCTACATGACATGAACCATTAAATCAGGGGTATAAAAAATAAATTAATAGGCTTACCACAAGACCAATCAATCTACCAACCCTGAGAGTTCAACTTCATCATCATTGGCCTTATCCAACTTACTTCAAGCCAACTTTATGACTTTCCATTTTTTTCATTCCAGTAAGTGCTGCTTAACGTGTTAAATTTATTCTTCACAGATCATTTTGAATACCTTCTACACATGTAATCTTAGGCCCACCCCTACTCCTTCATAATCCTCTAACACTAATTTCATCTACCCATCTAATGGTATGTTTTGCACGTTATGTTATATGTCTACATCACCAAAGTTTATTTTAAATAACTTATCTTCAATAAATGGCACTTCAATTATTTAATTTATCATTTCTAGTTATATCATCTATCTTAACATTCTTAATTTTATCATGCTCAAGTCAAATATCAAAAAACCAAGCTTGCACTAATACAATGAGATAACTTCCCCAAAACTGAGATGACTTGATCATTCTAATGAGATGACTTATTCATTCTAGTGTAGCATACTTTCAATTTTTATTGCCCAACAACTAGAACAATATAACAATCTCAACCTAATTTGATATAATACTACTTGAGGTTCATGAATCGATTCCTCCAGTGGAACCGCAAAACAAATCTGGGCCTTTAAGAAAATTTGGTTCTTTGTGAATAATAGACCCTCAATCTTCCATTGGGTCTTTGATTAGTTATCACCCTCAATTAATAGTATTCCACTTAAGTCCTAGCCAAACAAATCTCTGTAGCCCTTTCTCACTTGTACGTTAATCTCATCATTCTCATCTTCCTGAGTTATTTCTATATAAGAAATAAGAAACTGAGAAAGATATCAATGTGGGAATAAGATAGAAAGGTGGCAAAGAAGTGGAAGAATTATCCCAATAATGGTGGCATGTATCTAAGGAAGAAAGCATGACGTTTTCAATCAAGAGAAGATCATATGGGAGATCAGTTGGAAGAAAATTCATTGTAAACACACTAACTACAAATGTAATTTGTGAGACATCAATTCAACTATTTCTTTCATCAAAGAGAATTATAAATTCCAACCATGCCTAAAACCTATTATCGATACCTCCTTATATACGTGATGCAAGATGACTAGATTAAAGTTTCATGATGCAATTAATAAAATGTATAGCATGATTCTTGCAGAAAAAAATTGAGGATTCATATATCACAATTCAAAAATTAATTCAACAACTTACTTTCATTAAGTGCAAATAAATATACTAAAATTAAAATAAAATCGAAAATAAATTGATCAAAATAATATGAGAATTTTACAAGAATCAAAAACATATAAAATCAAAAATAAAATTGGATTAAATTCCTCAAAAATAGATTTCTATCATATCATTTTTTTATCAAAATCAAGAGCACTAAACAAGTCCAAAATAAATTACACAGATGAAATAAAATGAGTAACAAAAAAAAGGCATTGCACTTGCCCAAAAATTAAGTAGTTAGAATTATACCCAACTCAAAGAAATCATGCATCCAACTTGCGTTCACAAGATTGAAACTAGAAAAAAAAATTCATGCTATCACAAGCCTCAAATCAACTATTAATAGACCACTCATAATTTATACCAATAGATAAGGCTAGTATAAGATCAATTTATTTCAAATTTTAAATTAATTTCAGTTGTAGTTTCCCAATAAAAGAGAAGCATAAGACTAAGTTAAGTGTTACAGAGATGAGGATGCTTAGGTGGATGAGTGGTTTTACTCTTAGAGATAAAATGCAAAATGAGTATATTCAAAAAAAGTTGGAGTAGCTCCAATGGTAGATAAGATTAGGGAGTCGCTTAGATGGTTTGGCCACATAAAGCGTCACGTCCATGACCCTATTAGGAGAGTAGATGCATTAGATTTGCCTTATGTTAAGAAAGGTAGAGGTAGACCTAAAAGACTTGGTTAAGATGTATAAAAATGATCTTAGTATACTTGATTTAAATGAGAATTTGACACATAATAGACACAATGAAGGATTCATGTAGCCACCCACCTAGTGGGATTAAGTTGTTGTTGTTGTTGTTGTTGTTGTAGTTTCTAATTATCAAAGTCTATTCAAGACTAAACACTCGATATTATCCCAAAATAGGCATATGAACATCACTCCAACCAACACAAGAAGGCCAATCATAAGGCATGGCTCAAAATAACAACTTTCCAATAATTTGAACTATGCATCTCATAAGTAGCAAAAGTCCTTCAATGAAGAAGTAAAGAATTGTAGATCACGCAATCGCCTTTTTCTTTAGATAATAAAAAAGAAATAAAAATAGCCACTTGTAATTTGATGAATTTCAAACTCCATCTAAGCCACAACTCAAATAACCCATTGAAAGAAACAACTGCCTAATCAACCTAACAGAAGTCCCACCACAAACTACCTCCTCCAATCACAGCCAATACAACATATTTATAAACTCCCAACATAAATAAGGAAATAATGCAATCCATCGTAGTCTAGTCACCTTAATCTTTCTATGAGAATTAACCTAAATTGAATTTATACTAAAATCTTACCAAATATATAAGCTAAGCTAAAGTTAGAAAATCAAATATAACCTTCTAGGCCATCATCACTGGCATGTTTTTAAAAATATAGAAATAAAATGAACAAAATAATGATAAGGAAATAAATGAATTACACTTAAAGTAATATTTGATGCAAACTTTTGAAGAGAATAAACGTGAAAAAATTCATCAAATCTACCCAACTTAAACAAATTTGGCTTTGACAAATTTAACATTTGATATGCATCAAGTAAATATAGACAAATTCTAAGTCTTCTATAGAGTACTCGTGAATCATCACAATTAAATTTATCTCACCAATAAATAAGATGTTTCTGAAATCCACCATTACCAGTAGATACAATCTCATCCAAAATAACCTCAAGAATAAGCTACATGAACTATTTGGCGGAAATTGGAAATGAATGCATCAAGGATACATTTGAGTATAAATATTAGACCTATTCTAATATTTTATGTGTTAAGGAAGCAGCCACATGTAATTCCTTATCCCTTTCTTAAATTTCCCTAGAAAGAGCTTACGATTAAATTTTCAATATTGTTCCCTACTGGACCTTTTATTTTGTGATTGTCATAACAAAGATTAGATCTAGAAGAGAATATTTTAGGATTATCTAAAGAAAGTTATTTAATGTTGTTCTTTTTTCTATCAAACTTTGAAAAGCCTCCTTGCAATTTAGCAAGCTTATCTCCACGAGTAATGTTACCTTCACTCATGGCCCCCATCGACATTGATCGATTCATCGTTTATTGTTAGAGCTTGTAAGTTGAACATCCCTATCAACATGTTCATTTATTGTTACAAAAGTGGCATAAGCAGTCAAGTAACTTGAGAATCCTCCTTCTAGTTTGATTAGGTAATTTCCTCCATGGTGTTGTTGGTTCAAGCACAAAAACTCATCTCCAATTTGTTAGTCACTATTCATCAACACAATGTGCAAGGATTGAGCGGAATAATACCATTTGATCTAATATAACTTGAGCTTCACACATAAAAATTTTCCAATAAAACCACCAAGAAAATCAAAAACTTAAAAAGAATTTGTTCTTTTTATAAAAAAGGATCTTGATCTTGCCTTGAGTCTCTTGGTTAGCTAATTAGCTCCTACCATAAATTCATAGAAACCCACTTAAACCATGGCTAAATGCACCCCTTGTAAGCCTTCTTCATTTTTACATTTATCTCATCCTTCTCTTCATACTATAGGTAATTACTATATGAAACAAGAAACCAAAAAAGAGCCTCATGTGGGAAGACAAAAAAGAGTTGTCAAAAGAGTGTAAGAACTCTTCCAACGATATTGGCATGCTGCAAAGAGGGCTTAATAGTTTCAATCAACAAAAAAAAGAAAAGAATATGAAGTATCGATTGGAGAAAAAAATTGTTGTAATCACATTTATTATAAGAAGAGTTTGTGAGCCTTCAATCAACAAGGTTTTTTCATTAAAATGAGGATTGGAAACTCAGAGGATGGCTGATATCAAACCCTTCTTACATAGGAGTGGAGGGTGTGCCAATTACAAGTAGATGAAGGGACTCTCTTTATTAAACATGCATGAGTAGATGAAGGGACTCTCTTTATTAAACATGCATGAATACATTAATGAGAAAAAAAATGTCTCAATATACATGAATGAAAAAGTGGGGAACGTCATTGGTCAACACATTATGAAAACCATAGCTTAGGGTTTGTTTGGGATCAATTTTGTTTTGTATTTTTGTTTTAACTTTTTATCTTATTTTTAAAATCACATTTGTTTAGTGTATTCTTTAAGTATTTTAATTTTTTATTTTTAAAAACATTCAAAATAATTTTTAAATGTTTTGAGTGTTTTTAAGAACTATATACAACTAAAAATTTCATACTTATATTTAATTTATAATTATTTTGATTTATTTGGTTTATTTATAATCGAAAACCGAATCATTAGTTTGCAAACCGAACCGACCAAATAACGTCAATTCGATTCGATTTTTTGGTTCAAATCTGTGCAACAATTAATTAACTAGCTTAATTTAATTTTATCTTTTATTGGGTAACATTAACTTAACAAGTGTTGCAAAACTCCTCAAGAAAGCACTGCCTTACTCACTATTTAAAAGCACGAGAGTTGATAAGAGGGGAATTCTAAGGTGGAGAAGAAGAGAGGGAGATAAATAAGGAAAGGGAACTTACCAAGTTGAGTGTGAGCGCATGCAAGAGTGAGGCCACAAGAACATGTAGAACCAAGCAACTCACATGTGAAACCGTGCAAAACTGAAGCACGAGCAAGAGCTGAAGCTTGGGCCAAGGCCGAATCGAAAGGAACAGAGGGGAAGAGGAGGTGAGTAAAGGGTTATATTTAATTACTTATTTTAAAATATATACATATACATAAGTAATTAAATAAATATAGTGATAACAATAATTATAAATAAAATTATCTATATAATAATAAATAAATAAACAATAAATAATAAATAATATAATATAATGATAATCATAATAATTATTATTATTATTATTATAATAACAAAATAAGAATAATCTATTAATAGTAATAATCATAATAATAATAATGTATTCATAATAAATTATATAATATAATTATAATAAAAATAAATAGTAATGGTTAATATAATAATATAATAATAACAATAATAATATATAGTATAAAAATAACATAATATTAATTATATTAATAATGTAATAACCAGAAATCAGAAGAAAAAATAATAATAATAATAATAATCCAACCGTAGCGATGATTGACTTGAATAGAATAAGGGGGAGCTTCGGTTTCATTGAAAACAACTCCCAACGAGAGAGAGAGAGGAAATGGAAGAGGGAGAAAGAGAAGGGAAAATCGTGCGTGCGTGCCCTAACCGAGCCTTCCATGTGTCGTCGGCCGAGGAAGGAGGAGGAGGAGGGAACCCTTGCAAACGACGGGAGGAAGGGAGTCGAAAAGGCGCGACCGACGCGGCGTGGAGGAGCCAAAGCGTGGCTGACCGAAGAAGAAAGAAGGAGGAAAGCTCAGGTGCGTTCTTACATGTAAACGGGAACCTATGAAAGGAGAAGCAAGCATTGATAGAAGAAGGGGTATATTGTTGAGTCTTAGGGCAAGCCGATTGAGGAAAAAGGAACAGAAGGAAAGAATGTAATGATATATATGTATATTTATTTAAAGTGAAAATTTGATTTTTATTATTCGCAATCATGATTTAGGATGTTTTAAGTTTAATAAGGAATTTAATTGAAAATGTTATTATTTTAATATATATATATATATATATATATATATATATATATATTATTTAAATTGAAATCTAATTTTAGTATTATTTCAAGTTTAACTTAAAGTTTATAGATTTCAACAAGAAATTTAATTTGGGAATGTGTAGGATGAATCAAAGTAATTAAGATTAAACCCTTACATATGAAATATAATCGAAATTTAATAAAACCTTAAACCTAAGCTAAGTTATATAATTAATTAAGAATCATTTTAATGGAAATGATAAACATTAAATGAAAATAAAATTTTATTTATATTAAGTCACTTTAACACTTAATATTTTATATTAAGAAAAATAATAGGATTTAGAAGTATTATACGGCAAATTAAACATATTTATATTAAGAAAAATAATAGGATTTAGAAGTAATATATGGCAAATTAGACATATATAAATATCATTATATTAAATAAATTAAACGTTAATTTAACTTGATTTAAAATACACAATAAAAAATATTGATGAATGTGAAGGCCAAATAATAAAATATATATGCAAAGTATCATGTAGATAAAATAAATCGCTTAATATTGATCCAATCAATATTTTATTCTATAATTTCAAAGAAAGAAGCGTTAAAGGAAAGAAGATTTAAGATAAACCGTAAATTAAAGTGTAATTACGTTCTTATATTTATGATAAAATGTCCTTTAATTTCTTTGTGATGAAACGATTTTAAATGATTATGAATTTTTCTAATCGTGTTTATGATTTATTTTCCTATTTCTTCATAATTGTGATGCAATTTCCTATTTCTTCATGTTGAATAATACAATTATCATATCATACTTCGATTTTATAAAATTAAGCGATTTATTAATTATGAATTAATATACGTTGTATAATTATACGCTATGAATGTGTATTGAAAATAGAGTTCACCCCTTATAAGATCTGGGACGAATAATTGCAGACAAAAAGGATCAATAAAATTGGCAAATGATAATGACTACTTGTCCTTTGGATGAGTATTGGTAAAGATTTTCTTTTGGTAAAGGTTTAGACCTAAAATGGATGATAAATGTAAAAGTAAAAGTTCACACGAAATGTTCATTTGTACATACCTCAGTATATTTGATTGTTTGAGCAATTTCTTTTATGTACGTGTAATAATAAAAACTGACATGCATACTAGTTTTACCTTCTTATTATCTATACTGTAATAGCATAATTGACCCACTAAATTTATTCAATTGTTAGTTGTTTATTTTATTTCAGGTAATCATCCTAACTAGATGAGTGATAGAAGGGAGGGTTATGTTTATCGTCGTAGAGACTTGAGATGAATTATGGGTTATGTTGATTTATTTTAAATTGATTTCATATGAATTTTATTATATATATATATATATATTATTAGTATATATTATTAAGATATATATATATATATATATATATATATATATATATATATATATATATATATATATATATATATGTGTAAAAGGTGTAAAGGACAAATTGTTAAATAATATCCCCCGCTTCTCAGATTCCAAGTTCCCGAGCACGCCGCGTGACAAATAACATGAAAATAAATATTAATTAATGATAATAGAAATAACGATATAATAGTATAAAATAATAAAATAATAATATTGATATGATTATTAGTAATAATATTGATAATATGCAAATAATAATATAATAATAATCATGATTAATAAAAATATAATTATAATAATGTTATTATTATTAACATAAAACTAATTAATAAAAGAGAAAATCATATAATAATAATGATAATATAACAATATTAATATCAATAATAACATAGTAATATAATATTATAATAATAACAATAATAATAACTTAATCATGATAATCTATTAATAGAAAAAATGGTAAATAATAGTATATATTATTAATAAAATAACAATACACATAAATCATATAATAATAATGATAATGATTATAATGATGATAAAAATGGTGGTGAAGATAAACTAATTACCATTTGTGAGGAATTTCTTCGAAAAGGAACAAATGAATCTCATTAAAGGTGGATAACTATACTTTCTAATTTATAATAATTATTTCATTTCCTCTACATCTAAATAAATTAATTATTATGCATGCTTGTATGTAAATGTTCAAATGATATTGTAAGTGTTTCATGCTTTCATATGTGTTGAATCCAACTTTGTCCGAGAAATGAAGCAAAACCCTCTTAGGTGCTTAAGAAATATGATTAAGAAAAGTAGAATAATAGAAAATAAGAGAAGTACAAGAAAATTCCAAAAATTCACTATCTCAAAAGATCTTAAGCACATAAAAAGTTTTTTTTTTCCAAGGGAAAATCTATAGAGCATAATGAAAGTTTTAGGACCAAAAAGTGAAAGTGCTTCCCTCCAGAAGTCCGAAAGGAGAGATAAAAAAGGTCTCGGTCCTTTGAAAATCCTTCTTTTTATATGGTGATGGTGATGGTGGTGGTGGTGGTGGTGGTGGTGGTGGTGGTGTGTGTGTGTGTGTGTGTGTGCGGGGGCGACGGTGATCATTACGTATGGTAAGAATATATACGAAAAATTGATGACACAAGAGAAGGAACTCGCCAGCATGAGGCAAACACCAAGCAGCAAGTGGCAAATCCTCTAGTTGAAGTTCTCTGAAGTATAAAGGTGAGTTATCCAATGCATATTGTGAACACATGATCATGTGGACAAGTTGCCATGTTGGGGGCGAGTTGCACACTTCGACTATAGCCTGATTAGTGTTTTTGTTCATTCATCTATCCACAGACAAATCTTTATCCTCGTTGCCGACTTCTATGTCTTACCTTTATTCTAATACTTTCTTCCCTACTTGTCATATGTGTAACAAATCTTTGCCAATGGGCGGCACACTTGAACTCATTTGATGGTTACTTGTAATGATTGCTCGTCAAATCTGCTCATATATTTGGATCTACAGTATGTACATTAAGTAAAATTTCTATTATAAAATAATTTTATCTTTCCCAACTTATGAGCTCATATTGATATGATGATTATTCTATAATTTTATGATTGAATCTTGAATGATTTTCCTAATGATTAACAAAAAGATACTATTAAAATGTATTATTAAATACAAGAAAATAAATATGTTATAGAGTAACTGCTTGTGCATATTGACTAATGGAGTTCAACCTCTTATAATATTGGCTAGAGATGCAATGTATCTGAATACTTAAATGGAAATGAAAAGATTTGTCTATCCTTCAAGATTAAGTTTCATGAAGGCTACCTTCTCTCCAAGAAAGATTTAGTAAAGGTTATGCAATTGTGTGCCCATATTTTAACGATAACCTTTATAGCAGGTGTAATGTAAAATAAAAAAAGTTAAGAGATGAAAAAGAAGGTAAATAGTTATTGGTTCTTCTCCATTTAAGCATTTTCTTACTTTTCCATAACAAAGATGATAATGAATTAATAATAGAAGCTGGAATTCATATATTTCTTAAATCTTAAATTATTGTAACTATAAGATATAATTATCTACTGAATTGTTTAACTCACTCTTTAGTTTATTATCATTTTTCAAAAAAATCATCGATAACATAAATAAATGGAAAATGAGAGTACATATTTGGTAAAGGATTTTCTTCGGGAGCTGGGTATTATAGCTAGTACTAAAGCAATGCAAGTGGTGTGCACAAAATGAAATGTTTACAATTTAAATGATAGTTTCGTTGATGATTTTATATTAATAATAATAATACGAGAATGTTTTACATATTCATCAGTACTCCAAGCTCCTGGGCCTGATCGTGACAACAAATATCTCCATAATCCTTGGTGCACACCTATTATAGTTAAAAAAACTTTGGTTACTCGATAACTGTAAAATTAGTGCTATGTATATATAATAATGTTATACATTTGAAACACATTATCGTTGTAATGCGCACTTAATGAATTCTGGTGCTCAATCATAAAAGATGAATAAAAATCATAAAAATATATTTTCTTAGCTTTCTAAACCATACTCTCAATAGTGAATTGAGCACCATAACACAAAGGTCATGATATAAGTAAAATGTATGGCATACAAGTATTAAATTAAAAGATAAATCATCATGATAATGAAAATAGAAAAATGATGCTTAACTTCAAATACTCATCGCCTCAACTATTTAAAATTCAAAAAATAGACATCACACAATTGTTATCGCTTTCTTTTGCTAATATTCCATATTTTTATAAAGAATCTTTATTTGTAGTTTAAACTAAATTTGATATTCTTCCGGATACCTAATAGTGAGAGAATTAGAGATAACCAATACTAACATGTACAATGAAAAATTATATGTAATAAAATAATATTTGAAAATATCAAAGTTGACGTCAAAGGCAAGAAATGATACCTTCGTCAAAGCTATGATCCATGCAACGCACTCCGTGTTGCAAGGCCACAACATATGAGAGAAAGAGATGGATGTTGTGCGAGATCAAGAAGCCCGAGACAAGGCCTCAACCAAGAAGCAGCGAGGCCACAAGAAGAAACGCAACCACCCAAGTCAATGTTGAGGCCTAGTGTATGAAGCATGATCCATCTATGAGATTGCGAGCAAAGGTTGAGCCAACAACTAGGGCAAGACGAGACCACGAATCAAATGAAGATAGTCAGAGGTAGAAAGCCAAGGCGATGCCCTAGACGAGCAAGTGTGGAAGTGCAATCCATGAATATGAGTTTAATTGAAAACAAAAGGCTAAATAATAATTAATTTACTTTATAATTTATAATAAAAAATTGTTATATTTAAAATAGCAACTAATATGGGGTTATGCGCCATGTGTTATTTTTCCTATATGGCGCACTTGTCATGCACAATTCTAGACTTTTGCGCCACACCATGAAAATAGCACAAGGGGTGCACCTCGCCTCGCCGCACTATGCAGCATATCATGCACTATTTTGTGTCATTGACAAACATATTCTATACTTTTTCATCAATTGCCAGATAAACAAGATAATTTACATATTCTTTCTATCATGAAACCAAATTAGCTATATAAAATTGATATACTTAAAACATATGGTCCATTACTCTCACAAAGCATCATTGCATTACTCAAAATTTTGATTCCTCTATAATTATCACAATCTTGGATAACAACTTTGTTCTTATATATTAGTATAAAAATCTCTTTTCCAATCATTTGGTATCCTTTTCGTTTAAAACTATATTGAAAAGATTTGTAATTATATATATATATAATATCCCCCATAACTCTCTAAATAAAAAATCATCTTTTATGCATCGGCTTTAGAAATAACTCCGCTCTACTTTTTTAGTTCAAATTATAAAATATTCTATTTTAATGTTCAGTATATTTTTTCAAACAATTTTTTAAAATCTTAACAATCTCTCAAAAAATAATATTTTGAACTTTTACTGATGACTTCATATTTATCCAAAATCCTATTATCTTCACTTTTAATGCATCTAAATTGATCAAAATCTCAAGATCTCTTATCTCTGACCTTATAGCTATTTCTTGTACTTAATTTTTCTTTCCTTAGTACCAACTATCAAACCTATTATTTAAATTAACAAAAAATGTCTTATAGCTTTTTTAGACTTCAATTTCAGAAAAAGGAATACTTAAGAATAAACTCTCCAAAGTAGGATGATCGTTTTCACCACCTTTGCTGAACAATGATAGCATGTTAATCCAAACGTTTGGCATAGTGATGAATTGTTAGTTTCTTCATAAAACATTGTTCTGCATCATCTCATAGCATGTTATCAATAGAATTTTTTCATGGTTTTCACTATGAAAATGAGAATATAATCCTGGGAGGAAGAAAAGTTATCCCTTCAGGAAAACAACCAACTCAATACATCTTCAACATTGTGTCCCTTCACCTTAGCACCTATTTCAAAGATTTTCAAGCCTAGGCTTCATGTGTTTCAGCATCCCCTTGAGTTTGATTTAGTAAGTTTAAGCAAATCTTGGAGACTTTTAAGCACTAAGTGAATTCTCGAACTACTTGAAAGCTGAGATACCGCAAGGTTACTTTCAGCATATAGGACAACTGGAGTGCCGCAAGCTTGAGGGCTGTCAAGAGAATGTGGCACCTAATAGCTTCTATGAAGGCAAAAGTGGCCATCATACTTGAACTTGGGAGGATGAGGTGGGGTTCATTTAGATGTCGCTTACATTGATGAGTATTGAACAAGCCCAAACTAATCTTCAACTGAAGGATTCTCCCTCCTTATTTCTTGGTGAATTTGTCTGCAAGCTGAGAACCCTTAAGAGCTGTGCATTAGTTCTGTGACTGCCTCCATTTAAGACAAGAGCTTGCAATGTTTTGTCAACTGTGGATAAAATGCATGGCAATTGTTGGAGTTTTCATTGAACAATTATAACTTAATATTGCGGTTGTTTTAGGCCAAAGATGTAGATAAGTTGTTTCCTCTAATGGCACCTTTCCTTCCTCCTGATTGTTCATTGTCTGCTTCTTCCACAGACATAATTAATATCAGTTAGGATCATTAATATTGTCACAACAAGAAATATTAATATATCGATAGGCCAAGTGATTATTGTGGAGTAAGATAAGAAGTGTACTAAGTAAACAATATAGAAGGGGATTTGTTCACTCACATATATAGTCCCAGAATGTGATTTGATCCCCTTACCTCTATCCCCCTATCTAACTACGACAGTGTCAAATTTATACATACACAAAAAATTATCTACATCCTTATTCCCAGACATTAGTTTTGTCCTTCAGCTGACTCCACATGATTTTTGCTAGCGCCCATCCTGTTGGTTACAGGATAATAGGAGAATTTTGTATGTACGAGCCATGACAATGTCCAAGCTGAGAGTCATGGCCCGGCGAAAGCTGTATGGATCCATGCTGCATGACATGAGCATTTGCCGTAGGGGTACAAAGAATAAATTAATCGGTCCTCTTCAATCCTAATAGTTACTACAAATAACATTTGATGATGTCGAGATAAATTTCAATAATAGATATTTCTATAAACGTCAAAACGTAATATAAAATGCAAAATAGTACAATTCAACATATGCATGCAACTATTTGAAATTTTCAACTAAATTTGTCTTGGGGCATCATCATTAATCTTGAATGTGAAAAGAGTTCCATGAACTTGTTATCTTCAAGTTTTTAAAAACTAGCTTTGGTCAAAGCAGAAGAATTTTAATGTTTGGGTGCTTCACAAGTATTGAACTTAAAATATGGAGATCTAGTAAATAACCAGTAGCTTTAATGGCTCCTGTTCAGTATCAAATCATCAGTTCAACTTCAGCATCACAGTAGCTTTAACCAGATGAAAAATAAAATATGGAGATCTAGTAAATTATTTCAACAGTGCTGACTTAAAATAAAACAGGAAGAAAAATATAATAAATAAATTATTATAGCTAATGATGGGTTAAAACAATTATCTGAATAATTAACACATAATTAATTTAAAGAACCACAATTAGAATCTTTACTCGAGTATATCTAGAGCAAATATCCGTTGAAGTGAATGCACCCGCAACCAGATTGCCTGGTAAAAAAATGCCAGCATACTCATCAAGCTTAATATGTTGAGGCATTCTGGAATAATGTTAAGAGAAAAGAACATTAGCTTTCATTCAGCACATACAGATCCACCTGCAGCAAGAGCTGTCAAATCCTCAAGCAGAAGAAGCCCAAGTTTCCCTGTTTTGCTCAGGGATTCTCTCATGCTTGGTTGAACAGCAACAGTTCTAGTCTCCAATGACCTGACAGAACTCAAGTAAGCTAGAATACAGATTGGACAAAATGGAACCAAGATTTTCTTCTGAAAGAAAAGCTGGATATCATAACTTGCTATTGATACATTCATAATATTGGCAGTTCCATTGGTATGGAGTTTAAATCCATATGCAAAGAACAGTTTATTTAGCATAGGCATAGTAAAGACAAGATGTATGCAAAGAATCCTACACAGACTGGTTGATATGACGAGTAACATCGTTCACGACAGAATTAGCTCGCGAGGCATGACTACCATATTTTCCAAAAGAAAGTGATTCAGCATGAACAACATTATCAAATATTAGAGCAACTGCCTGCCGGAAGGTAGCTGCAGCAGTACTGGAACATAAACACGTACAAAATAAGTTAAACAAGAAAAATATAAATCCCTCTCAATAATTCATGTGCAATAAATAATTGCTATGGGACTTACTTGCGGACACTGTCAGAAGAACGATTATTTTCAAGGAGGCGAAGACAGATACCAAGAGCTTGAGCCATATTGTCCTGGGTGAAAACAATAAAAACATTTAAACTATGTTGCTTGCAACTATGATAGCATAGCAGACTTGCTGTTGTGGACTTCAACATAAACTTAAGTTGTGATATAGAAAATAGTTGGACACAACCAGTGGCTGCATTTCACTAGCTTCACTATCAAGCAAAGATAAAAATGCTTGCATTCAAGTTCTGCAACTTGCTGAAGAAAGCTCATAAAACAATTCTTTGACTATGCTTATTCACTTAGCTACTGCTAGCATGGTGAGTGCTCCAATTGAAGGTAAAAGTTTTTGTTACATTTATAAAAAGGTTGAAGTCTATATGTCTCTGAAAGGAAAAACGTTGCCTTTGACAGCATGCAACATTAATTTAATAGGACTAATATAGATAACCCTCGATCAAGAGTAATTCTTGTAGAAAAGTGAGATTCTCATGAAATGGCGGAGCCAAAAAAATTTCTTAGTGGGGGCATAAATGATAATTTCAAAATTACTCATAACTTTTTTATCCGGACTTTAAATCAACATTAGCAATTTCAAAAAAAAATTGTTAAGAGTTTTATAAAAAAAATAAATTATATGCTTTCAATTTTATCAATTTAGCTAATTTTGTTACATAATAATATATTTTAAAAATATATTCTTTTCTAACAATATAAATTTTATTCTAATATTTTAAAATAATTAAGTTGACAAAAATTAAATTATAAATCACATAAAACATCTAATTTTAATTTGTTTGTCTTATACAAAATATAATCACCAAAAACTCAAAATACATAGGTGACTTTAACTCCTCTCTCTCTCTCTCTCTCTCTCTCTCTCTCTCCACCAAGAAATCTGATTTTCTTTCTCTTTGTGTCTCTCCACTAAAAAATTTGAATGAAATAGACGGCAGACTAAGAACACTTTCACACTCTTCTCTGTAAACTCAACGAAAAGGCCAATGAGCCGTCAATGGCAGGCTAAGTTTTCCTACAAACTTAATTATTTTTCCTTAGCTACAATTCCTACGACAGTGAGAATGGCACCAAAGGGAGTAAAAGCTGAAAGAAAATTTAAAATTTATTCAATTATGTGGGTCTGGCCAGTGGGAGCACTGGGGGCCCGTGCCCCCATTATAACTCCGCCCATATTCTCAGGGCCCCAGCATTCGTTGTAGAGATAATATTGAATTCCACCAACCTAGATTAATTTCTTGATTCTCCCAAGTTTATTTATAACAATGAATAAAAGCTTCTCATTCAGGCTCAAAAATACTGCTTGCAAGGGTCAATCATAAAGTTTGCTTGAGTCCTCCATCGGGATTAGGATCGGATTTTGATTATTTTAATATGGTGAGTGATTTGTAGTGCCAAGATAGCTTTTAAGCACAAATTCATTTGAGCAGAGTCTCCAGCCTAGACATAACTTTGTAATAGCTTTTCATCAGGGCATAAGATTGTCATAATTCATATTAATAGTTATAAATCATCGGGAAAGTCTATGAGCTAACTTTTTTTTTTTGGTCCAATCAATTTTTTTATTGCCTTCCACTCTTTCCTAGGCTACTTTTTTATTTTTATCCCTCCTTTTACCTACTACTATTTTCATTCAAAAAGAAATATGAAACTAGCTATTATACCCACTCCAAAATTTCTTTGAATATGGTTACTAAAATGATGCATCTAATTAATAAAAAATTTAATGTGGTCACTAGCAATATCGATCTAGTAAATAAATTTTTAGAAGGTATTGGCTTTTATAAATCTAGTCATTACTTCTATATATGTGATTACTAAAACGATAGATCTAGTTATTAGAAGTCAAATGCGGTCACTAATCATATGGAAGTAGCTATAAGAAAATTTTAAAATACAAATTGGCTTTATAAATCAAATTAATAATGTTTTCGATGATGTTACTAAAACTATAGACCTAGTTATGCAAATCAAATGTGAACATTGTTGGATTTGGTCATGAATTTTAGACGTGGATATTAGCTTTACACAAAATCTAAATGTGGTTATTGAAATAGTAAACTAATTACTCAAATTTTGAACATTTAGAGAATGATCAAAATAGTCCCTAAACTTTTTAATTGTGTTCATTTTAGTACCAAACTTTTCTAGTATTCAATTTTAGTCAGTTAACTCATCAAATATGAACAAATTTAATCTTTTGTCAACTTTGTAATTGCTTTGAACAGAAATTAGTGGAGAGAAGTTTTCCATGAGAGTATTTTAGACTTTTTAAGGTGAATATTATTATTTTGAAATGAAATTAATTAAGTTATGAGATTCACCCTAAAAAAGGCCAAAATGTCCTCATGAAAACTTTACCTCCAGAAATTTTCATCCAAATAAATGGCAAAGTTGATGCAAAGACTAAATTGATTTAGATTGATGAGTTAAGTTATTAAACTGAATGTTTGAATAGCTGAGATTACAGTGGATGCACCTAATTACCTAAAAAATCCATGGTCAATTTTAATCAGGTACCTAATCTGATTATTCCAGATTTGGCATATTAGGAATGTAAAAATCTAAGTGAACATACCTTCTAAGGGGCTGTTTGGTTCCGTGTAAAAGAGGTGTAATGCATTTTAAATACATGCAATTTTACTTTTCCCGTGTTTGGTATGCAGTAAATTAATTACCGTGTAAAAATTTACGGTATTTGAAATTCCTTCTTATGATATTTTAAATGAAATAAATCGTTAAATTAGAGAAGTCCCTTAACAACCGCGTAGGCCTCTTCGCCATCTTCCGATACCCAACTGAGCCAGCTTCACCGAGAGGTGGATCGCCTCGACATTGCGACGCCGGCCCCACGCACATAGGATCTCTAAAGGGGAAAGTTTTCGTGTAATCAATCCCAAATATAATTTTCGTTCTTCTACCTCTGTTGATCTTCCACGTAATCCGTACATCATCTTCTCTTTTGCGGAAGAGATCGATTTGTCCAACTTTTTTTTGAGCTTATTAGAAACTTTGTATATGATTTTTTTTTCGCATCACTTTTCCAATCGCTTTTACTCTCAATATAGCATCGCCTTCTCTTTTTTTTCTGCACTTTTCCAATATGATTGATCCCGAGAATTTCTTCCGAATGAATGAGTATTCTTGTTCGGGTGCTTAGCGATCTTGGGTTTAACTGTTTAATAATTTGTATTCAATTCGGATAGGTGTTGAACTGTTGTTTTCTAAGCTTATAACGTGAAGATAGTTAACGTAAAAAGCAAAGCATGATTAATAAAAGGGGAAAAGAGTAAAAATTTTGTACTAAAATGATATAGAAGAATGTTTTTGTATGAATTATGATATATTTGGAATAAATTCTAAAAAAGTTTCAGATAAAATATAATATTCTTAGTTAGAGATATACTCAAGGTAATTAAGAAAATCAAATATTTTTTATTTACCTGATATCAATCACTTAAATAAAAGACTCTAAACAAAATAATCATTTGACAAACTATTTATGGCTTTACTTGATTATTTTCTGAATATAGCATCTATTTAATTTTTGGGAGAATGGAAAAGAATGGAAAAAAGTGCCGTCAGACTTGCTCTTTTATTGTTTATTGTGAGATTAGTTCTTTTGGCTGCACTATGGTATCCTTCTTCTTGCATGATTCTTATGTAAAAACATATGAAATTATAAGCATTCTTCATTCTTCTTTGTCTCGTTTTCTTTTTTTGTATGTCAATTTTTTTTTTCATTTTCTCAAGAATGGTATATGCTTGATTTGAACTTTCATCTTTTAATTTTCTCTATCTCTGCAAGAACATGTGCTGCAAACTATCAAAAATCACTGTGCTTTTTGGACTTGATTTACAGGAACTTTTTTGATGAGCATAGGTGTTTAGATACTAGCATTCTAGGTATGCTGGATATTTATTAGCCCATCACGGTTGTTTAGTATTTTAGTGAAAGTATACCCTGTTCGTATCTATTATGAACATTTTGATGAATAACTTGATAATAAATTGACGATTCAGAGCAGCGGACTCCAGGATGGAAATTTAATTTTTGGGAGATGAAAGTAAGAATTCTTACTTCGTGTTGCTTCATCATGTGTTTACGTATTCATGTTAATACCAAAACAAGTTGTTAGTTTAAATCCTATCTTTGGGAGATCGAAGCAAAAAATTCAGCCATCCTGCAGGTTAATTATTGATGTACTTCAATGTATTTATGTTTACTTGAAGTTGTTCCTAGTTTTCGTTTTATGAAAGCTTCAACTTTATTTTAATAATTAAATTAGCTCTCTTATCAACTCTAGCTGTGTACTTATTTAAAAAGTGCGGATATTGATTTATTAGCAGCTGAAAATCTTCCTTGAGCTCCATGCATCTTTGCAGTATGCTTCATCAAGTGCTTATTTAATGTATTTTGTTCCTGGTGCTTGCTTAATATGATATATTTTGTGCGGTTAATGCAATTTTCTCTCCCAAAAACTTTATATATCTTGTTCTTCCAATGCTTCATGCAAATTTAAGCACTTGTAAATTATAAAATGTTTTTCAGGGTGTCCCCTTGAGGAATGAAATTGGTCCTCGTGATGTTGCCAATGGTAGTGTGGTGGTAAGTCGCAAAGACGTGCCCGGAAAACTCGGCAAAGATTTTGGGGTATCTATGGAGCCTTCAGTGTTGATAACCCATGTGAAGAGCAGGTTGGAAGAAGTCCAGGCATCACTTCTTTATAGAGCCACACTGCTTTCGGAGTGTTAAAACTCCACTTTTAGTTCTTTATGGAGCCTGTTGATAACCCATGTATCCTAAGCAACTACAATTTAGTTTTTTTTATTGACATACGTTCGAGTATTAATTTTGTGAATTTGAGTTCATTGATTTTCAAATACATAGTTCATTATTTATATCGCTTTGATTTTGTCATACTTTGTTGCGATATACTTTCTTGTTTTGCTCTCATCTTGTATGAATTTGAGAATTTTTAAGGTCATTATTTGACCAAAAAAGATTTAATTCGATTGGAATTGCCTCGACTTTACTTTCCTTGTTAATGATGCATTGGAGACTGTATGAACTAGAGCTAATGCTATTCCCACATTGTTGGGACTTGCTCCCCAAGTGTTATCCCGGTGTGAGGCCATAAAGCGAAGTGTTTTTTATTCGATACTAATTTTTTTTTTCAAGGGTGGGTTCAATGATATTCATAGTTTTAATAGATAATTCTCAAAAGATATGATGCAATTTTTTAGTCGTTTCTTGTTATTTCACTTAGCAACTTCATCAAAATAATTACTTTTCAATTTATTTTTCACTAGCATTAATCAATCTAATTTCAACAAAACATGAGTTTTAGGCAGTACAATGATTTGACAAAAGATCTCATCTCAATTTTCATTAATATTTAAAACCTTAAAAAGTGAAAGTTTAAATGAATATTTTTAGTCAAAATTTTAAATAATGGGAATAAATTTTCAAAAACATAATGATCAATTTTAAGTAATGTAAAAGAGGTGTAATGTAAATTATTTATTTTAGTGTTCAAGTTATAGAGTTAATCAACATATCAGAAATAAAAGTTTTATGTAATTTTTAATATATATATATATATATAAGAGAGAGAGAGAGAGAGAGAGAGAGAGAGCTTTATGAAATCAAATTAAAAAATATTTTAAATTAAATAACATATCATTAAAATAAATTTATTTATCGATTATTTACCATATCGCTTTTCACTTTTAAAATAAATATATTATAATCTTTTTTAACTAAGTAGTAAATTTTTATTTATAAAATATTTATATTTTAATATATATTTAATTTATTAATTTAATATTTCAATTAATGAAAAATTCACTAATTTCTAAATATACAACAATATCAATAGTGTATTTTTACTTTACTTTATATATTTCAACCAAAAAATAAAATATGTATTTACTTTACATACAACCAAACAAATCAGAAATATTCGCATCAGATTCACTTTACATTATATTTCTTTTACACTGCATTCTAAATGCAGGCAACCAAACATCCCCTAAGTGTTTAGGAGTTATGCAACATTTAGTTAAAAATAGTGGTGAACATTTAAGAGTGAGAATTTCGGGTGATGTGGATTAGGCTAATTTTGTTGTCGATGAAGGGAAGAATAAGAAGGGAAGAACAAAAATATTGCAATAAATAAATGGAATTTCCAAGAAGCTGCAGAAGTTCAGTTTGAGGCATTACCAGGCTAGCAAAACTGGTTTAGACAAGTTGAGAAACATACAGACGCATGACCTCTCATTATCTACTAATACATCATGTAAGCGCAGTAGAAGTGCATGAAACCAAAAAAATAAGAAAGCTTATTTAAGATATATGATTGGCATTATTAAAAACTACTATCGTAAGACATTTCACTGAAACATAAGTAATCACGCATGAATCCAAACAGCATCACACTATAAACAAAACCACTCGTTTAACATGCAAGCAATCATAAACAACACTTATATAAAGAAATTAATCTTTAATCTTAAAACTAAGACAATCCCAGAGAACTTAAATTAATCACTATAATAACAAAAATCAAATCAAAAGTAGAATTTCATAAATAGAGCTACAAATGATGCCAAGAACAAATTAGGCACAGCCGCACTGAACAAAAGCATACAAATGTATGCAGTCTAGAACAATCATCATCATCAGATTTTTAAGCATTTTATTCCACAATAAAACATAAAAAAAATATTACAACTTAACCTTTATTTGTATTCTTCTAAGTTGACTTAATAGCAAATATGGATCATCCACGAAGTATTCTCTCACACACAAGTAAGTTTGCGGGAAAAAAAAATCTCTATCAAATCAACCCACCACCACATAGAAATATTAAGATGGCAATCAAATAATATGAACAAAGACTTTGCATACCTCATTATCTGGATGTAAATGTGATTGAAATATTAATAATATAGTCTGAAGAGTTTTAAGTTGAACACTATCATCTGCCATCTCTGAATGCTGCGTTAAAAGGAAGAAGAATAGTAAGTTGAAAAGAATAGGAAAGGTAGAATCTTGGTTAAACCACCTTAAAAAATGGATAGACCAAGAATCACGAACATGAATGCAGCTGATATTGTATAAGTTATGAAGAACCGGCAAAATGAAGTAACAATAAAGAAGTACAGCTAATGCTCTACTTAGGTATTGTTTGGTAACATTTTTAGTTGTGCTACGTATGTTGTAGGAAATAAGATCCCTTTTACTGTAGTGATGAATGAACAACTTAATAAATGTATTCCCTGTAACCATGAAGAGATGAAGGAACACGTGCAAAGTAGGACTTTCTATTGCATGTTATCGGTAAAAAAATCAAATTTGTGATATGAAAGGTAATCTGAAAAGTAAAAAGTAAAACATTAGTTGAATAAACGCCAAGAATACAATTACAACATTCATCTACATTGGGAATAATAATTTGAGAAAGCTTTTCACAAAACCAACAGGCGTGCAACTATTCTTAAATTTAATCAGCTACATTTGCTATCCTCCTAAATAACTGACTTATATTTTGGGCTTCTTTGCACGAAATGATTTTAAAACATCCTAATATTTGTGAAGAACACTGACATAAAAAGTATGGACAATACATGGCAAATTGATATACAAGTTGCTGGCTTTTGGAATGTAAGGTCAGATTGTGCCATTGGAGTAAACTAAGGTAGCATTTTGGACAGCTTTCCGAATGCAACTTTCTAAAAGAATCTTTTCAGATGCAGCTGAATGTTATTTGGATAACTACATTTTGGCCATGTTTTGGAAAATCTACATTCAGAAAATTGCATTTTTCAACCAGATCTGGTATAGTGTGATGGTTGTCAAAAAACTGTAGTCTAGCTTTTTCAAAATTAAAAAAAAAAAATTATAATATCCACCATAATATATTTTAGACAGCAGCTTCACATTTGCATTTTTAGACAGATGAAGCAACCCCAAACGGACCCAAGCCTCTACAAAGGAAAATGAATCAAAAAAATAAACAAATAATGTTACTCCCACCTATTAGCTTTTTCTGAGCTAAAGGATTGAAAATATGCTTTGCAAAAATAGTGTGATCCAAGGTCCAACATGGAGTTCCCAGCTAATGGTCTCACAACAATTACCATAAAGGTTAATGGCTTAATCCAGATCAGAGGATCTAAACACTCAATTAAAACAAGATGAATAGTTAAGATTGAATGTCAAATAGATCTCCGGATCTGCCAACAGAGAATCTGAGGTTCATAATCACTGAATGAAAATTACTTCCGGCCAACTGATGTGGAAGAGGCATGAACAGCTTTGGAGTTTGTATCACTGGAGTTGTACCAAAAAGATGAATTAAAAAGATGGATCTCATTGTATTAGTTCTTTGACACCACACATCTGCTTAAGCTTTTGGCTTGAATTGGTTGCTAAATTAGATGGCCAATGAGCCAAGCTATAGTCTGCATAAGTTAAACATAAGATATCAATAAAAGTGGCAATCTTTTCTAATGTCTTTATAACTCGGAAGGACGCATAATAGTATTAAAAGGCCAGACCAAGCTAAGCAACCATCCATACAACAACAACAACAACAACAAGCCTTAATCCCACTAGTGGGTTTACATGAATCCTATATTATGTGATTAAATTCTCATTTAATTCAAGTATACTAAGATCATTTTTATACATCTTAACCAAGTCTTTTATCTACCTCTAATTTTAACATAAAAATCTAATGCATCTCTCTAATCAAATAATTTGCCGACGCTTTATGGCCAAATCATCTAAGGCGATTCTCCCAATCTTATCTACCATTTGGAGCTACTCCAACTTTTTCCCAAACATACTATTTTTATTCTATCTCTAAGAATAAAGCCACTCATCCACTAGCATCCTCATCTCGTAACACTTAACTTTTACGCTTTCTTTTATTGGCCAAAGCACTATAAGTCAAAGGTCTACCACCATCTTATAAAATTTTCCGTTTAAGTGGAACTTATCACATAAGTCGAATTTATTCCTCCACTTCAACTATCCAACTTGAATTAATAATCATCTCCATCTATTTCACCATCATTTTGAATAATGAGTAAATTCAATCGCCACTTTATTAATGACTTGATCACCTAAAAGTCACAACACTATCACTAAAACTTCTACAACTAAAATTACACTCCATATATTCAGTTTTAGATCTACTTAAACGAAAACCTTTAGACTAAAAGTTGACCTCCATAATTCAAGTTCTTTGGACTCCCTCTAGTCTTATCAACAAGAAGTCATCAGCAAAAAAGCATACATCTACATCTTGTAAATGCCTCGTAAGAACATCCATAACTAAAGTAAAAGAAAAGGGCTTAATGTTGATCCTTGATGTAATCCAACCAAATAGGAAAATATTTTGTCAATCCTCCTTGTGTTTGGACACAAGTACTCTAGTATACATATCCTTAATGACTTGAATATACCAATATTAACTCCTTCGTTTCTAGAACTCTCCAAAGAACATCTCTCGAGACTTTATCATAAGCTTTCTCTAAATCAATAAATATCATATGTAGATCCTTCTTTTCTCTATGCTTCTCCATCAAACCTCTTAACAAATGTATAGCATCCATAAGATCTACGGCATGAAACCAAACGATTGTGAAACTTTTGTATCACATCGTAACATGCTCACTACTCTCCCATAATTTTAATGTATGGCACATTAACTTAATTCCTCTATAATTTGCACACTCTTGTGCATCACCTTTATTCTTAAATATAGGAACCAACAAACTCTTTCTCCACTCACCTTTCACTTGGAATGACCTTACAATCTTTACAATCTAAACGATCTATTTTTCTTATCAGAAAATAATTAATCTGTGTTTTACTAGATCCATTTTTATAAGTAATAATATGTTCATCTCTTTCTTAAATAAAGTATTAAGAACTACAAAATCGTAGCAAGAAATCTAATATAATCCTACCTTCTTCTTCATTACCACAAATCAACCACCAGTGAATACTTTTAAAATCTTCTACCACTCTACCAACACGCCCATTTAAATCTCCCCAAATATTTTTTTTCTTCAAGAGGTATCTTTTGTATTAATCCTCTAATTCATTCTAAAAATTTTAACTTACCTCCAAACCTACTTGAGGCGTACACTTATAATATTGATAATCTTAAGTATCATAATCTTTAAAGTTTATAATTATCTATATCTATTAATACTTATATACATTATCTTCAAACTTTTATCTATAATCACACCTGTCATTTCTAGACTTACGAATACCGTTTAAAATCTAAATTATCAATCTCTGCCTTCTCACCAACCCATTTAGTTTTGAACACATAAAATATTTATCTTTCTATGAACCATAATATCTATTAATTACATTAATTTACCTATAAGAGTACCTATATTCCAAGATCCTAACCTAATTCTAGTTTCATGGACTAACTTCTTTGCCCGCATCCGTCCATAATGTGGGAACCCTTGCTTATTTAAAAATTAATCAAAGGATAGTCTCAAGTTGTCATATGCAAGGTTTCCTGACTAATTTTATGCTACATCAATTATGTAGAAAATACATAGTCGTACCTCAAACTACTAGTTAAATTAAAAATAATTAAAAGGCAACACCATTCAGCCTTCTTTCTTTTGCAATCAATGCCTTTAAGGATCACCAGAGGCATAGAAATGGAATGAACATTGGATAATCTCTTTAACAATTGCTTGATTTTTCAACCAAGAAGCTCACAAGGTAAAAATCAGTTTATACAACTGAGCATAATTTATTCAATCTCATTAACTCTTGCTCCTTCATTACAAGAAAAAGAAAAAATTTCCACCAGTATGTGACATTCCAAGATATCAAAAAATGTATTTTTAAGGAGTGAGACAGTTCCATACTGTTCCAAACTCAAGCATTTTCATTGATTAAAGATTACTCATCTCTCTATTTTATAATTCTTTCTTCTTCATTGTTAACACCGCCTCTAAAGGTGTTCAAGCAGAATCAGAATTTTTTAAAATGAAATATATATATATATATATATATATATATATATATATATATATATATACATCAGTATTTCTTAAAATGAAATATATATACACACACACACAACCACAAATAAATAAATACATGACAAGCCAAAAAAAATTCAACAGTGTCAAGTTTTTTCTTCTTGAGCATGAGCAATCTCAACAAAAGCAGACATCTAGAGTTCCATGCATCATAAAGTTTCAGCCTTGCCAAAACCTTCAATAAGTATATATAAAAACTAATCAAAGGCAATGTTGATCCATGCATCAAGTTTTCACTGTCTTTGTTTCATGTAAGTAGCCATGACAGGTTTTGCTTGGTAAAATTAACATGGTCAGCCATGGGTCTAATTTAAATGTAATGAGTATTATAGAAGCTCAATTCTGTAAAATAAGAATCCAACTCCCTTTCAGAAAGAATCTCTTCTTCATAACTTTGACTAGTACTGTTGAGCTCAAGAACCAATTGTGGAAAATATCAAACATCATGATTGGAATGCTTGGCCTCATGTTATTGGCATGCTATGGTTGCATTAAAGCTTACCAATTAGCAGACAAAAGCAACATCTTCAACAAGAGAAATTGGTGAAGGCACATGCATGTGGTGAATCCACAAGCTTAAAAGTAGTCAAAATCACTAGTTCTCAGAAGATGGCATGCGGAAAGATATTCTCAAGCAAGCCAAGTTCAGGCTGTTAATGAAGTAATTACATAAATAAAAACCACAATGCTAGGCAAAACGAACCATATTGTATATGCACATCCTCTATGACTTTCCAACCATCGCCTACACAATTGCAGAGCAATCTATAAATCTATATAAGCATACAGATAAACGTTATCCTATACAAAACAGAGCATGACAACAGCATAATATTACCAAACAAAGACAAAAAGTCAAGCTTTGTTGTCAAATGATGGGTAATTGAGTTGTTAATCAAACAATATGCTTGGAGGAAACAAATATGCATAGAAAAGTGCATAGTGTCATCAACCTATGACAATCAGAGTATCTCATAGCTCATATCTTTGCAATCTCAACCACCCTTGATGTTAAACTTTACTCCATAACATATGCTTTATAACCAAGTATCAAGCAACAAAACCTAACAAGAATTTCAAGTTTGCTGAAATAACACTAAAGTTAACACAGTAGATGGCCACTACACAAGCAAAGCAAATGTAGCATAAATGTTCAATTTAAGAACAATAGAAAACAGAGATGTGCAAGAAAATGAACAAGGTGATTTGATCCCCCAGGCGAAAAATTCATGTCTGAACAAGAAATCCCAAAACAACAAACTCATGGATAACAAATCCTCCAAGGATGCAAATACTGACGCGTTGCATCTTGATGCATTTTATCAAATCTATTTAAATATGGCTACATTGTGCTCATAGCGCAGGCTAATTTGAATACAATTAAAAGTTATCGCATTCACCATTATCAAGTACATTTAAAGACAGTGGGTACATCAAAAGGCAAGTGGTTTCATGTTTACTTCAAGATGGCCATAAGCCACAAGTGTGATAATTTCACACACTATGCAATAGACAGCAGCATGTTGAACGAACTGGCACAGCAACTTCCTATTGTGCATGTAAATGAATTCTCACTTAATGATACAGTATTGCAGTTAGGAAGGTTTTGCTACTAAACTTGTGCAAAGGAACCAAAACTACAACGGTAAGGATTGAATTTAATCCATTGGTGAACATTTCACTTGATCTTCTGTGTCTCATGGAGATCTTTGACAAGGGAACCAAAGCTCCAAAAAGGATAGAACCGTACGACTTACACCACTTTGGGCATGTTGCCATCATCAGCTTCATCTGAACTATTTGGAGTCAGTTTTACAGACTCTCATTTTGCATTTGTGCTTATTGAGTGTTGTATGAGAAGTTAAAACTTATTCTTCACGAATTAATTTGAACAACTCCTAAACCACAAAACCATAGGTCAACCGCTTCTCTTTCCTGATACTTTGATGATACTTTGACACGAATTTTGTTTACTCTTCCAATAGATGCATTATCTACCATTCATAATACATATATAAACCACCTTAGCATATTTTCAATTACCTTATCTTCAATGGATGTTATCATTTCTATAATATAATTATTCCTTAATTTATCCTTCCTAATTTTTTCACACACTCATCCTAATATTCTCATTACTTACATGTTCAATGTACAAATCATTAACTACTTTACTACCCAACATTTAGAACCTTATAGCATCATCAACTTGTAATTTTATAAAATCTATCTTATGATATCTTCTTATCACACAGCTCTTGAGAAACTTCTCAATTTTAACCTTTTGCCTCAACTCTAGAAATCATATCCTCATATATATATCTATTCTTTTGTATAAAGGAACCAAGATATTTAAATTTAACATACATATATACCACCTTATCTTCTAAATATTAAATGATAATTGCTAATATCAAACTCATTAATATTACATATCAAATACTCAATTTTTTCTATTAATTTTAAATCATCTATGTTCTAAATATTCATCCATTGTCACCTATTTCAATGAAGATGTCTCTAATTAAGACTATCATGCACAAAAGACATACACCAAGACACCTTACATTACATATCATTTTTTTAATCTCTATAACAAATACAAAAAATATATGAATCACATGGTATTCTTGATTATTGTAAAATTTTCTTACTATTGAGGATATTCTCTTTTAATGTATTTTACTTGTTCTTCTTGTGATTATATATAGGCAAAATAAAAATAAAAAAAAGTGTTGTCCTTCACAATACTCTCTACATGCCTCATTGCTACAGTTCAATCGACTTTTTGATCTCTTAAATTGACACAACCTATTGGTGTCCTCCTACCAATCATAAAACATATATGCTTTATCGTTGCACAACAATCGTGTCAACATCTGTCAAACTCAATCAATCTAGAAATCTCAAACCTCAAGCGACTAGAACTCCAATCAAGCACCTCAGCCAAGAAATAGCAAGAACAATGTCGCTGAGTCTTTTAGCTCCAAGTCATCAAGAGCCAAATCGTTTGGCATATGATATATTCCTCCTATGTGACCTCTTTTATCAATCCTATCAAAACCTGCATTTCCTTCACTAATCAGCATCCCACAAGTCACAAGAGTCTTATCGATTACCTACATCTTGGGCTCACTCTGTTGGTGCAACTCTATCATTGATAATGCCCACCACACTAACCATTAATCTCTACTATGGCAATTGACCTCGACCTCAATCACCATCCCATCAAAAATTCCTTTATGATGATATCTTATACTCTCCAATGATGATTGTGGCAATGACATTGCCTTAACGATACTTTTTACCAATACTCTCAAATAATTATATTAATTAACTCTCTCAAACAATACTCTATTGGCATATGATCTATTCCTCCTATGTGACCTCTTTTATCAATCTCTATCTATCAAAACCTGCATTTCCTTCACTAATCGGTATCCCACAAGTGACAAGAGCCTTATCGATAACCTACATCTTGGGCTCACTCTGTTGGTGCAACTCTATCATTGATAATGCCCACCACACTAACCATTAATCACTACTATGGCAATTGACCTCGACCTCAATCACCATCCCATCAAAAATTCCTTTATGATGATATCTTATACTCTCCAATGATGATTGTGGCAATGACATTGCCTTAACAATACTTTTTAGCAATACTCTCAAATAATTCTATTAATTAACTCTCTCAAACAATACTCTTCATCAATACACACAATTGATATCTTTATTTAAGGATCATATATGTTCCTTCTCAAAAACAGATCTAGTTGTTGACTCTTTCCAATCAATTCACATTATTTTCTCTTTGACCAATCAGTCACATTCCTCTTACAACCAAGGGTTTAAAAATTGAAGAAAACAAATCAGTTCAATGATAAAATAATTCTCCAACCAGTTCGATCCAATAGAAAAAAGAAGAAAGAATCAAAGTTGAACCAATAAACTATTTGTAATTTGATTGAACCATTTAGCTCATTTCATAATCAGATTTTGTATTTGATATCACCTTTCATTTTTTTTAAGCAAATAGTTGAAAATTAATCTTAGAAATCATAGTTCTATAAATAATCTAAAACCTAAATTTGCTAAATAGCAATTTAGAAGCACAAGCCCCTCTAAATCTCGATATTCCATTCAAGTTTCACCCTCTTCATTCATTCCCTCTATCCCTCATACTCCTCAAAAATGCCTCTCCTATGAGTCCTCTCCACAATGGTGGTGTTAAGTAGCTAACGATGCAAAAGAAACCCCATGTTGGTGTCAAGCAGCTCAACTAGCCCTTCCCTTCAATTCTGATACTGTAACTAACCAATTGTACTCTCTCGCTCTTTCTCATAGAACTGTTAATCCATAATATTGCCTGAAACTCTACTCCCAAACACTCAGAAGGGGGATCCCACAACATCCTTATCACAAAAGTTGATCCCCAATTGAGTCGGTGTAAGACATTTCTCACAGTGCATTAATTATGCTCCACAGCATAACATGAGCTTGAAAATCAGGGTTTTTATGACTTTACAATTTGTTCATTCAATCAACTTATATCAATCCTATAACAAGTTTTTACCAAAAAAACAAATATCTTGCAACACTTTATAACAGCAATCTCAACATAATTCTACCAAATAGTTATCTGCTTTACATGATAGAATAACAGAAAACTAGACAACAATGTAAAATACAATAATGCCAAATGGAGCCTTACTCCCTACCCATGCATACCCCTGATGGCCTGTAATTAAAGTCAAAGAAAAAGGGAAAGAAAATGCCCACAACATCCCACGCATCTTCACCTCCCCACTTCGACATTGACACAAACAACTTCTACAACCTCATTTTTGCACAAAACTCCCCATTTGCACGTACAAAATTGTCCCATCCACCTCTATCTTATTCCATTCACATGACCCCAGAACTCGTATCCCTCATAGATCTCCACTAAGTTCTAGTAGTCTATCATCCTGTACCTCATCCCGTTCTCTCATCTCTGTCTCCGCTTTGTATGCACCTCCATACTGCAACCCTATCCCTCTCCCCCTCTCTAATCTCTGCCACTTATGTTGAACCAAGCCCATGTCTGACCTACCTTCTCTCCTTTTCCTTAGCCGAATCCAACTTAGCTCAAGTCACCATAAACAGCCATCCAATTTCTCGTTCTTTCCCTCATTTTCTCTCTAGAAATTCAGAAGTTAAAAAAATAAAGAAAAAGAGAAAATTCTCCCCATCTCTCTACATTGTATGTTCCCCCATTGATCATCGTAAGAAAGTAAAATGCATAAAAATGCCTAAAATTAAGTACTTGTTATATTGTTCCAATGCGATGAAAAATTTATCAAAATTAAATACTCATGTATATCGGTGCTCAACCTCACAAGAAAACTCATTGTTATTCGCGCAAGTATTGAATACCCCATTATGCTCAATAGAGTGTGATGGGTTTGAAGATCTCATTATGTTCATCAGGATGTAACGAAATTAAAGATCCGCCACGATGTCTCAAAACACTGATCATCACACCTAAATTGGTGTGACAAACAAGCTTTTCACATCCTAATGCAACCCCCTATGCGAGAGAGACTTCGCGAGGCTATCAAAATTTTACTATGACATTATGAGAAAAGAGCGACAAAATGATGATTTAAATTGAAAAAAAAATAATTAATCCAATTCTAAAAATGTTGGTTTATAAGATAGAAAATGATGAATAATATTCACATGTGAAATGAACTATTAACAAACTATGATTATGATATTACGTTCAAGTAAAACAATGGATTTTGAAACTTACAAAGAAAGTTAAAAATTTTCAAATTTGCCAATAAATTCAAATAAAACATTTTTAATGAGCACTTGGATGATGTTGTGCATTGGACTGAATGATATAAAAAGAATAAAAAAAACCTAAATGAGATTTGTAGTAAAATTGGAGGTGCATTAATACATATGACTTAGACTTCATTGAATATTTGAAGTTTATATATTATGAGTTAATTAAATAAGATGAACTTGCTAAAAATTGCACGCATAATTTAATGTTAATGGATGGGTTTCATTTTTTTTTTTTTATGCCTTACAAGATGATTTGTAAATTCAATCATTTTGCTTCAAAAATCATGCACATTTTTTAATAGCATATAAGTGTATAGTACATATTTACCGAGAAGCAAGTACATATAAATGTATTAAAAAGTATAAAAATGCACTTTATGGATGCATTTAAAAGTACATATATGCAATGAGTAGATATTTTTAAACATTCTAATGAGCATAATTACAACCTTCCAGCAAACATTTAAATGGCATTATATGCTACATTGGGTAAGCTGAGAAGACATGAAGAAAAACTAGACAATTTCTTATCATATTTTTTCTCCAAAATTATGTAAGCATACTGCAAAAGCACACTGAAATTTGAGTATTAAAAAAGTGGAACATCTCTGGAGAGAATCTAAACTTTAAATCATCACCTTAAAAGTGTGTAGTGTACATACTCTAGAAATTGTATGAATGTATAATATATTATACACTATAAAACATAAAAAGTGTATTATGCATTTATGTTGAAAATGTGCTACAACTAGCTAGTTAAATGATTAAACACATAGTCTAAAAATATTGCATAGGTTAAAATGAAGCTTTAATTCAAATTATCTTTGCGAAGAAATGTACAAATATTTTAAAATACATACAATTATTTTGCAATGACAAAATTCTTTCAAAGATCAAACACAAAGTCTATCATGTTACATATGTTTTCATACAATAAAAGGTTTTGAATCTTATTTAATCAGTATGATCATCATCTTTATAAGTACTAGAATTGACGAGATTAATACTTCCAAGTAATAAACTTCCAATAAATGATAAATATAAATACTTTAAACAATAAATCTCAATAATGCTCGTGATGAAAGTTAATCTCAACTAGAGGGGACTCTTACCAAAATGTCCATAAATCTATATTTAAATCACTTTAACTTGAGCAAAAATAAAAAATCAAATAAGTCTCGAAATTCAAATGTCAAAAAAAAAATTATCATCTAAAATATAAAGCAAAAAAAATCAACTCACCTTCTACAATAGTTTTTCAAGGGTGACAAATTTAAAGATTAAACTAAGCTCATAAAGAGCCAAAATCATATCAAGTACATGTTTATGATTATACTCAAACTAACTCATACAAGTAAGGACGTAGCTCGTGTCTTCTATCAATATGATTTTGCTGCCAAATGACACCATAAAAATAGTGGATAGCCTTCTGATCAGGTAATTTGTTGCCAAAAGACACTACTAAATTACAATCACAGTTATAACCATAAGTTCTCCAATGATTTTATTCCTTGAGCTATGAATCATAAAGTGTATTTGATAAAACATAAATATTCTGTCAACTAAGATTGACTTAAGATTGTCCTCTTAGATAAACATCCACCACAAGTCTATAAAATTTCTATAGATGACGCAACCCATGATTGTTGATAAATATCCTTTAGTCATGCAACTACCTCCTCTAACTAAATAGATGAGAAACCCACGATAACCCGGAACAACAAAACCATGAGATCCTGACCAGGCACATCATCATTTCCCCACCATCCACTTTAAGTTTAGAGTGATGAATTTCTTAAATGTTGAACTCCATATACACTAACCACTAAGCAACTAACAACTAGCCTTAACCAAAAGTTCTCTCTCATCATCGAAAGAGATAATTAACTTAGGTGCTTGCGCCTATAAGAATTCTAGAACTATCTAAAGTCCTCATAAAATGAGAAAGAAACTTCTAAATAATGTACTTTCTTCAAAAATCATCTGCCTTCTAAAAATTTGACTCGGACAAAAATCTAAAACTCCCTTCATCGAGAGGCCGAACACAAATTTTTCGAAGCCCGCAACCCCCACTCTAGAACTTCATTATTAAATATAACACAATTATAGAGTAGCTTGTTTATCTTTGTAAGTGTAGAAACACTTTTTTTTGTAAAAAGCAACAAAATACATCATTTTTAAACAAAGTTTATGTTATAATTAGTAGTAGATATGGGAAATCAAACTTATGCCTTCTAATGTAATAAAAGCAAAATTGTTACACCAATTTGAAACAAAAATATTCATTTGTGATTTTGTGTAGATGTGTGAGTGTTTATATGTTCATGATAACCTAGTCATATCCATATCATATTTATTTATACTTGTAATATAGCTACATATGTATCTTGATGTATTCATTTGTATGCTTGATTGGTTCATATCATCGCCATGTTGCATTAACTCAAAACAACTAAGTTGCATTCTTATCCTATTTTTGCAAGTTTTATTTTATCATCACATAAATATATTGTTGTAGTTATAGAAGCATTTCATGCTTATGCTTGCATGGTTTAATTACAAGAATAAACTCAATAAATTACGAAAAAGAATATAATAATGAAACTATTGTCCCTAAATAGACCACTCTAAAACAAAAAATAATCAATAATAAGCTATCAAGCAAATTAAAAGTCATGAATCCAAAGAATATAACTCATATAATAGTGAAAATAGGAGTTAACCACTGAAGTTTATCTAGTCAAATAATTTCTTAATGTGTTAATTTGTGACTTGAATTTATGAGTTTCATTCGCTTTGGTAGGAAATTATAAGCACATTGATTGAAAGTCTTTACCATCAAACTGATTTTAATATCTCCTTTAGATTGCAATCAATCGGGTCCTTTTTAATTTTAAGTATTTCCTTGTAAGAGGTATTGCAAAAATCTATATATACCCTCACGTTATTTAAAGGTATTAACACCTTCTTTGTGAGATTTGTGGTGAGAGTGTATGATTTATTTTTTTGTCTTTGAGAGAGTGTTTTTGAATTTGTTCTTGAGTTGTCACTTCTCTCTTTTATAATTCCTATTTGATTAGTGCATTATTCTCCTCTGCGTGTGATTTTTTACTCTTTTTGAGAGATTTTCCACATAAAATATAGTGTGTGCTTTTCTGTGTTTGTACTTTTCCAGTGTGTCTTTTTGTTACATTGTATTTTCAAGAAACATTATTCATGATCTTGAGACTCATTAACATTAAATGAGGTGTACGAGACTTTACTTTTCAAGGGGAATTGTAAATCTCTAGTTAGTGGATCTTAACAAAAAGAAAAAGGTCTTCTTATTCACAAGAAAACTCATGAGTCAAGTTTAGTAGTGAAATGTCAGGAACATATAATACCAATAATAGAGATAAAGATAAATATGTCAATATTGCAAGAAGAAGGGACATATTAAATATGAGTGTTTCAAATTATAAAATAAGAAGAAAGTCATGACTAATCAAAAAAATATATCTGATGATGCTGACTTTGTGGAAGATCTTTGTGATGGTAATCTTCTTGTTGCTAGTACTAATGGTTGTGTCCCATAAGGATTGGATACTTGATACTAACTGTTCATTTCATATGTGTCCCTACTGGAATTAGTTTTCAATATATGAAATTATAACTACAAGCAAAGAATTTATGGAAACAACACATATTCTAAGATAGTTGGTATTGGTACAATCAAAGTAAACATATTTGATGGTGTCATTAGAACTTTGAGTGTTGTTAGGCATATCCTAGATTTGAAGAGAACTTTCAATTCCTTGAGTGCCTTTGATGCCAAGAAATATAGGTAAACTTGTGAAGGTGGAGTCCTAAGGATTAGCAAAGGCACTTTTAATAACATAATAGAGTAGAGGAAGTCTGCAAGTTTAAATACCTTACAGGGTCACATTGTCGTTAAAGATGACATATTTTCTGCTGGAGGTGAGCTACTCAATTGTGGCATAGGCATCTTGGGCATATAAAAGAGAAAGGTTTAATTAAGTTCTATAAAAGCTCTTCTCATAGGCAGAACACAAAAAGATTGAAAATCTACAAGAATTGCTTCTTGAAGAAGCATAATGGATTCAGATATGAGGAGGGCATTCTTGGTACGAAAAGAGCTCTGGCTAGTGCTCAATATAATCTATTGGACCGTTCAATAAATGTTTACTTTCTATTGTTAAGTCTAAGCATTACTTAAATTGGGCATATATTCATTGTTGATTTTTCAAAGCATTGTAGAAGATGAGAGATTGTTACATTAAAAACTTGTATTTTGGCCTAAAAATTCATGTCAGCATGGAGAATGTTAATTTGCAACATGAATTTATGTGAGCCTCACTCGCTTTAGTAGGAAATTATAAGCACATTGATTGAAAGTCTTCATCAGATTAACTTTATTATGGTCTTCAAATTGTAATACATGTGTTATTACTTAATTGAAAAGTATAAGCACACGAATCGAGAGCCTCTACCATTAGATTGATTTTATTATAATTTTTAGTTTGCAATCCGTGTACTTTTATTAGTCCTTTTAAAGTATTTCCTAATAAAGAGTCTTGCATAAATCTATAAATATCCTTACGATGTTTAAAAGCCTTAACCCCTTCTTTGTGAGATTTATAGTGAGAGTGCGTGATTTATTTTTGACCTTTGAGAGAGTATTTTTGGGTTCGTTCTTGAGCCATCACTTGTCTCTTTTATAGATCATTTTTTATTAATGCATTCTTCTCCTCTACCAGAAATTTTTTACCCTTTCTAAGAGATTTTTCATGTAAAATCTAGTATGTTCTTTTCTGTGTTTGCATTTTTCTAATGAATCTCTTATTGTTATATTGTATTTCCAAGAAACATTGTTCTCGCTTCCCCTACCTTATTTTCTAACAATATGTATAAATAACAAGATATAAGACCACATGGTTAATCCTTATACAACTCAGTAAACTTTTTGTAGCCGATAGTTAATAATCATATTGTTAAATAAAACTCTCCTTCAGTTTTCACATACAACAAAGTGTCATGGGGACCCTTTCCATCTCTCAAATAACATCTTTGTCTATATCCTAGACTTCATGTATAACAGATCTAAGATATACTTAAAACTATAACATCAAGGTACCAGTTCACACAATTATAAACATTTTCCAAAGGATGCAGTGTAATCACAAAGAAGTTAAAATGAACGCCACATCTAGGTGTAACAAACAGTTTCACATGCAGCGGTGTTAAAAATAGAACCTAATTTCTCATACATAATTCGGTACAGCCTCCTTTTCAACAACATACTAAACAAAACACTATTTAATCACAACGAAAAAGCGTCTCATCCATACACCGAAAACTAAAAGATCTAGTAATCTAATTAATGCAAATTAAACCGAAATCATATTGCTAACAAAGCATTGGTACAAGTATCTCAATCATCCCCAACTCACATCTTTCAGAGTGGAAAGGATATCCTTCAGAGTAGAAGATGCGACAGCATCATGCGATATGAGCTTTTGCAGGCAAGAAAGTCCAATAACACTCAGCTTAACCGACTTAGCATCACATGCCATCAGAAATATCCGCACTACGTCCTCATTGTGAGCAATCTCGCTAGGACCCGATAAAGAGCGGAGCTGCCAAATAACAGAAAACCATGTCAATTTACATCATGAGATCGACAAAGAAGAAGAAAACAGCACCAACTGCAAACAGTTATGTTTGAGCGTAAAATCTCTATAATAACTACAAGCAAAGTAAGATATCAAATTCTAAGCAGCAGCTCTCGTTGATCAACGAAACAAGGATGGAAACAATTGCGGGCCCATGAGAGATATATAAGCAGACCTTCAAGATGGCGTGCTCAGCGGCGTCCTTCACGGCAGGATAGCGTCGACGGGCTTCCGCCGAAAGGGCGCGCAGATCTGACTCGAGAACCGCCATGAAAGCCATCTCTCCACCCTGCGTAGAAAGAATCCCGGGCTAGATTCTTAATTCGTTTCCAGAATCGTGCAGTTATAGTTTGAAGCTCGAGCTTGTTGAGAAGGATGCAGGCGAGGAAGTGCAGTGAAGCGGCATTTCACTTTGAGGGAAAGAGCGGAAAGGGAACGGTGACTCTTGCCAATTCTAGGACAGGAAGAGATCGATACAGCAGCCGAACGTACGATCCGCCGTCGGATGGTCAAGCCAGACGGGAAGAGAATTCTGTCACTTTAAAGGGCAAATTATTATAGTTTATTTACTAATTTCGGGGAATGTTTAGTTTGCCAAAATGTAAGTGAATATATATATATATCTTTATTTAATGAGAAAAATTAAACTTTCTATGACTCATATTAATAAATTTTGAAGTAGTATATTAATTATTTATTTTCTTGATAAAATATATTAAAAATTTTATTTTAGATAAAAATATTAATTGTAACGTATAAGAGACCAATAGAATTCAAGGAAACATTCTAATAAGTATATAATCAAAAAAAATTTATAACAACCTTCACTTTTTCTCTTCTTAGCTCATTTTTTATCTCAAGTTATGGTCATTTGCATTTAATCGATCTATGATAAAGTTTAAAATATATTTATTATTTATTTTCTCAAAAAAAGATATATATCCAAAAAATATGTTTGACAAAAGTAATTTTGCTAATATAGAAGAGAGCAATAGAATTCAAGGGAATGCTCTAACAAGCATATAAGTATTTTTTTTTTTTATATAAGAAGTTTCACTCTTTCTCTTCTCAGCACCTTTCGTATATTGAGTTATCACCATTTGCATGTAATCAATCAATGGTAAAGTTACAAGGTAACTTTTTTTGTCTTTGAATGCCTTAATGGAGGTTAGTGATGTTACACATTTATTTATAAGATTTGAAAATGTCATTTGTGTTCTAAATTTTAAACTTAGAATGACATTAGACATCACATCATCTACTTTGATCATTAATAAAAACTCATTATAAGTTTGATCAAATCTTGACTATCTTATTCACACTCTCGATTCTAAACCTTAGCTGCATTAACATTATATCATCTCCTTCGAATATTGATAGGAACTTGTCCAAATTTTGATCACATTTTATTAGAACATAGTTTAAACTTTACTTTGATCAAATCTTATGCGGATATGATATAAATCTTCTTTGTATTTTTAAATAATACTCAAATAATATTTGAAGATAGTTAAATGAGGTTTAAACAAATCCACTTCGAGTAAGATTTAAGCAAGATTCGATCAAAGTTCAAACAAGATTTAATCAATGTTCCATTATGGTTCAAATGAGATGCAAGAAAGGTTCAAACATGTTTCAAATTATGTTATTTTGCCATCCAATCTTTTTTGATTCATCTCATTTGATTTATTGTAATATATATTTTTTATGTATACTTTAGTTTTACCTATAGATAAACATTATAATATTGAAGTCACATATAGAGTTGGAGTCTAACAGAGAAAATTATTATGCAATTTGAGGTTAATAACCTCATTTTATTCAACATTAGACTCAATGGCATGATTTTCAAGATTATTAAATTTTAACATTAGAGTCAATAACATGACATTAGAGTTAATAACCTCATTTTATTCAACATTAGAGTCAATAATCGAATGACCTCCTTGAGGCTACTTAAAACCTCGTATTCCTAGGATGTCCATATTATATACCCATTTTTCTTGAATACATACACATGTATTTATAATTAAGAAGATGAAAATCATGCAAAGATTGTAATTCTTTTGTTGTAATTATTTAGGTATATGATTTAAAGCTCTATCTAAATTCTTATGTTAAAGATACTGTGGTGTTTATTTTCGATTCATGTTTGTGTGTGTATATGGGGGGGGGACACCATGCACATCTGAGGATGTACTTATTGAGGTGATCAGGTACGACATCAAGGAATGGTGCACTATCTTGAAAGATAGAAATCACTACCCTACGATTGACTTAATCACCTAATAAGGACTCCTAAGGCATGATAGGTCTTCGAATGTACTAGAGATTTTTCTCCTACTTTACATGGATGAATAAAGTAGAGTTTATTTAAACTGGGTTATAAAGTTTCTTATGGGGGCAAGCCCCCATAGTTAATTACATCCTAAGAAAGGTGAGTTCCTTAGGAATACTCTCGATTAAAGTTGGCAATTACTGTCTCCAGATAATTCAAAAATAGGACTATCAATAAATTAGTTATATTTGGGAGATCAAATGAGATAGATCGAAATGAAAGACTTATTATCGAAGTCGAAGGGAGATGAGTAAGAGATGCTCATGATACTAGAAAACTTAGTGAGCATCCCAAACTATCCTATGGTTGGGCTTTATATATTTGAAATTGAGGAGAACTATATATTTGAGTTAAAATTTTATTAGAAATCTAGGATTTATAATTCCATAATACAAGATTAAGAAAATGCCTAAGATGTGAGGATTTATGCATGTATCCCCAAAGAGAAATAGCAACCTCAGATCTTAAATCTAGGGAGCTTCAGCAAGGGCCAAAGCACGACCTAAATCTAAGACGAAAGTGAGTATAATATTTACCTCCACAAGAGAGAGTAAATCACCTGACTGCTGGACTTATAACCGCCTGGAGTGGCAGCCAACTAACTCCTCCTATGTTGTAAAATCATATGGTCAAGTCATATTTTTGCAAGATGGCTAGGTTATTATTATTCAGAAAAGAAACAAAGATCCTTAAATTCACTCCGTAAGAGACTAGAGCATGTGAGTAATGATCTAGTCTAATGCAAATTTTATCAAATTTTATTTGATTTTGGACTCTTCATTCTTACACAGGCTATAGAATTTTATATGCCTAAATGTATGATGAAATTAATTATGGGTTAAATAAAAAGAGAAAGAGATGTTTTTTCATCATAGGCTCTCAAATGTCAAGCCTTTTTTTCTATCTGGCAAAGATGGAAACCCTCTCTTAGCAAGAGTAAAACAAGATGGCATGCATGGTGTTCAACATACAACATTCAGCTAAGGGGTTGCTAAATATTTTATTATCTTGATTTAATGCTCAAGCTTTATGTGAGGTTATGAGTTGTTTTAGAAAATTTAGTTATAAGTTGTAGTTGGGGTAAAAAATTTAGTTTTCTCTAAGAGCTTAAACGGATCCAGACCACACATTAAATCATCATATATGAAGAAACTAGAAAAAATATATGTCATTTCTATTACACAATGTAAACAAATCATCAAATAATTTATAACCTCAACGTAAAAGAATAATAGACCGGTGCGGTCACGTACCACCGTACAACCCAAAAAAAAGGTAGTCGAGCTTTACCCTTATATAACCCGGTATAATGAAAGAATAATTACAATATAATTGTGATAAATGAATGGGAGCTATGGGGGGTCTTCAAATCTTTAAAGCTCCTTCTTTCCTTTATTTTCTTCTTTCATTTGGTTGGACAAGCTCCATAGGATCACATGGTACATAAGACTTGGTCTTGTAACCAACACTTAATTCCTAATGCAAAATTATATTAAAAAATAGGAAAAGTAAATCTAACTATACTTCCAAAATGAGTGTTAGCTAAACAAATCGTACAACCCAAATAGTTATATGAATAATTTGGACTTAACACCCTGTACATGGGTAACCAAGTCCACCTGTCCTAATGTAGATCATGCTTAGGGGTTAAGCAACCTGCACAGTAAAATATTTATATTTATTTTAAGCACCCTTAAACATAATCTCCTACAGAAAACATGATTAGGCTAATCGCGGCCAAACATCCAGCCTACGAGGCATACACCCTAACATCTAGTCTATAATATTACATCACAAAACAAGTATACATCAAACCATACACCGCCCTAACATAAATCTAGAAGTAGTGGCATAATTTAATGTGTGTGTTAAGGATTGTGTTGTATATCCTAACTAGGCTTTAGAGTTATCATTCTTTAAGTATGAAGGGAATTTAATTATAAAGGGTGATTTCACTTTAAATGGTTTAATTAATTTGCAAATTTTACTTAATATTTTCTTTTATTTCATTTGACCTACACTTAACAACTAAGTATTATGAAGAGAAAGAAAGAGATGATCACTCTCTTTTATCCATACCTTAAGTCACATCTAAAGCAAATTAATTAACCAATTTCTTTTAATGAATGGCTTATTACATGTTTTAATTAGTCCTAAATTTAGGTTCACTTTAAATAAACTCATTCAATAAGAAAGACACCTTAAGATTAGTTGGACTGAATTACTATCACATAACACATGTTTATTCATTTCTTTCCATCATGCATATATTTAAATCCTAAGCATAGCTATACATGCAATTTATATCTTAGTACATGTAAATGATGAATGTCAGTGAAGGTATTTGGAATTAATATTTCATTTGGTTGAATGATTTTGCCATATTTATTTAAAGCTCTATCTAAATTCTTATACAAAAGCATAAAGAGAGAACTTTTAATCACTTGACTACTCAACCAACCAATTAAGCAAAGTATGAATGCATGTATTTTTAATAGAAAGAGGGGAGTTTTCATTCATTAGCTAAAAAAAACACATCCACATGTATAAAAATTTTAAGCAAGTACGTCGCCATTGTTCTGCACTAAGGGACCGAAGTAGGAACCTCCTTGGGGCTACTTAAAGTTATGCGTCCCTGGAATGTCCAGACTAATATACCACTATCCTTAGATACATGTGGATGTATAAACAACTACAAGAATAGAAAGCCATACAAAAAATTGTATTTTTGATTTGATTGATTTATTTTATGTAAATGAATTAAAGTTCTAATTAAATTATCATGTCCAAAATGCATAAAAATGAAATCAAGCAGGTACGTTGCCATTGTTCTACACTAAGGGAACGAGGTAGGAACCTCCTTGGGGCTACTAAAAGCCGTGTGTCCCTGGGATGTCCAGACTAATATACTGCCAATATTCTTACTTATACAAATCAACACATGAATGTAAGGAAGAGACTTTATTTCATACACTAAATTTATATTCACTTGCATTTCTTATGTTTATATATAACTAAATTTATAATATATATGTATATTCATTCATTAATAAACTTTTTGAAATATATTTGAGATTTAATAGTGATACTAGCCACACATATTTTTAGTTTAAATCAACACATGCAATTTGACATAAAGGAAATTATTTTTCATTTGATTAATTTGAAAGACATGAATGCATGAATCATATGACATACAATATTAGCATGATTGGAAGGAAATAAAATAACACAAACATGTGATTTCATTCGATCCAATTAAGTCATAAGGACACTCAAATTAAATAAGATTATTTAAAATAAACTAAAGTTCTTTAATGTCATTTTATTTTCATGTTTGATTTGATTTAAGAAATGTGAGGGAGGTTTGCTAATCCTAATCACATTCCCCATATGTGAGTTAATTTAATGTAATGAAGAATAATTTAGGTTGATTTTATGTCGTAATTAAGTTAGGGTATGAATTAAGTCAATTAATTAACTCTTACCTATATCACCTTAAGTTAATTAACTAATTAATAATGAGCCAATATGATATGCAATCACATGAAAAGTAAATTAGAAATGCTCCTAAGAAATAAAAAATGCCCAATGTGATTGGCTCATGATTAATAGTTAATTAAGCTTAAGGAATTTAATTAATTATTTTTATGATTTTCATACACATGTGAGCTAATCATAATTTCATTAGCTCTCATTTTAGATTATTGAACACCCAAAGAGCTACCCAAGATTGATTAAAGGTGATTAGATGTGAAGTGAAATTTTAGATTGAGTTAATTAAACTCATTAATCCATTTGGTTAAGCATTAAGTATGTTCAATTAATGAAATGAAATTAACTCAAGGAAAGAGATCAAGAAGGAGGCCTTAATCTCAATCCCTAAGTCTTATATTTGATTACTTTAAGCTCTGATTTTATCTTAGAGATTAATTAATTAATTAAGCAATTAATTACTTCATTAATGATTAATTAATTTGATTCCAAAAAGTAAAGAAAACTTAGAAAATTAATTAGGAAAAAAATATCCCAATCACATTCCCTAAGCTCCCTTACTATTGAACATAAGTAATTAGGCTTAAATAATTAATTATGTCATTGTTCATTCACTAATTATCGCTAATTAAATTAAGAGAGTGATTAAGGCTTAATCAATTGATTTTCCTAATTAAGAAACCAACAAAATCCCAGAAAAATAGGAGAGGCAAAGGCCATCCCCTTAAACATCCATAGAAAATTTGAGATTAATTCAATGATTGATTAAGGGTAATTAAGCTAATTAACTTTTTAATTAAACTTTAATTAAGCCAAAATCACTTTTCAAAATTAATTAATACTAATTTTCCTAGATTTTGCTCTGAAATATCTTCAAAATGAGCCTAAGTTTGTATTTTGTTTTTGAATTTTTCTAGGCTTAGTTATGATTTTTAGAAGTTTTAGCCTTAAAAATATATTATTTAAGCTTAATTAAAGCTTTAATCCCATCAAGTTACATGGCGGCTAACACGGTGTGCTTTCCACATGGCATAACGGATTGGCTATTTAAGTTATCACATCTATCGCTGACTTGGATGGCGGCGGACGTGCGAACTCCGTGGACCGTCTGATCTAAGAAAGGAATCAAGAGATCTAACACGGGAATAAATCATGACCATCCGTGTTGATCATGAGGAACAGACAGTCCATGATCCATCCTGTTCTCGAGCGACAAAAGACGGATGTCGTCCGTCTTTCCTAGCTTGATCGAGCTCACCCGAGCTCGGAATGTCTCTAAATTCATCCCACACCTTCAGGGATGGGAGACACACACATCCAACAGCTAAGATTTGCTGGCATTCACATTTGCTTCATAAAAGACAAAATGATTTTTTATACAAGGCTTGGTTTTGCAAAATTATCTCATCAGAGCTTTTGGCGGTGGATCGATGGAGGTAGCTTCGTCTAGTAGAGATGAAGCCCTGTTGAGAAGCTTGGGGTTTGATTTCGTGTAGAGCTCTCAATCAATCAAGCCACATATGTAGGCGCCTCAGCTTTGATCAAAATATGGTCTTCAGTGATCAGGAAGGCTTGGAGATGGTTCGGTTGGCTTTGACGAAGTGTGAGGATGGTGTGGCTGCAAGGAATTGAGGTTTGATCAGGTGGGGGAGGAGTATTGCTTGGAAGGAGGCTACCCTATTTTAGCTTCACACAAAGAGAGCAATGGTCGATCGAGAGAGGCTTGGGATGCTCTAGGAAGCTCTAAGTGATTTCAAAATCACCCAGGAAACTTAGAGAGTGCGAATGATCAAGAATCCCACTAGAATTGAGGGGGTATACCCCTCAATTGTACTTGATGGACAGACCGGATTTGCTCTAGAAATTCAACTGATTCACCACCGTTGGGTCATCATAGGGGTCGCCGTCAGCTCCATGTGGCATGCCAAGAGTGAAGGAAGTGGTGGCAGAGAGCTTAAGGCAAGATATGGGCTGATGGTGTGGGATTGATCCTTTTATGGGGTTTACCATTAGAGAGTGGGCTTGTTTCCCTTGGTCCATGGCAAGTGTTAGGTGGCTTAGATTGGTAAAGAGGAGTTTAAGAATGCCTCATTTGGCAAGTGGAGGGCTGTCATAAGAGAGGCAAAGTGGACTTTGCCTCTTATGGAAAGAATCCAATGAAAATGAGCTTGTCCAATGGTCAAGTCCCTTGGATTGGTTCCCACTTGGATTTGGGCTAGCTTGGGGCTAACCTAGGCTCAGTTTGGGTTGGGTTAGGTCAACCACCAAAGTTCCATAAGGTGATTTTGGGTGATTTGGCTTCATATGGTCAAAATAAGTTCATTTGGGTTAGGTTGGGCTGGGTTGACCAATTGGTCATATTGGGTCCAACCAAGGCTTGAGTTAGGTTCATATGATGATTTGGGATATTTTCGTTCAATTGGTTTTGATTATTTTAGCTTATATTTGAATTTGACTCATTTGGATTCAAAAGGGTCAAATGGATCACGTTGATCACTTTGACCAATTTGACCAAATTTGGTTGGATTAGATGTTGAGTTAAGTTCAATTGGTTGATTAAAAGTAATTGTAGCCTTTGGTTTGATTTAATTTGGAATTAATTTATATTTTGGCCAATTTGACCATTTAGGTCAATTTGGGTTAGGTTGAGTCAGGTTGACCAATTGATCAAATTGGGCTCAATGATGGCTTTGGTCAAGTTCAATAAGTGATTTGGAATGAACTTGAGCCATCAATTGCACTCAAGTTGAATCAAATAATGATTTGACCCATTTTAGCTTTTTAGGCAAATTTAGGTCAACTTAGGTCAAATGACCAATTGGACTTGGTTTGGCTTAATTGATGGTTTGGTCATGTTTAATCATTGATCATGAGTGGGTTTGAGTCAATGACTTCAATCAATTTGATATATGGTGGGTTTTGGCTAGTTTGAGTTTTATTTGGGCTAAGGGTTGACTTGGTCAAAGGACAAAGTTAACTTAGTTTGACCCAATCCAAAACAGTTGGTGACCTTAGGATGATTGTTGATCATGATATGGGGTTTGGATGGGTTTAATTCAATACAATTTAGTTTGGATTAGAACTTGGCTCAAAAAGGTCTTTTAGGTCACTATGGGTCAAGTGGACCTAAATGGGTCAATTGGCTTGATCATGGCTTGATTCAAGTTTAATTGAACTCACATATGAGCCTAGGATGAAGATATAAATCCATTTGTAATTGATTTGGAGTCAAATGAATTTTGGTTCATATGATAATTTCAAGTCAAAAGGGGTCAACATGAGCTTGACTTAGGTTGACTTGGATTTGGTTTGATAATTGTAGTTTGTGTTTATATTTGGGTTAGTGATTGAATGGATGATTGAATCATGAAGAAATCTATGGGTCCTAAGTTGATTTGGGTATCATTTAGCCAAGTTCAAGAAATTAGCTAAAAAGGCTAAAATTGAGAATTTTGATTTGATTTGGGTTTGGTTTTGGCCACTTGGATTTATATTTCATTTATATTTATGAATATAAATGAAGATATAAATGATTCATGAGAAAATCACTTGGGTTTGGAGTGATTTGGAAGCAAATTTGACCAAGTTGAGGGATGTAAGTCAAAATAGCTTAAGGAATTGATTTGGTTTGATTTATCTTTGATCATTGGAGGGTGGGCTCCATTTATATTTATGAATATAAATGACCAAATGATTGATTTATAAAGAAATCAATTGAGTTTGGAATGATTTGGATTGACATTTGGTTAAGCTTATAGAGGTAGGTCCATATGGCTTAGAAAGGTCTTGATTTGGTTTAACTTTGTTTGATTTGATTTGAAGGGTTTGAAATTAGATTGTATTTATATTTGTGAATATAAATGAAGGAATGATTGGTTTATAAAGAAATCAACCAAATTTGATTTGGTTTGAAGGAGGTTTTGGCTAAGAATATGAAGATGGTTCATATGACTTAGGGAATGATTTTAGAATTTGAATTCAATCCTAGGTTTCAATCATTTGATTTGGGATTTAATTTGGAATTTTGGTTGGGATTTGATTTAAGATTGAATTTGATATTTGAGAAAATTAATTGAATTTGGGTTGATTTGAATTTGGTTAAGGCTAAGTCCATGAGATAAAATCAAAGGGCTTAGGAAGGGATTTGAAATTTGAATTAAATCATGGGTTTCAATCATTTGATTTATGATTGGATTTTTGATCTGGGAATTGAATTTGAGATTTGGTTTGGAAGAAGGAAGCAAGGATTGGGTTTAAGACTATAGTATAGGAAAGTCTTCCTAAATCCCTAAGGCATAACCTCTTCTTATGGCTAACCCTTATAGGTCTCTAGGCTTAAGTTAACTGTTCACCTAATCACTAGAAGTGTCTTAAGACTAAGGAGCTCTTAGTATCATAAGAGTCCTAGATCTATGATAGAGAAATTAAGAGCTCACAACAAAAGTGAGGTCAATAAAGGGCACCCAATAGGTGTGGTGTAATTGACTAGGCGCACCACATGTATTGGTGTTGACTGAGATGATCAACAACATCTAAAGGATTGTAACCACTAACAGAGATGATCTACTCTTAAACCTAAGATCTAGAAGGAATCAAGATCTTAGTGCAATGCAACTCAACTTATGTCAAGGGCATAAGAGAGGAAGGAAGCATCCACTGAGGGATCAAGCATGTGAAAATTCCACTAGGGAAACAGGTTCAGGTCATCCATAGAGGATAAAAAGTTTGAGTTTGATATGATTTGGGAAGAAAAGATTCATTGGGGATGAGTGCATGAACCTTCCACTAGGGAAGTAGGTTCAGTTCATCCACTAGGGATAAAGATTTGATTTGGCTTAATTTTATGAGGGTTCCACTGAGGAGAGGATATGGTTTGCGCCTCACTAGGGAGAAATTGATTTGATTTGATTAGTGGGGGGCATCCACTAGGGATAAGAATTTAATTTGATTTGTTGACTTATGGTTTGAGGCTCCACTGCGGAGAGGTCATGATCTAATTTTGAGGGCACATCTGTTGGAGATATGAGCTCCAGTAGGGATGGAGTGGAATCAAATTTGGACTCCCCTAGAGGGAGGATGATGAATCGGATGAAATGGACCCTATTGGTGTGCGATGGATCCACTAAGAAGGGGCTAATATCAGCCTAGTCCTATCTTAAAATTATAAATCCAAAGGGAAAGTCTACCGGCCATCAGGTAGGACTAACCAACCTAAAGTGCCTTGATGTTGGTAGTAAAAAGGTTGTAGACTTATAACTTTAATAAGGAACCTGGGGTGATCTTGATAATATAATAATCAAACGACCGACTATTGAGCGAATGCCACTGTGGACTTATATCGACTCAAGAATAGTCAGATATAATTTAATTTTAGATGGATCCCATCAGTGTGTGATGGATCTACTAAGAAGGGGCTAATATCAGCCTAGACCTATCTTAGATTTACAAATCCAAAGGGATAGTCTATCGGCTGTGAGGTAGAGCTAACCAACCTAAGGGGTACCTTTCGGTGTGCAATGGTCAAGTTAGGAAGAAAGCTTATAGACGTACAACTTCTTGAACAAGGAACCACGGGGTGATTTGATAATATCTAACAAGTTGCCGTCGATGTGAAATAATTATGTTAGAAAGAAGGTGTGATAAACTTATATCTTTTAAAGCATGGACAACCACCGAGGTGACTCGTTGATGGCACAACAAGTCGAACCCAACCTAAGGGCAACTACTGAGAGAGTGCCGAACCAGGGACTTATCTCAACTTAAAAGTAGTCAGGCGATTTCTATAAGGAGTTTTGCTGACACTACCCTGAGGATATGATGTCTGCTTGGGAAAAGGTACTACTAAGGGCTTTCCTCTAATCACAAATATATATATATATATATATATATATATATATATATATATATATATATATATATATATATATATATATATATATATATATATATATATATATATATATATATATATATATATATATATATATATATATTGTGGACCATTGGTGTGTGATGGACCACACTGAGAAGGAGCTCATATCATTTTAGTCCTATCTCAGACTAACTGGACCAAGGGAGAATCTGCATATTCACGAGACAAATTCTCCAACTATAGGGGTGACTACTAGGAAAGGGGGACTGTCCAATCTAAGAGTAATTGGGGTAGTGTTTAGATGTGGTCGCTAAGGACGTGATCTAAATAGAGTGCCCACAGGGGAGGTGCCGTTAGGGGCTTTATTCAGAACCCTGTAAAAGAAAGCCTATAGGTATTCGGTGGCCAACTCAAAGAGAAAGCGTAGCAGTCTTACATTTGCCAAGAGTGGTGTATCCAGGGTGTCACATGGCACCAACCAACCTAAGGTTCCTTGTGCAATAATCTAGAAAGAAGTAGACTTACATCTCCATAAAGCAAAATTGATTGTCAGGATAGTCTATCTTTAGCTCAACAAGTGTTATCCGATCTAGGGCGACTACTAAGTGGACCTAGACTTGAAGTAGTCAGGAGGAAAGGAACTACTAGGGGACTTACCCTAGTCCTTAAATATACTTGACCCAATCAACACATGATGTCTAGTTCAAGAAGAAAGCGTGTAAGCTTACATCCTATTAATTAAAGTCATCATGAGGTAGCTTACCAGCTATGTAGTAAGGCCTACCAAATTAACAAGGCACTCATTGGTGTGCAACGGTCAGATCAGGAAAGAAAGTGTAGTATACTTACATCCTCCTAAATAAGGGACCACTGGGGTGATGCACTAGCAAGGTAACATGTCAGCCCAACCTAGAGCAGCTAATGAGAGAGTGCCACAGAGGGCTTGCTCCCACATCAAAATAGGCCTAGACAAAAGATATGTGTTTGTGTGTTTGTCATATATACTCAACCAAGTCAGTTCACGGTGGCTAGTTTAAGAAGAAGGCATAGAAGACTTACATCCCCTTAAAATGAGCCAACAAGAGGGTAGGTTATCGACTCCGCAATAAGGCTTACCATACTAACAAGGCACTCGTCTGTGTGTAGTGATCAAGTCAAGAAATAAAGCATAGCAGACTTATATCTTCTTGAACGAGGGACCACTGGGGTGATGTACTAGTTGGGTAACACATCAGCCCGACCTAGAGCAGCTAATGAGTGAGTGCCACAAGGGGCTTGCTCCCACATAAAAATAACCTGAGACCAAAAATATGCATGTGTATTTGTGTTGTGAAAGAAGGAATAAAACACCTCTTGGGTTCTTACACCCACCCTAAATATATCATGGTGGATTCGGCAAAGATATTTCTAACCAATATGAAGAGATGGAATTTTGAAATGAAGAGAAGTTTTATTGATAATTATTTTAAAATAAGATTTATGGATAATATTTCTTTAGGTAGAGCCCATTGATTTGAAGCATAGGGTGCTCTCCCTCATAATTTATAAGCTGATAAGATCCTCCTTGGTAGGCCTTATCTATGGAAAAAGGGCCTTCCCAAGTGGGTTCAAACTTGCCTCCCATCTTTCGACGGGCAACACTTGGTCTCTTTAGAACTAAAACAAGCTCTCATACTTGAAAAGCTCTAGGGTGGACCAACTTGTTATGAGCTTGAATCAACTTGTTATGAGCTTGAATCATTTTAGCTTTATACAACTTGAGATTATGACATGCCTGGAGATGTCTCTCCTCCAAACCTTTGAGCTCTTCTAACTAGAACTTGGCATTTTGCTCCGTTGGAATTTTACTACCCATAGTTATCCTTAATGATGGGAGTTAGACTTCTAACGGTAGAACTACTTCAGACCCATACACTAAGGAGAATGGGGTAGATTGAGTTGTAGTCCTGTATGTGGTGCGGTAAGTCCACAAGGCTTCAACTAACTGCTCATGTCACTGTTGCTTGTTATCGTTGAGTGTCTTCTTTAATATATGGATGAGAGTTTTGTTGAAGGCTTATGCTAAACCTTTTGCCCTCAGGAAATAGATGATGGAGTAACTCCAATCTATATTGTGTCTCTGGGCAAAGTTGTTGATTTTAGTGCTCTTGAATGCACTATAATTATCAGATATAATTCGTCGATGCACCCCAAACCTATATACGATATGATTCCTGAAAAATTGGAGCACATGCTGAGATGTGACCTCTCTGAGTGTGATCGCCTCCACGCACTTGGAAAAGTAGTCAGTGGCAGTTAGAATGAATCGGTGACCCTTGGAAGAATGAGGATCAATCGGACCCACTATGCCAGTACCCCAACACTCAAATGGCTATAAGGCCCATTTTGGATGTAGAATGTTGGGTGGTTGGTGTAGGACCACACCGTGTACCTGACATTTGTGCATCTCTTAGCTACGTCCATACAGTCTGTGATCATCGAAGGCTAGTAGTATCCTAGTCTCTTGATCTTGGCTTTCATCTTCAGACCGAATTGGTGAGCTCTGCATAAACCAGAGTGTATCTCGATCATGATCTTATGAGCTTCGTGTTTGTCCAAACAACGTAACCACTTATGATTGAAAGATCACTAGTACAAGGTGCCATCTATGAGAGCATATGAGAGAGCTCTCTGCTTCACCTGATGGGCTAATGACTTCTCTTGAGGTAGTTTGCCTGTATTTGGATAATCCATGAATGGTTGCCTCCAATCTGACTAGTCATACTCTTTAGTAACAGTAACCTCCCCTTCAAGAGAGAGTATCTTAATGAGTTCAATGTCAATAAGGGATAAGACTTATCTATTTTGGATCCTTATTAGAATGGACTCACCTTCAAGACATGCTAGCTCCTTGGCAAGCTTGGCTATTGCATTTGCTATTGTATTTTCTCTTTGAGGAATATTATAGATGGTAACCTCTATAATTTGAGCCAATAACTCCATGGTGTACTTGTGGTAATGATGGAGCTTAGGCTTCAGGACTTTGTAGGACTTAGTAATTTGGTTGATAACTAGTTGAGAATCCCTGAAGATATTGATGCTCTGGACGCATAGTGTAATCGCTAACTTTAAACCAACAATAAGAGCCTCATATTCGGCTTCATTGTTGGTGCATGGATTGGGCATATAATATGAGAATCTCATCACATCGCAGTCCGGAGTTAGGAGAACTATTCCTTCCCTTGCCTTTCCTAGGAGAATAGATCATGGTTCTTCTCCTTTTTAAAAGGAAGCCACACCATCAAAATATATCTCCCAAAGGCGAATGCTAGTGTCCCCTAAGTTCATGATTTGTTTATCAAGGAGGTCATCATTAAGCAGAGAATCAATAGGAAGTGGGTGTGCTGCTAAGAAATCTGTTAGTGCCTATCCTTTCACCGCACGGAGAGGTACGAATGTGATATTAGACTGTGACAATATCATGGACCAACAAGCAACCGTCCAGATAGCGTCGGCCATGTCGCATGAGATATTACAGTGGATTGATCCTTGAGATCAGATTCACCTTATGAGAAAGCATGTAATGTCATGGCTTTTGGGATTTAAAGATTAAAGCTAGGTAGTGCTTTTCAATAGGTGGGTAGTTTGCCTTAGCAGAGATTCGACAATGACTGAGATAGTAGGGTGCATTCTCTTTCCCTTCATCATTTGTTTAAGCTAACAAAGTGTCAAGGGAGTCATCTAATGTAGCAGTATATAATATCAATGGTTTTCCCGGGATAGGGGCTGCTAGAAATGGCGATGTCATCAAGTAATGCTTAATGCCTTCAAAAGCATACTGACACTTATCATCCCACTTGAACTTAGCATCCTTTTGGACAAGTGTTGAGAATGACTGACATCTTCTTGATAGGTTGAAAATAAAGCACCTTAGATATGTCAACTGCCCTTGGAATGATCTGAGTTGAGTTAGAATTTTAGGGGGTGGCATTTTTAAAATAACCTTGATCTTCTCTGGGTCGATTTCTATTCCACAGTGCCGGACAACGAACCCAAGAAATTTTCCTAAAGCTACTCCGAATGAACACTTCAGGGGATTCATTTTAAGGTTAAATTATCTTAACCGTTCAAAAATTATTCTTAAGTTAAAGAGATGGTCTTTCTTTTCTTTACTTTTGACTACAAGATCATCAACATAACATTCAACTTAATAATGAATGAGTTCATTGAAGATCCAAGTCATGGCCCGCTGGTATGTAGCACCGACATGTTTAAGGCCGAAAGGCATGGCCCTATAATAATAGATTTCGATCGGAGTTCAAAAAGTAGTATTTTCTCATCCTCGAGGGCCATCTTATTTTAGTTGTAGCCAGATGACCCATCCATGAAAGAGAATACCGCATGAGATGAGGCAATGTCCACCATCAACTCTGGTATAGGAAGCAGAAATTCATCCTTAGGACATGCCTTATTCAGATCCCTAAAATTGATGCATATGCGAATTTGGCCATTCTTTTTCTTAATTGGAGCGACACTTGCCAATGAGGTGGGATATTTTTCTTCCCTGATAAAGCTAACATCGATCAATTTCTTGATTTCAGAAGTGACATACTGCTCAATGTCTAATCGCATGCATCCAGGAGCTTGCTTGATAGGGTTAGCATTAGGATCTATTGCTTATTTATGGACTGTTACATTAGGAGATAAACTGAGCATTTCTTCATAACTCCAAGCAAAGTAGTCCTTAAACTCAACTAATAGCCTAATTAAGTCATTGATTTTTTCTTCATTCAATAATGAACTTATGTATGTCGGACATGGATTTTCTTTTGTTCTTAAGTTGATTTCTTTGAGTTCATCGATGGTTGATCTGATTTATTCTTCAAAATTTGGCGATGCATCTTTGAATTCAAGTTCATTTAGATCATCTGAATTTTCTAAATACATCTCCTCATTAGAGTTAGCATGATTTGAAAAGAACATATTAAACTTTAAATGATTGGTGATGACTAGGCAATAATTGTCATCGTCGATTGGACCCACTGTGTCGAATCATAATCCAGGACTTGATTGAGAATATCTGCTTTGGTTGTCCCATAATCTTTCAAAGTAATCCAACATGTGTTTAGACCAAGTATGTTGGATTAATCCCTTCTTTGCTAAGTTAATAACATAAGGAGAATACTAATCAAAAGGTAAATGTATTAAGTCTTTATATGAATCATCCTCAAGTTCTACATCATCTTCCTAACTTGAGGATGATGCTCCCAATAAAAACCTCTTTGGTTTGACATCTGTGGATGACTTGGGGGCCTCCTTAACTACCAAACCCTCAACTTTTTGTGAAGAGAGTGAGGTTAGAGCTATGGTTCCTAGTAGCTACCTGACTATTCTACATAGTAATGATTCAGATACATTCATGCTTTGCTTAGAGGCCTGGTCTTCATCGCTATCTGGCTCGAATGTCACCTCCAAAGAGACCTACTAAGAGGGGTTGGTTGGCATGCTAATCACATGAGACTCATCCTTCGAACTAGACTCTAAGTCTATGTGGAAAGCAGGGGCACTCCTATGAGATGGAATGTAGCTTCTACTAGCTGGCCACCAGCAAGGAGGTCTTCCACCTCTGAAACTGCCTCTGGATCAGCCTCTTCCTCTACCTGGTGGGGGTCGAGTCATCCTACCTATGTGTTCATATGGACGAACAAAATGTGGGTGGAATCTAACTTCAGGCTCTACTTCTTTCTCAATGTCTGATTCTCGCTCACTTATATTTTTATTTTCTTTTTCTTTTTCTTCTTCTTTTATTTTTGAACATTGACCAAGTTCATGAGAATAGATTTTTTAATTTGGAGGAAGATTGTAGGATGCATCCTCATATATTTCAACCTCTTTAATTGAAAATGCCTTCAAGTCTCATTTGACACAATACTCGATTCCACCTCTTTGAAATTTGATGTTGATATAAAGAGGATGGAACCATGTTGTTTCCATGTATCCAAGGCCTACCGAGCAAAACAATAAAATATGTATTTGAATTAATTATGTAGAACTTGGATTCTATCTTCCAATCATATATATCTAATGACAACTCTATGGAGCTTAAAGCCTTCTTGTCTTGCTCATTGAATCCTCTCAACATCATCTGATTGTCTCAGAGTTCAGAGATGTCAATCCTCAGGTAGGCAAAAGTCTTTAGACTCATAATGTTTACTGATGCACCTGGATCAACTAACACCTTGGAGAGTCTGAATCTACCCATATCCATTATGATGTAGAGGGGGCGGTTGTTCTTGGTTGTCCCCAAAAGAAGGTCTTCATTGGTGAATGTAACTCCACGGGCTTCTCTTGAATAACATGCCTCCTCTCTAATAGCAGTCAACTGAGCTAAGCATATTTCTGGATTGAGAAGGGCTTTGATCAATGATTCTCTCATCTCTTTGGATATAACAATGGCATCATAAATGCTTAGCTTAGCTGGAAACTTTCTTAGGTGAGCAAGGATATTGTAGTCAACTCTTGGCTGGTCCTCCACAAGCATATCCGTAGGGGGAGCATCTTGTGGAGGGGCTACTTGATCGCTAGAACGTATAACTTGTTTACACTTATCCTGTGGTGCTACTCTAGGAGGTAGAACTTCGCCATTACGGAGGTTGACTTCAGTGACTTCATGAGATGGTTTAGTGGAAAGTTCTACTTACTCATCATGTTCATCTACAACTTTCGTATAGGATCATCAGAGTTAGATGACTTCAAATCAATCTTGATGGGAAAACATGAATGATTCAATAATGGGAAATCCATTTCTAAATCAATTGAGGAATAAATAGAACTAGAGTTTTTATTAATTGGACTTGGATAGTTATCTATAGGAATAAACTCAGGAAGATCATTAGAAGTGACACAAATGTAAGTGGAATCAGCTTTCTTCATTGATTTCTTAGATTTGGATGGAGGTACAAAATACAAATCAAGTGAAGTAAGTGGAGTGATGAATTTGGCACCCCCTCCACTGATACAATACAGTTGCTAGAAGAAGAGCTGGTTGGAGGAACTGTAGCTGCAACTATGGAAAGAGTGCTAAAATTGATCGGTGGTTGCGCTACTATGCTATCCTGAGCAATTGGAGGTTGTCACTGCTGTTGTTGGGCTCTTACGTCCCTCAAGTTGTCCTTAGCAACTTGCAAGCCTTCCTTAGACTTGGAGGTTTGAGCTGCTTCAAGCACTTGCAAGGGTAATTTTCTAATCTTAGAAATAATTTTCTTGGAGGTTCAGGATAGGGAGATACCCCAACCTTCCTTTGTCTTGAGAAGATCGCATGCATCTCCAAGGATTACCCTAACAGAACTAGAAGATTATTTTAATAGATATTCCTTAAGGATGATGATGGCACCCGACTTGAAGCTACGCTCAAGCCAGTCCTTAAAGGTAATGCAATCTTCTAAGATATGTCCTAACATGCAGTAATAGAGGCAATAGTTTTGGATCAAGACTCTTACCCACTTCCTCCATCCACTTAGGCTCCGGTAATTGGAAATCAGGCTTATTTAAGAGATTCTTAAAGATCTTTCTGACTACCTCCCTCTTGAATGTATAAGGTTTATTCAATTTATTGGCAAGAGTAGATAAGTAATAGCTACTTGGTGGAGGGTAGGAATATTGTTGTTGATGATGCTGATGAGGAGGTGGCAGTGGTGACCGCTGTGGCAAATGAGGTGGCCGGTATGATGGCCAAGGTGGTGGCAGAGGAGGTGATAGAGGAGGCTGCTGAGCTCGAGGTCTATCTGACAGAACCCTAACTAGTTGCTTTCCTCTGTCAACTGTTGTGACTACCCCTGGCTTCTTCTCAAATGCTCTCAAAGGTCTAGGCTTGGCTGACTGGTCCTCGAAAGGCAACTATTTGGCCCCTTCTTCTAGACTAATAGCTTTATTGATTAATTTATTAAAGGTTTTGATTGTAAAACCCTTGAGCATGAAAGCAACTGGCCCATGGATGTTCTTCAAGAGAATCTCTATGGCGTGCTGTTCAGACATCTGTGGTTCACATTTCATGCTCAGGTTTCACCACTTGAGAATGTAATCAACAAGGGACTCGTTGGGGACTTGAGTCGCTACAACAAGATTGCCTACATTAACCCTTTAATGAGCTCCAACAAACCTCTTGATGAAGAGATGCACCAACTCAGTAAATGTCTTTATTGAACTATTGGGCAATTTGACATACCAGTCAAACGTGATACCCGCTAAGCTACTGACAAACAATCTGAAAAGAAGGGTGTCACTACCTCTAGTGTTGCAGCAGCCGGCCTTGAATTATGCAATGTGTTGATGAGGGTTCCCACTGCCATTGAAGATTTTAAAAGTAGGAGGCACAAAACCCTTAGGATACTAGACACCATCAAATTCCTCTAGGTAGGGTCTTCCCTTTGGAATAGATGAGCCACCTCTGGCTTGTGCCAACGCTTCTCTCACCTATTGCTCCACCATGTTTTTAGTATCCTTCTCACGCATGGAGGTGCTATCCACCACCTTTCTATGCAAGCTACCACTATCTTCCTCTATGGGAATGCATCTAGGATGATCTGAGGTATGTGCCAACTCTACTCTATCGGCTACTATGGGAGAAGGCTGTGAAAATGCTGAAACCACTGCCACCAACTCCTCAATCTTCTTCCCCATTTTGTCAATATGATCATCTCTCTGCCTAATCTAGTGGAGGAGATGTTAGTTGAATGACGTCATCCTCTTCAACTATAATACCTTACTTACTCTGCTGGTCTCTCCGGAGAGAACTCCTAGTGTCGATCATGTGGACTTTGGATGAATCCTCAAGAAGGTCATCCTCATCAGGATTAAATGCTACCCTCTCATCCTCTGAATCCATGAGATCACTACCTAAGAGTTTCCTCTTCTTAGCAAAGTAGGCTGCTACAATCTCATATAAAGAATGATCTCCTATCTTATTGGGCTACACTGGAACAAAGACTCACTGACGACCAGTAGTAGGACTATGCTTACTGACATAAATACATCTAACACTTCCTGTCATTGGAGTGCTATCTCTAAGAGGACTACACTCACTAGAAGATGTATGTTCATGACTGCCCACTATCAGAGGAGTGCTATCTCTGGGGGGATCCATTTCCATAGGAACTACAGAACTATTTCCCTCCACCTCTACTACTGCCGCTATCACTGGCTCTGATGGTGGTGGTGGTGGTGGTGCGATCACGATGCTGTGGGGTCGCCCCTCCTTCTTCATCAAGACTAAAGTAGGAGGTTAAGTAGGGAACTCACCCTCACCTTAGTCGATAGAGTAGATGGAGTGGGATTCTTTAGCCATAGCTGGATCACCAAAGGAGATTTCTTATCCCTAGAACTGACTTCATGACCTTTGTGGGAACGATGGATGGCGGGACTTAAACTGGTGATGGTGGGTGAGGAGTGGATCGATGTGGTGGAGACAACACCAGCTCCACCCTTGCCGGGGCTTTCCCTCTGTGATTGGTGGTACCTGCCAGTACTATGCTATCAGTCTTATCGATGGCTCGATGACTGGGGAAATTAATTAGAGTGGAGGCCACCGCCTAGAAAACCTCCGTCACTCCTTACTCCCTAACTGAGCTGCTACTTTGGCCTCTGATGCTCTATCCCTGGATCTACTTGGTAACACTCATGGGGATGATCGACCTCAAATCAAACAGTGTGCCAAACTCTGAGCATCTGTGGGCTCTGTCGACCTGGCATAGTACCATTCGTAGACCAGCATAGGACTTCCTTCTGTCCTTAGCCAAAACATCATGGTATGCGGGCAGTGGAAGCAATGTAGCTATCCTTTTATAGTCTTCCTCTCCATCTGATGTCGAGAGGGTGCGAAACTTACTGCCACTAAGAAGTGGAGAGGTCTCACGGGGATATCCCTTCTTAGCAATATGGGATGTTGCATCTATCTCTCAGACTGCATGCTTGTGATGCTGCTTGATCTTGCAGATTCTATTGCGGCGCTATGTATGACACTGTGTGCGGCTGAGTAGGGCAGTGCAAGAACTAGATCCTACCTCAAAGGTAGGGGAGAGTATCTCTGAAGTCAAGATAGCCTTCCCCTTAGAGGGGACCAACGAGGAGGTGCTAGTATGCACTTGAGTAGCTGTAGGAGAAACTAACTGTGTGGAAACTGAACTGATTTGTGGAACATCGACCGCCTTCCTCTTCAAGAAAGTATACTTAGTATCAGAAGGCAGGTCAATGAGGATGACTGACTTCTGCCCAGCCACCTCATCCCGACTAATAGTGAGGGTCGCCTCACGTAATGCGTCTCAAATCCTGAAAAGAAAACTAAGTGGGTGGAGTCGAGGGAGGTCGCCATCGGCTAAATTCATCCTAAAAGAAAAGGTAAAGATAAATTTCTAGGAGGCCATATATATTGACTATGAAAACAAACTACACCTGTGTCTAGATCAGATCTGCATGTGTTGAAATGTAACTTGAGTCAGATCTCTGCTTTAATACTTGTCTCAAGAGAGTAATATAGATTTGGAGTTCATTGGAGAGATTTTTATGATGTGAGGAGAGTCTTTGCAACATAATTTGATTTAGAACCCATACTCAACCAATTTAAGTAGGTTTGGCAGGCTTCAGGTATTTGAAAATGTTTGTGTTATTATCTTGTTTGAAAGTTTTTGGTTTTGAAGAACTTTACTTAGCAAATTTAGGTATGCTAAGGAAAGGTTGTGATTGTATATTTTGGAAATTTTGTGAAAATTTTTTACTTGTGATGATTGATTATGTGTGTGATATATGTTGATATGATTTGAAAAGGGAGCTTCTTACTTAACAAATTTGGTATGTTAAGTAAGAACCAAATATGATTGATATGTATCTATTTGATTTGAAAGTGAGGCTCTTACCTAACAAATTTGGTATGTTAAGTAAGAACCAAATGTGATTTGATTTGTGTTTGAGAATAGAACTCTCACTTAATAGATTTGGTATGTTAAGTGAAAGCTAAATGCATGTCTTGAAGATGAGACCCTCACATAACAAATTTGGTATGTTATGTTAAGTGAAAGTCAAATTTATATTTTGAAAATGAGACTCCCGCTTAACAAATTTGATATGTTAAGTGAAAGTTAAATTTATGTCTTGAAAATGAGACCCTCACTTAATAAATTTGGTATGTCAAGTGGAGGTCAAATTTATGTTTTGAAGATGAGACCCCCACCTAACAAATTTGATATGTTAAGTGAAAGTCAAGTTTATATTTTGAAAATGAGACATTTACTTAACAAATTTGGTATGTTAAGTGAAAGCCAAACACATGTTTTGAAAAGGAGGCTCTCACTTAACAAATTGGGTATGTTAAGTGAAAGCCAAATGCATATTTTCAAAATGAGACTCTTACTTAACAAATTGGGTATGTTAAGTGAAAGCCAAATTTATGCTTTGGAAATGAGGCTCTCACTTAACAAATTGGGTATGTTAAGTGAAAGCCAAATGTGTGTCTTGAAGATTAGACTCTCACTTAACAAATTTGGTATGTTAAGTGGAGATCAAATTTGTGTTTTGAAGATGAGACCCTCACTTAACAAATTTGGTATGTTAAGTGAAAGTCAAATTTATATTTTGAAAATGAGACCTTCACTTAACAAATTTGGTATGCTAAGTGAAAGCCAAATGCATGTTTTGAAAAGGCAACTCTCACTTAATAAATTGGGTATGTTAAGTGAAATCCAATTTTGTATGTTTTGAAAATAAGACCCTCACTTAACAAATTGGGTATGTTAAGTGAAAGCCAAATTTATGATTTGGAAATAAGATTATCACTTAACAAATTGGGTATGTTAAGTAAAAGCCAAATTCATACCTAATTTATGCTTTGGAAATGAGACTCTCACTTAACAAATTGGGTATGTTAAGTGGAAGCCATATGTGTGTTTTGAAAATGAGACTCTCACTTAACAAATTGAGTATGTTAAGTGTAAGCCAAATGCATGTTTTGAAAATGAGACTCTCACTTAACAAATTGGGTATGTTAAGTGAAAGCCAATTTTGTATGTTATTTTTGAAAGAAAAGAAATCTATTTAACAATTTTAGGTATGTTAAATAGAGTTCAATGATATCTCTTGCTTTCATGTGTGATTTAGAGAAAAACTTCAACTCTAACATATATGAAATATATATTAAGTGAAGTTTCAATTTTATGCTATGATTTTATTCAAAAATAGAATTTTCATTCAACAATTTTGAGCATGTTGAATGAATATGGTCATTTTCAAAAATGTTCTTTTGAAAAGATGGAAACCCCAATTTTAACATATATGAAATATGTTAAGTAGAATTTCAATTTTATGCCATGATTTTATTTGAAAATAGACTCCTCATTCAACAATTTTGAGTATGGTCATTTTCAAAAATGTGCTTTTGATTTTGATTTTGATTTTGAAAAGAACCTCCATGTAACAATCATAGGGATTGCTAGGTGAGGTTTGTTATATGAGTTTTGTGCTTCTGAAGATTTTGTGCAAAATTATTTGTTATGTGAGTTTTGAAAAAGGTGCTTTTGGAAGTGGCACTTTGTAAAAGAGTTCATTTTCTTAATCATTAAGATGAATCTTGCCTCACCAAGCGAGTAAGGAGGTTCTAAATTTTTGTCATTTCCTTTCATGAGTTAATTTTATTTTTACTTATTGGGAAACCCAATAGGGTTTCTATGACCTACAAGGAGTGAATTCCTAAAACCTAGAGGTTGCCGGCTAGCTTTGCTTAAGAATGAAATAAGTTAAGTGCCAATGAAAGAAAAGATAATCTTGGACTCATATGAAATACAAGTCCATTATCGATGCTTGGAGATAATAATTGTCTACTAGAGATGGAGAGAGGAACCATCCCAAGCGAAGGTGCCAGAAAAATCTGTGGTGTTTATTTTTGATTCATGCATGTTTGTGTGTTTAGGGGGGGACACCATGTAGATCTGAGGATGTACTTATTGAGGTGATTGGGTATGACATCAAGGAATAATGTACCATTGTTGATCTCATTTTTAGGATGAGTTCTCAACCCCTCCATCTTAGACATATGACTTCTGACTTTAAGAATTCTTTATTCTTAACACACATCTAGTGATTAGGTGGACACTCAACCTAACCCTAGAGGCTTAGAAGAGTTAGCCATAGAATTATGCCTGGGGGTGTTAGAAAATGCCTACCCTATACCTTGAACAAAATCCTCACTTCCTTCCAAGTCAAAACTCCAAACTCATATCACCCAATCAGAATCAAACCTTGAATCAATTCAATAGATTTTCTCAAATCATGAATCAATTCCAAATAATCGAAACCTATGATTATAGCCCATGATTGGATTCCAAATTCCAAAATATTTCCTAAGTCATTTTGATTCCCTCTCATGGACTTAGATCAAATCAAATCTAAATCAATTCAAATTCAAGAAATTTTTTCATAACCCATTTATATTCTCATTTATATTCACAAATATAAATGAAATATAAATTCAAATAGCCAAAAATCAATTCAAAACTCAAACTCAAATTCAACTTAAGCCTTTCAAGTTAAATTATTGAACTTAGGCAAATCAAACTTAAATCAAGCCAAACCCTTGATTTTTTCTTCATGATTTTGATCAATCCTTCAATCATGAATCCAAATATAAATACAAACTCCAATCATCAAACCAAAACTAAATTCAAAAATCAAACCCAAGTCAAACTCATGTTCACCCTTTGAACTTGAAATTGTCAAGTGGATCAAAATCCATTTGACTTCAAATCACTTGCAAATGGATTTATATTTCAATCATAGTCCATGTGTGAGTTTAGTCAAACTCAAATCAAGCTTTAACCAAGACATTTGACCCAAAGTGACCTAAAGTACCCTTATGAGCCAAATTCTAATCCTAATTAAATTGGATTCAACTAAGCCCACCTAAGCCTCACATTGTGAGCAACAATCATCATAAGATGATCAACCACTCAAATTGGGTTAAACCAAGTCAAACCTAAGGGTTGACCAAGTCAACACTTAGCCAAAATGAAACCTAAACTAGCTAAGATCCACCATGGGCAAAATTGATTAAAACTATTGATCAAAACTCATTCATGGCCAATGTTTGAACTTGACCAAGTCATCATTTGAGCCTAACCTAGCCCAATTGGCCACTTGACCCAAGTTGACCCAACTTGATGTAAAAAGTCAAAATGTGCCAAAACTTCATCTAAGCCAAATTGATTGAAACCAATGGGTCAAGTTCATTCCAAAATGATTGTTGAACTTGACCAAAGCCTCAATTGGCCAACTAGACCTAACCTAGCCCAATTGACCTTGAACCCAACTTGACCTAAAGGGTCAAATTGAGCCAAATCCAAACATAAACCAAATTGATTGGAAACAAAGATACCAATCCATTTCAAATGATAAACTAAACATAAATGAACCCATGACCTAACCCAAATAGCTCAAATGGGTCAAATTGGTCAACTTGACCCATTTGACCTAAATGAAATCAAATGAACCAAAACCAAATATAAATCAAATTGAGCCAAACCAATGATGCCAACATATTTCAAATGGTCATATGAACTTGACCCAACCCTTGGTTTGACCCAATTTGACAAATTGGTCAACTTGACCCAAGTTGACCCATTTTGACCTAAATGGGTCAACATGAGCCAAATCATATCAAACCAACTCCAAATTCAATGAAATTTGGCCTAACCCATTTTTCAGTCATACCAAACATATTCAAACTAAAATCAAGATCAAATGACCATCTTACCCCTAGCCATAGGGTAACCTAAAATCAAAACCACTTAGAATTTGGTCAATTCTTTTTCATGGACACTTGACATCCTCTTAGTGGACCAAATCATCACTAATGGACATATGGACATGGTGCACATGACCCATTGGGTTTGGGTCAGCCAAACCCAACCCAAGGTCAAAACTGACCACTTCCTTCAAATTGAGCACATGGAAATCCTTCCTCCACTCAATTAAGCATATGGCAAGCTTCACCACTCCACTCCTATGACCAAACTGAATACCATGCCACCTCTAACAGCCTAACAAACCCACTCAAGGAAGTCAATTGGATCAAAATGATAAAGGAGCTCGCGATCGTCCAATCCTTCAAGGGGGAGATATACTCCCCCTAATTTCATTTGAATTCAACACTCCTATTGATTGAGGAACTCAGAGGTGATTCCAAGTCTCCCAAGCTTAGAGTGAGTTAGAATTCTCCATTTCTCTTCAAACCAAAATGGGGAGCTTAAAATTTTCCATCTCACTCATTACTCCAAACCAATCCAATTCCTCTTTCGAGCACCCTCAAAGGGCCTAGTCAAACTTAGCCCAAGCTTCTTCCAAGCTTCAAAGGCAAGGGAGGTGGGACTTTGATCAAGGCCATGAGCATTTGAAGGTGAACTTGACCCATAGAAAGATCCATCCAATTTCAACACCTCAAAACTTCAACAAGGCTTCGTCTCCACTGCAGGCTACTTTAAGGGAATCAAGCACCGGTGATAGTCTCTGATGAGGTATGCCATTAAACTTAGCATAGTTTCATTTTTTTTCTTGGTCCTTTGTGAAGGGAAGTTTCACCCTAAGAAAAGTTAGCCATTGGATGTGTTCCCCTTTACTTTTAGATGGTGTGGGTTGAATTTGGTTGCAATATGAGCTCGAATCTTCCCCTTGAAGATGGACGGTGGCCATCTCCCGCAGAGAAGATCAAGGATGGATCATGGGACGTCCATCCACATTTTTTTGATGGACGACCATGATCAAACGCGTAGGATATTCGATTTAATCCTTTAATACTGGGTTAACCACCGTTCGATCCGATCTGATAGATGAGAAAGCGAGAAGCACTACCGCTAACGCTGCCATGATGTGACTTAAATAGCTCCGCCACATCATGTGAAATGCACGCCGCCTCCACATGGTGCCAACAGGATTAGCTATTTAATTAGGGGATTTATTTAATTATCCTTAATTACAAAAACTTTGTAATTGCATAACTAATTCTAGAAAAATTCTTATAATATAAGGTAAAATGCATTAGAAAGATAATTTAGACGAGAATATTCTAAAATTAATTTCACTAGATTTAAAATAGTATATTTTTCTTAATTAGAGTTTTAATGAAAACTTAATAACCCTAATTACTCCCTAAGTATCCCACTAATTAATCTCAAACTTCTCATGTGCATTTAGGGGGATGACTTCTACCTCCTCTAATTTTCAAGGGATTTATTGATGGGTTAATTCAGAAGATCAACTAATGAGTCCTTAATTACTTTCCTTATGTAATTAAGGGTAATTAAGCATATGAATAGTGGTTTAATCCCTTTATTAAGTTAATTAAGCCTTGCATAAATATGGAAGAGGTTTATGGAATGAATTTGAGAAATTTTTCCTAAGCCATTCCCTAGACCCCTTTCTTTCCTTAATCTAAATTTATTTAAGGATTAACCCCCTAATCACTTGCTTAATTAATTTGACAAAATTTTTGAAAACATTCCAAAATTTAATCAATTTATCTTGGCTAGATGCTTAGGTGTTTAATAACCTAAGGGGCTTAATAAAATCAAAACCTAATCCACATGTGTAGGAAGGGTTATGAAAGTACTTAACTTAAACTCTTTAGCTTAATTAATCATTAATTGTGAGCCATATGCAATAGGCCCTTTTCTTCCTAGGTGCATTGCAAATTTAAATTCCTTATGTGATTTTATATCATATCATTGGCTCATAATTATTTGATTAAATATGCTAAGGTGATATAGGTAAGGGATAATTAATGCACTTAATGTACACTTTAACCTAACTAAAATATAAAATTGATCTAATCACCTAAAGTTTAAACAAAAATAATATACATATGCCAGAATGGGTTAGGACCAACAAACCCTCTTCGTATTTCTCAAATTGAAATCAAACTCAAAATCAAATAAAATTTCTTTAAAACCAAATTTGATTTGTTTTAAATAATCTTATTCCATAGATTGTCTTTAGAATTAATTAGGTGAATGAATTTACATTGCTTTCATCACTTTATTTCTTTCCTAGCATACTAAACATGTATACATATAAAATCATGCATTCATTCCTTTAAAAATCAAATTAAAATGAAATATTTTCTTTATGTCAAATTGCATGTTTTGGCTAAAGTAAGAATATGAATGGCTATTATCACTATTAAATTTAAAATAATTTTCAAAATTTATAAATCAAACATTAAATTGAAAGGTATGTTACTTATAATTATTTATAACCTTGCATGCATGTGGGAAATATAAAGATATGTATTATGTGGCTTTGATTCACCCTCTCTTTCTTAACATATAATTGTATCGGATTGACAAAGTGTACAGTCCATTTGAAAAGGGACATAACAATTGCCTAAATCCATTCCTATACACTCCTATGTCATGATTTAAGAAGGAATTTCAGATCACATATGCAAATTAAACAGCCAAATCAAAAATCAAATAAGTATAAACTTTTGCATCTTTCTTTTTCCATTTATTTCTTTTGTACATGCATATGTATTTAAGAAAAGTGGTATATTAGTCTGGACAACTCCGGGGTTGTGAGGCTATAAGTAGCCCTAAGTATGTCTTGTACCTTACACCTCTGGTGCTAACAATGGCGTTGTACTCACTTATGTCTTTCATACATACACATGTGCATATGAATAAAGGATAAAAGAATATCCCCTTTTCTACTTAATGAAAATCATGCATCATAAAGCATCCAATTTTTTTTAAGTAACACTACTTAGCATTCATCATTAAGGTGTGCTAAACATTCTCATTTTCATGTATAGATATGCTTAGGATTCATCCATATGCATGTTATATATGTTGGGAAAGAAATAAAGTGGTCTGTATTTTGTGATATTATTTTACTTTACTTAATCTTAAAATGCCTTTCCTTTTAAATTGGTTTATTTAGAGTTATTCTAAACTTAGGATTAATTAAAACACATAAAAAATATTCACTAAACAAAATCAAACATGAATCTACTTTAGAAATTACTTAAGGTAGGAGAAGGAAGAGAAGTTTCTCTTTTCTTTTCCCTCTCTTTACAACTTAGTAATTAATTATAGGTCATTCAAACTTAAACAAATCACCAAATAAAAAATCAACTAAATCAACTAAACAACTTGACCATCTAAGTTGAACATTTTTATACTTAGAAAATTTAAACCTTAAAGCCATAGCTAAGCATACCACACAAATCTTAAATGCACACACATTAGGCTAAGTCACCACTTTTAGCTTTAGGTTAGGGAGGTGCATGGTTTGATGCTTTTCTTTTATTTTGTGATGTAATATTTTAGTCTGGATATTAGGGTGTATATGCGTAGACTAAATTGTAGGATGATATAGTCTAATCATTATCTTCTGCAGGAGATTGTGCTTAAGGGGCACTGTAATAAAAATATAACTGCTTTTATTATGCAGATGCTTATACCCCTAAGCATAATCCAATAGATCAACTGGACTTGGTTACCCATGTGTGGGGTGCTAAGTCCAATATACATGCTTGGGAATTATATGGTTTGTTTAGCTAATCTTTGTTTTGTAAGTGTTAATTAGATTTACTTTTCCTTTTCATGTATTTTTGTAATTAAGATTTTGGAATGATTATTATGGGGGATTAGGATGAGCATTGGTCATAAGATCTCATCTTATATATCATGTGAAGCCTTTGGAGCAATCACATTCCAACCATCCAAAAGAAGGAACCAAATGAAGAAAGAAAAAAAAGAAGAAAGAAGAAGTGAAGAATGAAGACCCCCATAACATGAATTCCTTACATAATTATAATTAATTTATTTGTAATATGGGTTGTATAAGGGTAGAGCTCGACTACCCAATTTGTTTTTGGGTTTATACGGTGGTGCCCGACCACAAATGATATTTTATTCTTTTACGTTAGCTCTATAAAATGTTTGATGTCTTGTTTAGCTTGTGCATTAAGATAACATCCTTTTCCTAGTTTGTTCCTTGTTTGATGTATGACTTGGATGACGGTCAGACTCTTAGGAAAAAATAAATCTTCTACTAAATTAATCAACTCAAAATTAAAAATAAATGACTTATAACCTCATCTAAAGCCTAAGTTGAAATCAAGATAAAATAATTAGTAACTTCTTAGCTAGATGTGTACTTTTTTTTCTAATATCATGCATAAAAGCTTATTGTTTCACTCGAGCTTGGCTTGGTGTGTGAGAGCCATGGTGAAAATACACCTCCTTATCTTGCTGATTTTGGCCCATAATCTAATTTCTCATGCATTAGACATAAAGAATCCTATAGCTTGAATCAAATGATTGTACAAAATGAAAATAAAACATATGAAAAATTTGCATTAGATTTAAGTCATAAATTTATGACCTACATGATCAAATCTCTTAGGGAGTGTGTTTAAGGACTTAGTCTCTTTCTAAATAAATAACAACCTTGCTATCTTACATAAATATATGACTTGCCTACATATTTTTAAAATTGTAGGAGGAGTTAGTTGGCGATAGGCCCTAGGCGGTGTAAGTTCAGCAGTCAGGTGGTTTATCCTCTCTTGTGGAGGTAAACCAAATTCCCATTTTCACCTTAGACTTAGGTCATGCTTTTTGTCCCTCGCTAAAAGCTCCTTAGATTTAGGTTTTAGAGGTTGCTACTTTCCTTTATAGCCATAAGCATAAATCCTCACCTTTTAGGCATTTCCATGATCTTGTGTCATGGAATCATAAGCCCTAGCATTCTAATAAAAATTCAACTCAAACACATTAATTCAATTTTGAAAATGTAAAGCCTAACCATAGGGTAGTCTGGGGTGCTTACTAGGCTTCCTAGTATCTTAAGCATCCCCTACTTAATTTCATTTGGCTTCGATAAGAACTCCCTCCTCTTGATCGATCCCACTTAACTTTCTAAAATAAACCAATCGATTGATAGTCCTATCTTTTTGAAATCTTTAGAGACAACGATCATTTACCTTAATCAAGAATATTCCTATGGAATCTCATTCCTTAGGATGTAATTAACTATGAGGGCTTGCCCCTGTAGAGAACTTAATGAACCTGGTTTAAAATAAAATTTGCTTTACTTTTCTATGTAAAGTAGGGGAAGAATCTCTGGTACATTTCGAAGACCCACAGTCCTTAGGAGTCCTTATTAAGGTGATTAGGTCCATTATAGGGTGGTGACTCTTATCTCTTGAGATAGTACACCTCTCCTCAATGTCGCACATAACCCCAATAAGAACATCTCAATGTGGTATCCCAATAAGAGATTTTATATATTTCTATTTTCATTTATCTTCTCTCAAAAGAAAAGGAGATAGATGAAGGCGAGTTGTATAATAATTTCACCATAGATTTTTTGACTCTGTGGGATGATTTCTCTCCATCTTTGGTAAATGATTGTCTCCATGTATCGATAGGGTTTATACTTTGTGTGAATCCAAGACTATCTTTCTTTTGTTGGTACTTAGCTTATTTCATCCTTAAGTTAAGCTAGCCAACATCTTTAGGTTTTAGGACCTCACCCATGTTGGTCTTAAAACCCCGCTGTTCCCCCAATGGGTGAAAAAAATTGAATAAAAAGAAAATGATCAAAGACTTCCTTACCATTTTTATGGTAAGGAAAGGTTCATTCTAAAAAATAGAGTTAAAATAAATCCTTCATAAAAGCCTTGCTTTTCAAAAGCACTTTTTTAAAATACACTTAATAAAATATTTTTACTACATCTAACAATTTTCACAATTATCACATGCAGAAACATTTCAAAAATAAAACCAACACTCATATTTTCTAAAAGAACAAATGAACTTCTTCACTCAATTCATTTTGATGAAGAATTCATTTTCAAAATTAAAATTCTAACAATCATGTTTTCAAAAAGCACAAAATTTGAAGATGGGCCTTTCCGTTCAATACATCCAAAATGTGTTGGATGGATGTTACACCTTCAAGCAAAATCACAACTTTGAAATTCTATTCAACACATTCCACATGTGTTAAGTTGGAATTTTCACCATTTCAAAAAGCACATATGAAACCTCTCCATTCAATATACCCACATTTATTGAATGGAAGTTTCATTTTCAATCAAAATCAAAAATAAAATTTTCAAAAGGTACATATGAAACCTCCCTATTCAATATACCCATATTTATTGAATGGAGGTTTCATTTCCCATCAAAATCAAAAATAAAACTTTCAAAAGCACATATGAACATCTCCATTCAATATACCCAAATTTATTGAATAAAGATTTCATTTCTAGATAAAGTGACATTATTTTGAATTGCCACTTAACATATTCCATATATGATTAGGTTGGGATTTGCTCTTTAAGAAAGCAATAATCACACATGAAAATACATCTTTGAAAAATAAAACATAATTGATTTCCATCTTACATATCCAAATTTGTGAAATGGAAGTCCCTCTTTTCAAAATCAACAAAAACATAAATTTATGTTTTTCAAAACACATTTGGAACTTCATTCTAGCATACCACATTTTCTAAAATGAAGTCTCCATTATCAAAAAACAAAATTTTTCAAAACACATTTGGAACTTTAATCTAGCATACCACATTTGCTAAAATGAAGTCTCCCTTTTCTAAAACAAAATTTGAAACACATTTTTTGGAATTTCATTTAGCATACCCAAATCTGCTAAGTGAAATCTCCATTTCACAACAATTCAAAACACATTGGAACTTCATTCTAGCATACCACATTTGTTAAAATAAAGTCTCCCTTTTTCAAAACAAAATTCGAAACATATTTTTGGAATTTTATTTAGCATATTCAAATTTTCTAAGTGAAGTATCCATTTCACAAAATTGAAAATACTTTTGGAACTTCATTCTAGCATACCACATTTGCTAAAGTGAAATCTCCATTTTCAAAACAAAATCCAAAATAAAAGAAACACATTAGGATTTTTTTTATCATACCCAAATTTGCTAAAAATCTTATTTTTCAAAATCAAAATCTCTAAAAATAGAAGAAACACATTAGGATTTCCTTAGCATACCTAAATTTGCTAAGAAACTTATTTTCAGAAAATTTCAAAAAAAAAAAACACACACACATTTGGACTCCTCATTTATCATACCCAAATTTGCTAAATGAGAATCTCATTTTCAAATTACAAATGATTCACAAAATAAAGCAAACAAAAAAAGAAGAAATTATTTTTAAACACCTCACCTAGCATATTTAAATTTGCTAAGTAAATTCCAAAAACCTCAAATCAAAATAAATTGACCGTTTAATTTAATATACCCAGATTTGTTAAATAAAGGGTCCTTAAAATCAAAAACAAAATTCAAATATGAACCTATGGAAGCATCTCTTCAAAAATATTTGAACTCATTTTTAACATATTTAAATTTGTTGAAAGTGGATTCTACATCCAAAAATTTCTCTTTCTAATCAAATCTCAAAATATATTGTAAATCATTTGAGTCCGACTTAACACTTTCAAGATGTTGAGGATGAGTTTAAATTCTAAATTCAAATTCAAAATCAATAAAGTAAGATAATCTGATTCAAATTTGTTTCATTACGACATAATTTTAAATTTTTTTCAGTCATAGCTTTGATTCAATGCACCAAGTATGTGAACTGGGATGAATTTCTGATGCCTTTCCTCTATGCCCACCTCACTTTGGATGAGGTTTGATGAAGCCAGATTACAGGGGACCTCCCTCAAGACCAGTAGAGCATAGTGGTCGCAAGAGTCATTCGGGTGACATGCCATCGATGAGATTCCAATGAAGAGGAAGGGTGGTGGTTCCCATAGCAAGAGCAAGACTGCACCCCATGGTTCTCATGGTCCCCCAAGGCCACCACTCAGCACCCTCAGGGAAGGCCCCCGATCCGGGATTGTCTCCCCTTTTGAGGTTGGGTTTAGCTCTTACTCACTCCTACCTGTGGCCCAAAGGAGAAACAAGAATCACATGATAAAGTGGTACCACACATCGGCTAGGAGATGGAAGCGGAGTATTGTTGAGGAGTTTATGGTTTTCCTTGGTTACAACAACCCGTTCCATCCTCTCTCTAGAGAGGATGCCAAAGGATCTAGCTTCACCTCACCCGGCAATTTAGTTTTGACCGCATTAGGTAGGAGGTCATATGCGACCTGGTTCAATTATGCCATGTTGGCGAGCTAGACGATCGATGGGGCTCGGTTTGATTTGAGATCTATTATCCCCGTGACATGGGAAGCATATTGACAAGAGAGGGCGGGGAGGCCCACCTCAATTCATATCACCGGTCGGAGAAGGAGGTTCAGCGGTCGGTGGCCTCACTTGGTTGATTTGATGGCGTACGCCATCGATCATACCGATAGCATTCTGCTCACAGGGACTACCAATCACAAGAGAGAAGCTCCTATTCTAAGAGATTCGGTGGTGTCTCCACACCTCTACCCCCCTCTCATCCCCATCCGTCCATGTTCCGGCATCTCGGTTTACAAAGGCCATGAAGGCCACATATGGGAAGAAGAGGACCCGTTGGTGATCGGCTATGACCGAGATCTCATCCATCTACACCACCTCGTGGCAAGGTCGTCTACTCCTTCTAATGTGGTGAAAAATGTGACCTTGAACCATAGTGGTCGTCCCTTCACCACCACCACCACAATAGGACATAGAGATGGTTGTAGTACTTGTCGAGGGAAAGGATGATAGCTCAGTTGCACCTATGATGATGGATCCTTCTAGGAGTGTCACCCCATGCAGATTCAATGATAGTCATAAGCATATTTCTTTCAGGGAGTAAAGCCCTCATAGGGTTAACTCTCCAGCAATAGGGGAGGTCTGGTGCATCACAGTACATGATAGTGATCCCACCACTAATCAGCCAAATTCATTTGTGCCAGTTCAGACAGATCATTTCCTAGATAACATAGTGACCCATTATTTCATGGAAAGAAAGAGATCCTAGGATATGACTAGTCTGATGAGGAGAAAATCAGCTTTGATCATAATGATGATGATTTGTTGGGAGATTTAGCAGGGGTTTGCATGGTAGACACCAGGGGATCCCACCTTAGAGAGCAACAAACTATGAAAATAGTTGTGGCCGAGCAGGAAGACACAACCTACTCGACCCAACACCTCCTTCAGTAGATAAAATAGAAGGATGAAAAAATAGATAGTATGGAGAAGAGGCTCGAAGATCTGCTAGCAGCTGTCTTAGCAGTTAAAAACTAAGCCCCGACAATCCATCATACTATAACTAAGACTAGTCAGCTAGAGTTGGTGCATGTCTTGGATCCAACCAAGACTTTACCTCCAGTAGAGCAAGGTAGCTCCAGCATGTATAGGAAGGTAGTAGATAGTACCTCCATACAGGAAAAAGATATCAAGAGCATGGTTAAGCAGCCGGTGAAAGAAGCATTGGCTCAAGCCCAAGGAGGATCATCAGTTCCAAAGGGTATACCCTACCTGGAGGAATTTAATGCAATCCAATATCCTAAGGGTTTTGTTCCTCCTTCTTTCAAGAGTTTTGATGATAGTGGGAACCCAAGGTAGCACATTATGAATTTCAGAGCTAATTGTTATAACACCAGTGGCAATGATGTTTTACTCTTCCATCTCTTTGTCAGTAGCTTAGCGGGTTCAACATTTGGCTGGTATGCTAAACTTCACAATAGTTCAGTAAAGACTTTTGTTGAGTTGGAGCAACTCTTTATCAAGAGGTTTGCTGGAGCTCAGCAAAGGGTCAATGTTGGCTATCTTGTTGTGGCTCAACAAAATCCTGGTAAGTCCCTCTTTGATTACATTCTCAGATGGCGTAATTTGAGTATGAAATACGAACCACTGTTGTCTGAACAACACGCCATGGAGATTCTGCTTAAGAATATCCATGACCCAGTCGCCTTCATGCTCAAAGATTTCACCATCAAAACTTTTGAGAAATTAGTCAACAAGGCAGCTAGCTTGCAAGAAGAAGCCAAGTAGTTTCCTTCTTTAGATCTACCAACAAAGCCAAAGCTACGGAAAGTATATGAGAAAAACCAGGGGCAGTGATAGTAAAAGATAAGAGGAAACAGTCGGCCAGAGAGCAGTTTGAAAGACCTCATGCTCCTCGCTTCCACCTCCTTTACCACCACCGAGGTAGCCCTCGGCCCACGGCATGGCCTACACCACCTCCTCGACCACATCATCATGTAGTGGTACACATAATCATCGGTAGCTATGGTCCACTACTCTTTTGGAGAAACTTAACAAGCCTTATTCATTTAAGAGAGGTAATCGAAGATCTTTAAGAATCTCTTAAAGAAGCCTAATTTCTAGCTACCCGAACCTAGGAGAGAAGGAAGTGGGCAAAATCCATGATCCTAACTTTTTCCCCTACCACTATATGTTAGGTCATGTTTTGGAAAATTGCTTCACATTTAAGGACTCGCTTGGACATAGCTCTAAGACCGGTGCTATAGTTATCCCGAAGGAATACCGTATGGAATAACCATCCAGATCCATTAGGGTAATCCTTGGGGATACTAACAATCCTTTCTAAAGAAGGTTGGGATATCTCTTTATCCAAAATCTTTAAGAAAATTGTATCAAAGTTCAAGAAATTTTTCTTGCAGGTGCCTGAGTCAGCTCAAACCTCCAACATCAAGGAAGGTTTGCAAGTTGCCATACTCGGAGCTTCATAGTAGCGCGAGCGGCTGACTTGCTGCCCGGATAGCCAGTAGTGCGCCTCAATCCAACCCACCATTGTAGCTACCATATCAGCAAATATCGCTACTTCAGCTAGCTCTTCTTCTTCTAGTAGACATCTTGTATCAGCGGATGAGGGCATCAAATTCCTTACCCCTCTTACTTTACTTGATTTCTACTATATACCTCCTATCAAATCAAGAAATTGAAGAATAAAGCTAGCTTATATCGTGTACGATGGGTTGTCTTAATCTATTTCTAACAACTCTTCAAGTCTAAACAATAATTATAATAATTCTAATCTTCTTCTTTCTGATTCAGAGTTGCATTTTCCTACTTTGAATACTACAGGTTCACCTCTTAAGATAGACTTGGAATCATCCGATTCTGAGGGTCCCATAAGAGAAAGTAGGTGAGCGTGCGGTAGAACCTTCCATTATCACGCCACAAGAGATCACAAGTCAACCGTAATGGTGGGTTCTACCTCTAGGGTAGCACCTCAAGATAGAAACAAGTCATTGGTTTAGGATTGAAGCCCTCCAAATGCTCCACCCTTGGATATGCTTGTGGAGGATCAACCCAAGGTGGACTACAATGTCCTCTCTCGCCTAAGAAAATTGTTATATAAGCTAAGCATATATGATGCCCTTGTCTTATCCAAAGAGATGAGAGAATCATTAATCAAGGCTCTCATTGATCCTGAGATATGCTTAACTCAGTTAACTGCCATTGGTGAGGAGGCACTTTATTCTAGAGAAGCTCAGGGGATTACTTTCATAGATGAAGACCTTCTTCTAGGGGACATCGAGCACAACCGTCCCCTTTACATTACAGTTGACATAGGCAGATTCAGACTTGTAAGAGTTCTTATCGATCTAGGTGCATCGGTGAATATTATGAGTCTAAAGACCCTTGCCTATTTGAGGATCGACATCTCTACACTCTGAGGAGATCGGATGATGTTGAGAGGATTCAATGAACAAGACGAGAAGGATTTAGGTTCCATAGTGTTGCCTTTAGAGATAGGTGACTGGATGACTGAAGCCAAGTTTTATATCATTGATTTGAATACTTCGTTCATCACTTTCTTCGGAAGGCCCTGGATACATCAGAATATGATGATTTCATCCTCCCTCCATCAGTGCATCAAATTCAGGAAGGATGGGATTGAGTACTATGTCAAAGGAGATGAAAAGTCATTTTCAATTAGAGAAGTTGAGATATATGAGAATGCGACCTACTACCTTCCTCAAAACACCCTTTCTCATGAACTTGGATATAATTCAAATTCAAAAGAAAAAGAAAATAAAGAAAAATAAAAAAAATGAAAATCCAAGTGACCAAGAAAGGGAAATTGAAGAAGAAATAGATCCGCATATCACATTCCACCCACAGTTCATTCCATCATATCGACATGTGGGTAGGATGACTCGACCTCAACTAGGCAGAGGTAGAGGCAGAAATAGAGGTAGCTCTAGAGGTGGAAGACCCCTGGTTGTCCATCAACCAACAGGAGTTATATTCCAGTTCATAGGAGTACCCCTACTATTCACATAGACTTGGAATCCAAGTTGGAGGATGAGTCTAATGTGATTAGCATATCAGCCAACCCCTCTCAGCGGGTTTCATTGGAGGTGACACTCGAGCCAGACATTGATGAAGACTGAGCCTCCAGACAAAGTAAAGTATTTGAATCAGATGTATGTAAACTATCAAGCAGTAGTTAGAACCTTAGCTCTAACACCACTTTCATCTCAAAAGGTTGAAGGTTTAGTAGTTAAGGAAGCCCCTTGGTCTTCCAAGGATATGAAGCCAAAAAGATTCTTTTTGGGACCATCCTCCTCAAGTCCTAAATTTGAGGTAGAACTTGAGAAGAATTCATATAAGAATTAAAGGAATTACCTTTTGATTGGTACTCACCTTGTGTTATTAATATTGCAAAGAATAGTTTGATTCCTTATTCATGGTCTAAGCATAGGTCGGAGTACTTCAAAAAGCTATGGAACAACACAGGCATGGATGCACAATCAAGATCAGGACTAAGATTCGGTACAGTGGGTCTAGTCGATGATGAAGATTACTGCTTAGTTGTCACCAACCATCTGGAGTTTGATAGGTTCTTTTCATACCAAATCAACTCTTATGAGGATGTGTGTTTAGTAACCTCAGATGACCTAGATGATCTCCAAATCAAAGATGCATCACGAGAATTTGAAGCAGAGATCCATTCAATAATTAATAAGCTTAAATAAATCAACCTCGAGACAGAAGAATATCAATGCCAGACTTACATCAGTTCATTATTGAATGAAGAAGAAACCAATGACTTAGTTAGGCTATTGATTGAGTTTAAGAATTATTTTGCATGGAGTTATGAAGAGATACCCAGATTATCTCCTAACGTAGCAGTCCACAAACTAGCAATAGATAGTAACGCTAACCCTATCAAGCAAGCTTCTAGATGCATATGATTAGAAATCGAACAACATATCACTTCTAAAGTCAAGAAATTGATCGATGTTGATTTCATCAGAAAATAAAAATATCCAACTTGGTTAGCCAGTGTCGTACGAGTTAAGAAAAAGAATAGCCAAATTGGCATATGCGTCGATTTCGGGGACTTAAATAAGGAATATCCTAAGGATGAGTTTTCTCTTCCTATACTAGAATTAATGGTGGACATCGCCTCATCTCATGCAATTTTCTCCTTCATAGATGGGTCATCTAGCTACAACCAAATCAAGATGGCCCCTGAGGATGAAAGAAACACTGCTTTTCGAACGCTGATCGAATCTATTGTTATAGGACCATGCCTTTCGGCCTTAAAAATTCTAGTGCTACATACCAACGGGCCATGATTCAGATCTTCAACGAACTCATCCATCAGCAGGTTGAGCGTTATGTTGATGATCTAGTAGTCAAGAGTGAAAAGGAAGACCATCTCTTTGACTTGAGAGTAGTTTTCAAATGGTTAATATAATATAACCTCAAAATGAATCCCCTGAAGTGTGCATTCGGAATAGCTTCAGGAAAATTTTTGGGTTTGTTGTCCGACACCGAGGAATAAAAATAGATCCAAAAAAAGATCAAAGCTATCTTAGAAATTCCACCTCCTAAGAGTTTAACTTAACTCAGATCTTTCCAAGGATGGTTGACATATCTAAGATGCTTTATTTCCAACCTATCGGGGAGATGCAAGCCATTCTCAGCACTTGTCAAAAAGGATGCCAAGTTCAAGTGGGATGACAAGTGACAGCATGCCTTTAAAGATATCAAATAGTATTTGGTGAAGCGCCACTTCTAGCAGCCACTATCCCAGGTAGGCCACTCATCCTCTATACTACTGCATTGGATGACTCTCTCGATGCTTTGTTAGCCTAAGCCAACAATGAAGGGAATGAGAGTGATCTCTACTATCTCAACCGTCATCTGATTTCTGCTGAAGTAAACTACCCACCCATTGAGAAACATTGCCTAGCTTTGATCTTTGCATCTCAAATGCTATGACACTATATGCTTTCTCACAAGGTGAACTTGATTACCAGAACCAATCTGCTGCAGTATCTCATGACATGACCAATGCTATCCAGAAATTTGGCACAATGGTCCATGATTATCTCGCAATTTGATATCATATTCGTACCCCTCCGTGTGGTAAAAGGACAAGAACTAGCAAATTTCTTAGCAACACACCAATTTCTGCTGATTCTCTTCTTAATGATGATCTCCCTGATGAACAAATCATGAACTTAGGGGAGGTTGACAACGGCTGATGGGAGATGTATTTTGATGGTGCATCTTCTTTTCATAAAGGGGAAGCACCATGGTCTACTCTTTTAGGAAAGGCAGGGGTAAGAATAGTTCTCCTAACTCCATACCATGATGTGATGAGATTCTCATACAATCTTTCCAATCCCTGCACCAACAACGATGTTGAATATAAGGCTCTAATTATCGATCTGGAGTTAGCTATCACAGTGTGTCTCAAGAGCATCAACATCTGTGAGGATTCTCAGTTGGTCATCAATTAGATTGTCGGGCCTTACAAGGTTCTCAAACCCAAGCTTCGTCATTATCACGAGTATACCATGAAGTTGCTGGACCAAATTCCTAAAGTCACCATCTATAAAGTTCCCCGAGCAGAGAATGCAGTAGCATATGCTTTGGCCATACTTGCCAAAGAATTGGCATTTCTGGAAGATGAGTCCATGCCAATAAGGGACCAAAATAGACAAGTCCTATCCCTTATTGATGTTGAACTCATTGAAAACTTTCTCTTGAAGGGGCGTTGTCATTTCCTATAAGGACAAGGAGCTAGATTGGAGGCAACCATTCATAGATTATTTGAATACTGGCAAACTACCTCAAGAAAAGTCACAAGCCCATCAAGTGAAACAGAGAGCTCTCCCATATACTCTCGTTGATGGCACCCTATACCAACGATCCTTTGACCAAATGTGGTTACATTATTTAGATAAATATGAAGCCCATGGCATTGTAATCGAGGTACATTCAGGTCTATGTGGAGTGCATCAATCTGATTCAAAGATGAAGATGAAGATCAAGAGACTAGGATACTACTGGCCTTCGATGATTACATACTGCATGGATATAGCTAGGAGATACCATCAGTGTCAGGTACACAACATGGTTTTACATCAACCACCCAACATTTTGAACCCTACATTAGCCTCATGGCCATTTGAGTGTTGGGGTACCGACATTGTGGGTCCTATTGATCCTCCTTCTTCCAAGGGTCATCGGTTCATCCTACCTGTCGCTGACTACTTTTCCAAGTGGGCAGAGGTAATCTCACTCAGAGAGGTTACAGTTCAGCACGTGCTTTAGTTTTTTTAGGAACTGTATCGTATATAGGTTCGGGGTGCCTTGACAAATTATATCTGATAGTGGTACTGCATTCAAAAGCACCAAGATCAACAACTTTGCAGAAGACATGGTATAGATTGGAGATACTCCACCATCTATTACCCCAGAGTAAATGGCTTAGCAGAAGCATTCAACAAAACTCTCATCCAAATATTAAAGAAGACTCTTGATGATAACAAGCGGTAGTGGAATGAGCAATTGGTTGAAGCCTTGTGAGCCTACCACACTACATACCGAACTCCAACTCAGTCAACCCCATTTTCCTTAGTGTATGGGTCTGAATCTGTTCTACCTTTAGAAGTTCAACTCCCTCACTAAGGATAATAATGGGTAGCAAGATCACTACAGAGTAGAATGCAAAGTTATGGTTAGAAGAGCTCGAAGGTTTGGAGGAGAGTCTCCTACGAGTGTGCTAGAACCTCGAGTTTCACAAGGCCAAAATGATTCAAGCTCACAACAAGCTAGTCCGCCCTAGGTCTTTCCAAGTAGGAGAACTTGTGTTATTCCTAAGGAGACCAATTGTTGCACATCGAAAGATGGGAGACAAGTTTGAACTCACTTAGGAAGGCCGCTATGTCATAGAGAAGGCCTACCAAGGAAGATCTTATCAACTTATTGATTGTAAAGGGGAACACCCGATGCTTCCAATTAATGGACTCGATTTAAAGAAAGATTACCCATAAAATATGTTTGAAAATAATTATCATTAAAATAATAAAAATTTGATTCCATTTTATCAAAATCTTCTCTTCTTTCGAAGCATTATTTGTTTATCTTGCGAATCCACCATGATGTGTTTAGGATAGGTGTAAGAGTCCCCTAGCAGCATCCTATCCCTCTTTCACGACACGAACACAATGAAACACAATCTCCCAATGCTATTAGAACAGGTGTGAGAGAACCCAAGAGGCATCCTATTTAGATTAGCACAACTAAGTTAGGTGTGAGAGAACCCAAGTGGCATCCTTTCTTAGGGGGAATACTGACTACCATTCATGGCACCACTTTATCAAATTCCCCAAGCGTGTTTTAGGTTAGGTGTAAGAGAACCCGAGCGGCATCCTATTCCCTTTAACACAAGCATAAAAATAAACACATATCTTTTATCTCAGGCTATTTTGATGTGAGAGCAAGCCCCCTATGGCACTCACTCATTAGCTGCTCTAGGTCAGGTCTACGTTTTACCTCGCTAGTATGTCACCCTAGTGGTCACTTGTTTGGAGGATGTGAGTCCCCGCACTTTCTTCCTAACTTGACCATTGCAAACTAACGAGCACCTTGCCAGTATGGTGGACTTCACTGGCCAGCCAATAAGCTACCTTATGTTGACTTTGTTTAAGAAGATGTGAGTCTCCGAGCTTTCTTCTTGAACTAATCATCATGATTTAACTAGGTCGAGTATATTTGAGGTATAGGATAAGTCCCCGTTGACCTCATTTTTAGGATGAGCTCTCAACCTCTCCATCTTATACATAGGGCTCCTCTTAGACTTTAAGAGTTCCTTAGTCTTAAGACACATGTCGTGACTAGGTGGACACTCAACCTAACTCCAGAGACTTAGAAGGGTTAGCCATAGGAATAGGTCATGCCTTAGGGGTGTTAGGAAAATTTGCCTACCCTTAGCTTGAACCACTCCTTACCTTCCTTCCTTCAAGTCAAATTATAAATCAATCTTAATTGATTTTCTCAAACTATGAATCAATCTTATTTGATTTTCTCCCAACTCACATCAGTACCATATGATTGAAATCCATGATTGAAACCCATGATTGAAATTCTAAGTTCAAAATATTTATTAAGTCCTTAATTCTCTCTTAAGGACTTAGCCTAAATCATCTTCAAATCAATTCAAATTCATGAAATTTTCTAACAACATATATAAATGAAATATAAATTCAAAACAATCAAACTAAACCTAAAAGTCAAGTTAAAATCACCAATCTCTTCTAAGTCACTTTGATTTTCTCTTAACGACTCAACCTAGATCATATTCAAATCACTTCAAATCCTTCAAATTTTCCCATAACCCATTTATATTCTTATTTATATTCATATATATAAATGAAATATAAATTCAAAACAACCAAACCAATTCCAAAACTCAAACTGAAATTCATTCAAAATCCAACCTAAGTCTTTCAAGTCAAAATCTTGAACTTAGCCAAATCAATTTCAAATAAAGTCAAACTCTTGATTTTTCTTAATAATTCAATCAATCCTTCAATCATGAATCCAAATATAAATATAAATTTCAGTCACTTAACCAAAACTCAATTCAAAAATCAACCCAAAATCCATTTCATGTTCACCTTTTGAACTTGAAATTGTCAAGTGAATAAAAACTCATTTGACTTCAAACCACTTGCAAATGGATTTATATTTCAATCATAAGTCCATATACAAGTTCAATAAAACTCAAATCAAGCTTTGACCAAGCCATTTGACCTACTTAGGCTCACTTGACCCAAAGTGACCTAAAGTACCCTCATGAGTCAAATTCTAATCCTAACCAAATTGGATTGAATCAAACCTATCTATGCCTCTCATCATGATCAACAATCATCATGAGATGATCAATCAATCAACTTGGGTCAAACCAAATCAAACCAAAGGGTTGACCAAGTCAACACTTAGCCAAAATGAAACCTAATATAGTCAAAATCCACCATAGGCCAAATTGATTGAAACCATTGATGTAAGTTCATTCATGACTAATGTTTGAACTTGACCAAGTCAACATTTGAGTCTAACCTAGCCCAATTGGCCACTTGATCCAAGTTGACCCAACTTGACCTAAAAAGTCAAAATGTGTCAAAACTTGATCTAAGCCAAATTGATTGAAACCAATGGGTCAAGTTAATTCCAAATCACTTGTTGAACTTGACCAAAACTAAAACTAGACCTAACCTAGCCCAATTGGCCTTGAACCCTTGACTAAAGGGTCATATTAAGCCAAATTCAAACTTAACCAAAAAATTGGAAACAAAGATACCAATCCATTTCATATGACCAACCAAACATGAACCAACCCTGACTAAAAATAGGTCAAATGGGTCAATTGGTCAACATTTGACCTAAATGAACTCAATTGAACCAAAACCAAATATAAATCAAATTGATTCAAACCAATGCCACCAAAATATTTCAAATGGTCATATGTACTTGACCCAATTTGACTGATTGGTCAACTTGACCCAAGTTGACCCATTTTGACCTAAATGGGTCAAAATGAGCCAAACCATACCAAATGAACTCCAAATTCAATGAAACTTGGCCAAACCTATTTTCTCAACATACCAAACATACCCAAATTCAAAAAGCAGTCAAATGATCATTTTAACCCTAGGCCATAGGGTACATTTTGGCCAATTTCACTTGAAATTTGGTCAAATCCTCTTCATACCCACTTGGCACTCTCCTAGTGGATCAAGTGAACACTAGGGAGGGTGGTGCACCTAACTCGATAGATTTGGATCAGCCCAACCTAGCCCAATGGCCAAATTAAGCACATGCTTTGGAATGGCCACATGGGAATCTTCCTTACACTTAATTGAAGCACATGGGGAGTTTACCATTCCACTCCCTAGCCAAAACTAAATTCAAGGACACTCCTAACAGCCTAACAAACTCTTTGAATCAAAGCAATTGGATCAAAATAGTAAAGGGAAGCTTGTTCGATTGCCAAAGGGGGAGATATACTCCCCCTAATTTGATTTCATTTTCACACACACTCTGTCGATTGAAGCATAGGAAGTCAGAGCAGCCATTTGCAAGTGATCCTAAGCTTCCTAGAGGGAGATTGAAAGCTCATCTTCTCGATTTTCATACAGTGAAAATAGGGGAGCTCAGCTTGATTGCCAACTTGCTCTACACTCAACCTCAGCCTAATTCCTTTTGCAAGTACTCTCAAAGGACCAAGTTGAGCTCACCTAAACTCTTTCCCAAGCTCCAAAGGGGAGGATTTCTAGATCAAGGATCAATTAAGGAGGAGTTGGTCCATAGGAGAAGTTACTCAACCTCAACCCCTCAAACTTTCAGCAAAGCTTCATCTCAACCGGACAAAGCTTCTCCAAGGGAATCGAGCATTGGTGATCACCTTCGGTAAGGTTAGCCATTTTTCTGAGATCAATTTCAATGTGTGTTGGTCCTTTGTGAAAGGAACTTTAATCTCATGGAATTTCAGTCATTAGATGTGTTTACCAATAGGTTTAGATGGTGTGGGCTAAATTTTAGCCCAATCCAAGCTCAATTGAGCTCGGATCTTACCCAAGAACATTCTTGTAGGGGATAACAGGGACGAATCTCTGGCTGTCCATCCACACATTTTGTATGGAAGGCTGAGATTAAAATGCGCAATATATTTATATTTAATCCTCTAATCTACAGCTTTAATCTCAGCCGCTTGATAAGGATTGGACGGCTGAGGAGAAAGCACGTAGCGTCACTGCCAACCTGGTTAAGTGACCAACATTCTGGCAGGTTCAGTTACATTATTGCTATCAAGTCACGTGGCACTATGTTAATGATCACGATTAGGAAGTTTATTTAATTCCTAATTAATCACCTAAACTTCTAAAATTCATATCTCAACATAGAAAAATAAAAAAAATGAAATAAATTACATTAGAAAGATAATTGAACATAAAATATTCTAAAACTGATTTTGATTGATTTTAAATAGTTCTTTTCTCTGAATTTAGGTTTTATTGGGAATATTAATTTTCTAATTACTCTTTAATTAATACAATGATTAATCCCAAATTTCTTCGGTGTAATTAGAGGGATGACTTCTGACTCCCCTAATTTTGTTGAGATTTATTGGTGTCTTAATTTAGGAAATTCATTCCTTAATCACTCCCTTAATTTAATTAGACTTAATTAATGGTATAATTAGTGATTTAACCCTCTGATTGTGCAAATTAAGTTTTGATTAAGTGAATGTGAGGTTTAGGAAATAATTTTGGGATACTCTCCTTAAGATATTCCTTAAACCCCCTTTATTCCTTAATCTTATCTTAATTAAGGGTTAATTCACTAATTACCCCTTAATTAATTTCATAAAATTCTCAAACTTTCCAGAATTAATTAATTCTTCTTGGGTAGATGTTTAGGTGTTCAAGAGCCTACAATTAAGGAAATCAAAATTTAACTCATATGTGTGAGGGGTGTTTTGAAATTACTTATGCTAAACTCCTTAGCTTAATTAATCATTAATCATGAGCCAAATTGCATTTGGCCTTTTTCTTCCTAGGTGCTTTGCTGATTTAAATTTCATGTGTGATTTTATGTCATCTCATGGCTCATAATTATTTGATTAACTATGCTAATGTGGTGTAGGTAAGGGGTAATTAACATGCTTAATTCATACCTTAACCTAATCAAAATATAAAAATGAATATAGTCACCTAAAATTGAACAAAAATATCAAACACATGTAGGAATGGGTTAGGAACATCAAAATCACCTCACATTTTTCAAATTAAATCAAACTCAAAATCAAACAAATTTGATTTGCTTTAAGCTTTCTTATTTCATAATATTATCTTTAGGAATTAATTAAGGTGAATGTGTTTACATGCTTTTATTACTTTAGTTCTTTCCCAACATGCTAAATATGTGTCATATGATTTCATACATTCATGCTTGCAAAAATCAAATTTAAAATGAAAATATTTCCTTTATGTCAAATTGCATGTTTTGACTAAAGTAGAAATATGAGTGTCTATTATCACTATTAAATTCTAAATTATTTTCAAAATATATGAATTAATTATCAAAATTAAAAGTGTGTTACTTATATCTTACTTATAAGCTTCCATGTGAGTAAAATATAAGGATGTGCTTAGTGTAGTTTTCCTTCTCCTCTCTTTTGGTATAGTTTTGAATAGGATTTGGCAAAATGTATAGTTCATTTGGAAAGAACACAATACTTGCCTAATTCCATTTCCTATTCATTTCTATGCTATGAATTAAGAAGGATACCTACACTTACATATATAAATTGCATAAACAAACCAAAATAAAATAAATACAAACTTTTGCATCTTTCTTTTCCATTCATTTTTTTGTACACAAGCTTGTATTTAAAGAAAAGTGGTATATTAGTCTGGACAATCTCGGGGTTATGAGGTTTTAAGTAGCCCCAAGAAGGTCTTGTACCTTACACACCTGGTTCTAACAATGGTGCCGTACTCACTTATGCCTTTCACACATTCATATGTGCATGTGAAAATTGGATAAGAAACCCCTTTGCTACTTATTGAAAATCATGCATCATAAATATTCAAATCTTTTTAAGTAACTTACTTAGCATGCATCGTAAAGTGTGCTAAACATTCTCATTTGGTATGTATAGATATGCTTAGGATTCATTCATATGCATGTCATACATGATGGGAAAGAAGTGAAGTGATGTGTGTTTTATGATATTAATTCACTTTATTTAATCTTAAAATGACTTTCTTTTTGAATATATTTGTTTAGAGTTCATCTAAACTTAGGATTAATTAAAACACATAATAAAACATTCACTTAACAAAACTAAAACATGAATCCACTTTAGAAATTACTTAGGTTAGGGAAGAAAAGAGAAGTTCTCTTCTCTTTCCCTCTCTTTACAACTTATTAATTAATTATAGGATGAACCTAATCAAAACACAAAATAAAATCAACCCAAAATAATTAAATAATTTAAATGAAACCCTCCTCTAAGTTGAACATTATTCACACTTAGAAAACTCTAACTTAAAGCCATAATTAAGCATACCACACAAATCTCTAAAGCACACACATTGGCTAAGTCACCACTTCCAGCTTTAGGTTAGGGTTGTGCATGGTTTGATATTTGCTTTTATTTTATGATGTAATATTTTAGACTAGATGTTAGGGTGAATGTGCATAGACTAAATAGTAGGATGATTTAGTTTAACCATTAACTTCTACAGGGGATTGCGCTTAAGGGGCGCTGTAATCAATAAAAATATAAATGCTTTTGATGTGCAGGTGCTTATACCCCTAAGCATAATCCAATAGACCATGTGGACTTAGTCACCCATGTGTTGGGTGTTAAGTCCAATATACATGCTTGGGATTTGTATGGTTTGTTTTAGCTAATCTGTGTTTTGCAGGTGTTAGTTAGATTTCCATTTTCCCTTTTCATGTAATTTTTGGCAATTAGGATTTTGGAATGATTGTTATGGGGATTAGGATGAGCATTGGTTATAAGGCCATGCCTTATGTACCATGTGAATCCTTTGGAGCATCCACCTTCCAACCATCTAAAAGAAGGAACCAAGAAGAATGAAGAAATGAAGCTTGAAGACCCCCATAACAATGAATTCTTTTACTTAATTGTATTTAATTCATTTATAATCTGGGTTGTATAAGCGTAGAGCTTGGCTACCCAATTTATTTTCGAATTTGTGCAGTGGTAACCAACCATAATGGCCTCTTATTCTTTTGCGATTAGCTTTATAAATTGATTGATAATTTATTTAGCTTATGCATTAAGTGACATCCTTTTTCTAATTTCTTCCTTGCTTTATGTATGGCCTTGATGATGATTAGACTCTTACAAAAAAATAAATCTTCTACTAAATTTAACAATTTAAAATTATAATAAAGAACTCATAACCTCGCCAAAAGCTTAGGCTTAAAATCAAGATAAAAGAATTAGAAACGCTTTAACTGGATGAGTATTTCTTTTATAACATCAAGCATAAATGCATCTTGTTTCACTCTTGATTGGAAGTCTTTCATCTTTGCCAGAGAAACTTGGCTTGACCTGTGAGAGCCATGGTGAAAACACACCTCTTCCCTTATCACTAATTTTGGCCAATAATCTTATTTCTCATGCATTGGGCATAAAAATCTTATTAACCTGAGTCAAAATGATTATCCAAAAAAGAAAATAAAATCTAATATGAATTGCATTAGATTTAGGTTATTACTCATGCCCGTACATGATCTAGTCTCTTAGGGAGTGAGTTTAAGGACTTAGTCTCATTCTAAATAAATAACAGCCGAGCTATCTTGCATAAAGAATATGACTTGCCTACATGAATTTAAAATTGTAGGAGGAGTTAGTTGGCTGCCACCCTCAAGCTATTGTAAGTCCAAGTAGTCGTGTGGTTTGTTCTCTCTTGTGGACGCAAATGAAATACCCATTTTCTCCTTAGATTTAGGTTGTGCTTTCGGCCCTCACCAGAGCTCCCTAGATTTAGGTTCTAAGGTTGTTTCTCCCTTTTATGGGTCATAAGCATAAATCCTCATCTCTTAGGCATTTTCATAATCTTGTGTTGTGGAATCATAATCCCTAAATCTCTAATGAAAAATTCAACTCAAATAAATTAAATTAATTTCAAAATTGTAAAGCCTAACCATAGGATAGTTTGAGATATTCGCTAGGTTTCTTAGCATGAAGAGTATCTCCTATTTATCTTCATTTGGGTTCGATAATAACTCTCTCTTTGATCAGTCCCATTTGATCTTCAAAAATGAGCTAATCGAATATATAGTCCTACCCTATTGAAATCTTTAGAGACAACGATCATTTACCTTAATCGAGAGTTTTTCTAAGGAATCCCCATTCCTTAGGATGTAATTAACTATAAGGGCTTGCCCTTGTAGGGAACTTAACGAACCCAGTTTAAAATAAACACTGCTTTACTTTTCCATGTAAAGTAGGGGAAGAATCTCTGGTACACCTCAAAGACCCAAGGTCCTTAGGAGTCCTTATTTTGGTGACTAGGTCCATTATAGGGTGGTGATTTCTATCTTTCGAGATAGTACACCTCTCTTCAATGTCATACTCGATCACCCTAATAAGTATATCTACGGATCTACGTGGCATTCGATTAAAGCATTATATTCCTATTTCATTTATCTTCTTTCCAAAAAGGGAGGATAGATGAAGGCAGGAATATAAAATTTTTTCACCATAGTCCCCCGAGAGACTCCTTTTCTCTTGACTACATTTGAGTTGATATAAGTTCCCATGGCATTCACTCAGTAGTAGCCTTAGGTCAAATGGCACCTATCGAGCCAAAGATAAACTATCCCAGCTATCAATTTTGCTATAGGAGGATGTGAGTCCCCGATTTTTCTTCCTAGGTTGATTATTGCAAACCGATGGATAACTTAGGTTGGTTGATGTTTGCTACGCTGACACCAACCCACCCGGTGGATTCACCACTCTTGACAGATGTGAGTCCCTACACTTTCTCCTTGAGTTGGCCACCGAATACTTATTTTATATATGAATAACCATGTCATCTTCTCCAGGGTTTTGGATTAAGCCCTTAGCGGCCCCTCACCCTACAGGCATTCTATTTAGACCATGTCCTATGTGACCCCATTTAGACACTACCCGGGTTACTCTTGAATTGGATAGTCCCCCTTTACTAATAGTCACTCCTGTGGTTGGAGAATTTGTTCAGTGGATGCATAGATTCTCTCTTAATTCAATAAATCTGAGATAGGTCTAGGTTGATATAAGCTCCTTCTCAGTTTAATTCCTCACAAACCAACAGGGTTCACGATAAAATAAACTAAACAAACAAATTAATTCACTTGTGGATTACGAATTCAAGCCCCCAAAGGACCCCTTTTCCCAAGCAGTCATTCTATCTTTAGGGCAATGTCAGCAGAACTCCATATAGGAATTATCTGATTACCTGAGTTGAGATAAATCCCCAGATCGGTACTCACTCTGTAGTTGCCCTTAGGTCAGGTTCAATCTATTTTTCCACAACCAGGTTACCCTAGCATTCATTCCGCTTTGGAAGATATAAGACTATGATGCATTCTTTCTAGCATGACTATCGGAAACTGACGGGAAGCCCTAGGTCAGGATCGATTTGTTGCCCAAAGCAACCAGTCACCCCAGTGGTCTTTTATAGTGGAAGATGTGAATCCCCGAGATTTCTTCCCATGAATTGATCATTGCAAACCGAAAGGCACTCCTTTGGTCGAATAGTTCTCCCATTGGGCAGGAAGCTACTCCATTTGGTTCAGTAAATCTGAGATAGATCTAGGCTGAAATAAGCTCATTCTCAGTGTGATTTATCACAAACCAATAGAATCCATCAAAATAAATTAAAAATAAATAAATTAATCTTTGACTATCTTTGAGCTAATTTGAGTCCCCTAGTTGCATTCACTCAATAGCAGCCCTAGGTCAGGTTCGATATATTGTCTTGTCAATCGATCACCCCAATGGTTCCTTATCTTGGGAGATGTGAGTCCCCACGCTTTCTTCCTAACTTGACCATTGCACACCAAAAGGCATCCCTCTTGTTGGTTAGTCTTACCTTGTGGTTGGTAGACTATTCCCTTTGGATTGGTAAGTCTGAGTTAGGTCTAGGCCTCCATGGCCCCTACTCAGTGCAGTCCATTGCAAACTGATAAGATCTACCATAAATAAACAAATTAAAAAATGAAAATAATATGGACTATCTTTGAGTTGATCTAAGTCCCCCAGCGGCATTCACTCAATAATCAGCCCTAGGTTGGGTTCAATCCATTGTCTTGCCAATGGATCACCCCGGCAACTGGTCTCTACTTTGGAGAATGTAAGTCTACTATGCTTTCCTCCTAGTATAACTACTGCACACAGAAAGGCATCCCTTTGGTTGGTTAGTACTACTATGTGTTCAGTAGAATACCCCTTTGGATTGATGCGAGTTAAGGTCAGCCTCCATGGCTCTACTGGGCGATCCTTCATGAAACCAACAGGGTCCATCTCAAGATCTAAAATCTAAAAATCCGAAACAAATTCAACCTTCCTCCCACAATGGAGTGAAATAAACAAAATAACCAACCAATCCAAATCAAAATCTTTTGCTTCTCCTCAATGAGATGTAAGTCTTTCTAGTTCCCCATCGGATCTTGAATTCTAATCCCTCAACGGATTTCATAACCTTTCCTCCCTTGTGGATGACTTGAACTTGCCTCCCCATTGGAGAGTTTACTTTTATATCCACGGTGGAGTAAAAATAAACACAATTAAACAAATAACAAATTGAATCAAATTGATTTTTCTCCCCAGTGGGACTCAAATCAAACCTCTCATCCCATTGTGGATGTTTTGAACCTCTTCCCCTAGTGAAAGGTTGCATACTCTATCCCTAGTGATTCCTCCTTCCCTCTCTTATGTCCTTGACAGGAGTAGAGTCACATTGCACTAAGCTCTGGATTCCTTCTACACCTTTGGTTAGGAGTAGATCATCTCTGCTAGTGCTTGTGATCGTTCAGTGTTGTTGATCATTTTGGTCAACACCAATACATGTGGTGTTCCTTGCCAGTCACACCACACCTATTGGGCGCCCTTTGTTGACCTCATTTTTAGGATAAGTTCTCAACCCCTCCATCTTAGACATAGAAATTCTCTTAGAATTTAAGAATTCCTTAGTGTTAAGACCCATCTAGTGATTAGGTGGACACTTAACCTAACCTTAGAGGCTTAGAAGAGTTAGCCATAGGAATAGGTTATGCCTTAGGGGTGTTAGAAGATTTGCCTACCCTATAGCTTGAACTAAATCCTCACTTCCTTCTTCCAAGGAAAAACTCTAAACTCATATCAACTCAAACTCTAACTCAAACCTTGAATTAATTCAATGAATTTTCTCAAATCATGAATCAATTCCAAATAATTGAAACCTATGATTGAAGCCCATGATTGGATTCCAAATTTCAAAATATTTCCTAAGTCATTTTGATTCACTCACATGAACATAGCTCAAATCAAATCTAAATCAATTCAAATTCAAGAAATTTTCTCACAATCCATTTATATTCTCATTTATATTAACAAATATAAATGAAATATAAATTCAAATAGCCGAAAATTAATTCAAAACTCAAACTCAAATTCAACCAAGCCTTTCAAGTCAAATTCTTGAACTTAACCAAATCAAACTCAAATCAAGCCAAACCCTTGATTTTTTTCTTCATGATTCGATAAATCTTTCAATCATTAATCCAAATATAAATACAAACTCTAATCATCAAACTGAAACTAAATTCAAAAATCAAACCCAACTTAAACTCATGTTCACCCTTTGAACTTGAAATTATCAAGTGGATCAAAACTCATTTGACTTCAAATCACTTGCAAATGGATTTATATTTCAATCATAAGTCCATGTGTGAGTTCAATCAAACTCAAATCAGCTTTGACCAATTTGACATTGACCCCGTGACCTAAAAGTACCCTTATGAGCCAAATTCTAATCCTAACCAAATTGGGTTCAACTAAGCCCACCTAAGCCTCACATTGTGAGCAACAATCATCATAAGATGATCAACCACTCAAATTAGGTCAAACCAAGTCAAACCTAAGGGTTGACCAAGTCAACATTGCCAAAACAAAACCTAAACTAGCTAAGATTCACCATGGGCCAAATTGATTAAAACTATTGATCAAAACTCATTCATGACCAATGTTTGAATTGACCAAGTCATCATTTGAGCCTAACTCCAATTGGCCACTTAAAAGTTGACTTGACTTAAAGTCAAAATGTGTCAAAACTTGATCTAAGTCAAATTGATTGAAACCATGGGTCAAGTTCATTCCAAAATGATTATTGAACTTGACCAAAGCCTCAATTATTACGAGACCTAACTAGCAATGGACCTTGAACTCAACTAGACCTAAAGGGTTAAATTGAGCCAAATCCAAACATAAACCAAATTGATTGGAAATAAGATATCAATCTATTTCAAATGATCAACTAAACATAAACCAACCCATGACCTAACCCAAATAGGTCAAATGGGTCAAATTGGTCAACTTGACCCATTTGACCTAAATGAAATCAAATGAACCAAAACTAAATATAAATCAAATTGAACCAAATCAGTGATGCCAACATATTTCAAATGTTCATATGAACTTGACCCAACCCTTGGTTTGACCCATTTTGACCTAAATGGGTCAACATGAGTCAAATCATATCAAACCAACTCTAAATTCAATGAAACTTGGCCTAACCCATTTTTCAATCATACCAAACATATTCAAATCGAAATCAAGGTCAAATAACCATTTTACCCCTAGGCCATAGGGTACCCTAAAATCAAAATCACTTGGAACTTGGTCAATTCCTTTTCATGGACACTTGGCATCCTCTTAGTGGACCAAATGGTCATTAATGGATATGGTGCACCTAACCCATTGGGTTTGGGTTAGCCAAACCCAACCCAAGGTCAAAACTGATCACTTCCTTCAAATTGAGCACACGAAAATCCTTCCTCCACTCAATCAAGCACATGACAAGCTTCACCACTCCACTCATTTGACAAACTGAATGTCATGCCACCTCTAACAACCTAACAAACCCACTCAAGGAGGTCAATTAGATCAAAATGATAAAGGAGCTTGCGATCGTCTGATCTTTCAAGGGGGAGATATGCTCCCCCTAATTTCATTTGAATTAAACACTCTCCTATTCGATTGAAAGATAGGAACTCAGAGGAGGTGATTCCAAGTCTCCCCAAGCTTCCTATAGTCAGTTAGAATTCTCCATTTCTTAGCTTCTCTAAACTAAAAATAGGGGAGCTTAATCCATTTTCCATCTCACTCAATACTCCAAACCAATCCAATTCCTCCTTGAGCACCCTCAGATGGCCTAGTTGAACTCATCCCATGCTTCTTCCAAGCTCCAAAGGCAAGGGAGGCGGGACTTTGATCAAGACCATGAGCATTTGAAGGTGAACTTGACTCATAGGAAGATCCATCCAATTTCAACACCTCAAAACTTCAACAAGGCTTCATCTCCACTAGGCAGAAACTACAAGGAATCGAAGCTCGATGATAGCCTTTCAGGTATGCCATTAAATTGAGCATATTTTCATTTTTTCTTGGTCCTTTGTGAAGGAAAGTTTCACCCCAAGCAAAGTTAGCCATTGGATGTGTTCCCCTTTACTTTTAGATGGTGTGGGTTGAATTTGGTTTCAATCGGAGCTCAATTGAGCTCGGATCTTCCCGTTGAAGATGGACGGTGGCCATCTCTTGCAGGGAAGTTCAGGGATGGGTCATGGGCCGTCCATCCGCACAATTTGGATGGGCGGCCATGATTAAGACACATAGGATATTCGATTTCATCCTTTAACAAGCCTAGCCTCAATCGTCCGATCCTTGATTAGACGGATGGGGATAAAGCGTGTAGCGCCGCCGCTAATGTGGTGCTATGATGTGATAACTTAAATAGCCTCTCCTGTCATGCCACGTCAGCCTCCATGTGGTGCCAACAGGATTAGCTATTTAATTAGGGGATTTATTTAATTATCCTTAATCATAGAAACTTCATAATTGCATAAATTATTCTAGAAAAATCCTAAAAATTTAAGGTAAAAGCATTAGAAAGATAATTCAGAGGAGAATATTCTAAAATTAATTTCATTGGATTTTTAATAGTATATTTTACTTAATTAGAGTTTTAATAAAAACCTAATAACCTTAATTATCCCATTAATTGATATCAAACTTCTCATGTGCATTTAGGGGGAGGACTTCTGCCTCCCTTAATTTTCTTGGGATTTATTGATGGGTTAATTAGGCAACTAATGAATCCTTAATTACTTTTCTTATGTAATTAAGGGTAATTAAGCATATGAACAGTAGTTTAATCTCTTTATTAAGTTAATTAAGCCTTTCTTAAATAGTGAAGAGATTTATGGAATGAATTTGGGGAATTTTCCCTAAGCCATTCCCTAGACCCCTTTCTTTACTTAATCTAAACTTAATTAAGGATTAATCCCCTAATCACTTGCTTAATTAATTTGATAAAAATTTTCAAAAAATTTCAGAATTTAATCAATCCATCTTGGGTAGATGCTTAGGTGTTTAATAACTTAAGTGGCTTACGAAAATCAAAACCTAATCCACATGTGTGGGAAGGGTTATGAAGGTACTTAACTTAAATCCTTTAACTTAATAAACCATTAATTATGAGCCAAATGCATTAGGCCCTTTTCTTCCTAGGTGCATTACTGATTTAAATTTATTGTGTGATTTTATTTCATATCATTGGCTCATATTTATTTGATTAAATATGCTAAGGTGGTATTGGTAAGGGGTAATTAATACACTTAATGCTTAATGCACACCTTAACCTAACTAAAATATAAAATTGATCTAATCACCTAAAGATTAAACAAAAATAATATACATATGTGGGAATGGGTTAGGACCAACAAACCCTCTTTACATTTCTCAAATTGAAATCAAACTCAAAATCAAACAAATTTTTCTAAGGAAAGTGGTATATTAGTCTGGACAATCCCGAGATTGCGAAGCTTTAAGTAGCCCTAAGTAGGTCTTATACCTTACACCCCTAGTGCTAACAATGGCACCGTACTCACTTATGTCTTTCATACATACACATATGCATATGAATAAAGGATAAAAGAATATCTCCTTTTCTACTTAATGAAAATCATGCATCATAAAGCATCTAAATTTTCTTAAGTAACACTACTTAGCATTCATCATTAAGGTGTGCTAAACATTCTCATTTGTGTGTATAGATATGCTTAGGATTCATCCATATGCACGTTATATATGTTGGGAAAGAAATAAAGTAGTGTGTGTTTTATGATATTATTTCACTTTACTTAATCTTAAAATGCATTTCATTTTGAATATATTTGTTTAGAGTTATTCTAAACTTAGGATTAATTAAAACATATAAGAAAACATTCACTAAATAAAATCAAACATGAATTTACTTTAGAAATTACTTAAGGGAAGGAAAGAGAGGTTTCTCTTTTCTTTTCCCTCTCTTTACAACTTAGTAATTAATTATATGTCAAACTTAAACAAATCACCAAATTAAAATAAACTAAATCAACTAAACAACTTGACCATCTAAGTTGAACATTTTTCATACTTAAAAAATTTAAACCTTAAAGCCATAGCTAAGCATACCACACAAATCTTAAATGGCACACATATTAGACTAAGTGACCATTTCTAGCTTTAGGTTAGGGCAGTGCATGGTTTGATGCTTTATTTTTATTTTATGATGTAATATTTTAGTCTGGATGTTAGGGTGTATGTGTGTAGACTGAATGGTAAGATGATCTAGTATAATAATTGTCTTCTGTAGGGGATTGTGCTTAAGGGGTGCTGTAATAAAAATAGAATTATTTTTGTTGTTGTTGACCTCATTTTTAGAATGAGTTCTCAACCCTTCCATCTTAGACATAGGACTCCTCTTAGACTTTAAGAGTTCTTTAGTCTTAAGATACATCTAGTGATTAGGTGGACACTCAACCTAGCCCTAGAGACTTAGAAGAGTTAGCCATAAGAATAGGTCATGCCTTAAGGGTGTTAGAAAAATTTGTCTACTCTTAGCTTGAACAATTCCTCACCTTCCTTCCTTCAAGTCAAACTCCAAATCAATCTTATTTGATTTTCTCCGAACTCAAATCAACTCCATATGATTGAAATCCATGATTGAAACCCATGAATGAAATTCCTAAGTCCAAAAATTTCTTAAGTTCCTTAATCTTCTCTTAAGGACTTAGCCTAAATCATGATCTAACCAAATCAAATCCTTCAAATTTTCTCATAATCCATTTATATTCTCATTTATTTTCACATATATAAATGAAATATAAATTCAAGCCAATCAACCTAAACTCAAAATTCAAAATCAATTCATGAAAATTTTCTAAGTCCTTTAAGTTTTCCCTTATGGACTTAGCCTAAATAATGATAAAATCAATTCAAACTCATGGGATTTTCTCATAATCCATTTATATTCTCATTTATATTCACATATATACATGAAATATAAATAGAAATCAATGAAATCAAATTCAAAAATCAAATTCTAAATCTAAAAATTTTCTTAAGTCCTTTAAATTACTTTTAATGGACTTAGCCTAAATCATGATCAAACCAAATCAAACTTATGAGATTTTTTCATAACTCATTTATATTCTCATTTATATTCACATATATAAATGAAATATAAATATAAATCAATCAAACCAAACTCCAAAATTCAAATCCCTACTCTAAAATATCCTAAGTCCTTTAAGTGTTCCTTAAAGGACTTATCCAAAATCATGATCTAAATCAATTCAAATTCATGGGATTTTCTCATAACTCATTTATATTTTCATTTATATTCATATATTTAAATGAAATATAAATACAAATCAATCAAACTAAATCCAAAATTCAAATCCTTACTCAAAAATTTCCTAACTCCTTTTAAATTCCCTTTTAAAATACTTATCCAAAATCATGATCAAATCATTTCAAATCCTTGGAATTTTCTCATGATCAATTTATATTCTCATTTATATTCACATATATAAATGAAATATAAATTCAAACAAGCAAAACTAATTCCAAAAATCAAACTCAAATTCACTCAAAATTCAACCTAAGCCTTTCAAGTCAAAACCTTGAACTTAGCCGAATCAACTTCAAATCAAGCCAAGCTCTTGATTTTCCTTCATGATTCAATCAACCCTTCAATCATGAATTCAAATATAAACATAAACTCCAATCACTTAATCAAAATCAAATTCAAAAATCAAAGCCAGAATCCTTTCATATTTTTCCTTTGAATATGAAATTGTCAAATGAATTAAAATCCATTTGGCTTCAAACCACTTGAAAATGGATTTATATTTCAATCATAAGTCCATATACAAGTTCAATCAAACTCAAATCAAGCTTTGACCAAGTCATTCGACCCACTTAGGCCTTCTTGACCTAAAGTGACCTAAAGTATCCTTATGAGCCAAATTCTAATCCTAACCAAATTGGATTGAATAAAACTCACCTATGCCTTTCATCATGATCAACAATCATCATGGGATGATCAATCAATCAAATTGGATCAAACCTAAGGGTTGACCAAGTCAACACTTAGCCCAAAAAGTAACCTAATATAGCCAGAATCCAACATAGGCCAAATTGATTAAAACCATTGATCTAAGTTCATTCATGAACTATGTTTGAACTTGACCGAGTCAATATTTGAGCCTAACTTAGCCCAATTGGCCACTTGACCCAAGTTGACCCAACTGGACCTAAAAAGTCAAAAATGTCTCAAAACTTGATATAAGCCAAATTGATTGAAACCAATGGGTCAAGTTCATTCCAAATCACTTGTTGATCTTGACCAAAGCCTCAATTGGCCAACTAGACCCAACCCAACCCAATTGACCTTGAACCTAACTTGACCTAGGGGGGTCATGTTGAACCAAAATCAAACTTAACCCAAATTGATTGGAAACAAAGATACCAATCCACTCCATATGACTAACCAAACCTAAACCTACCCTTAACCTAGCTTAAATAAGTCAAATGGGTCAAATTGGTCAACTTTACCCATTTGACCTAAATGAAGTCATATGAGCCAAATTCAAAACTAAATCAAATTGAACCAAACCAAAGCCACCAAAATATTTCAAATGGTCATATGAACTTGGCCCAAGCCTTGGTTTGACCGAATTGGACCAATTGGTTAACTTGACCCAAGTTGACCCATTTTGACCTAAATGGGTCAACATGAGCCAAACCTTATCAAATGAACTCCAAATCTCATGAAACTTGGCCAAACTTAGTTTCTCCACATATCCAACATATCCAAATTGAAAATTAGCAAAATGACCATTCTACCTCTAGGCCATAGAACAAATTTTGGTCTAATCCATGGGTAATTTGATCATGCCCTCTTCATATCTGCTTAATACCTTCCTAATAGCTCAAGTGGACCCAATGAAGAGTGTTGCACCCAACCCAATGGGTTTGGGTCAGCCCAAATGGACCCAAGGCCAAACTCAACCCCTAGCTCAAATTGGCTAATTCAAAATCCTCCTTCCACTCAATTTGAAGCTCATGGGAGGTTAACAATCCACTCAAGATCTCAAACCGACCATGTGCAAAGATCTAACAGCCTACACAACCCCTCCCATATGGTCAATTGGATCAAAAAGATAAGCTATGGTTCGGCCGTCGATTGCTGTAGGGGGAGATATACTCCCCCTTATTCAATTTGAATTCATGATCCTCACATTCAATTGAGCACTAAAGAGAGTTAGGAAACATCAGAGAACATTCCTAGGCTTTCTAAGAGGGATTTGAATCTTGCACTTTTTAGTTTTCTTCAAGAGAAAATAGGGGAGCTCATCTGAATTCTCAACTTCCTCCTCACTCAAAACTACTCCAATTCCTCTTACACACTCCCTCAAGGGATCAAGTCGAGTGCACCTAAGCATTCTCTCAATTTCCCAAAGTAAGGAGGAGGTGAATTGGATCAAAGCCGCAAAGGAGAGCAAGTGTTGTTAGTCCATAGGGAGATCTACTCAACCCTAAGGCTTGAAACTTTTAACAGGGCTTTGTCTCCATTAGACGAAGCTACCTCATCGAGCTCGAGTGCCGGTGATCACCTCCGATGAGGTATGGAATTTTTCAACCACTTAGCTTAGGAGGAGTTGGTCTTTTGTGAAAGCAATTATCATGGCATGAGAAATCCACCGTTAGATAGGTTTGTAATTAGCTTTAGATGGTGTGGGTACAACCTCATTCCAATTCGAGCTCAAATCTTCCCTTAGATCATGGACGGTCTCTATTGAGCCTCAAGGAAGAACTATGGCAATCTTGGCCATCCATTCGCGCACTTTGGATGGACGACCAAGATTACCGTGCATTTTAGAAATAATTTATCCCTTTAGAAACTGCGGAATGATCCCTGATCGTTTGATCCTGGATCAAATGGCAGGGATCAATCATCCACCATGTACCACCCGATGTGATGTTTAGTAATCCCTCACCATACGATGCATAAAACCTGAGCCTTCACGCGTGTCGTGTGTGGTGAGGGATTAGTTAGGGATTTAATTAAATTTTAATTAATCTCTTTACCTTCAAAAATTCATATCTCCCTCAATAAAATTTAGAAAAATATGAGGTAAAATTCTTTGGAAAGATAATTCAACCTAGAATATTCTAAAAAGAATTTCAATGGATTTTGAATTATACTTTCTCTGATTTTGGGTTTTAATGGAAACCTTATTTTGCTAATTACTTCTTAATTAATCCTCTGATTAATCTCAAACTTCTTGGGTATATTTTAGGGGATGACCTCTGCCTCCTCTAATTTTCTTGGGATTTATTTAAGGCTTAATTAGGGGAATTGCAAATGTGTTTTAATTACTCCCTTAACTTAATTAAGGATAATTAAGGTTGGATTAGTATTTTAATCCATTATCAAAGTTGATTAAGGTTAGATCGAGTGAATAGGAGGCTTAGGAAATAATTTTGGGGCAATTCTCCTAAGCTATTCCCTAAACCCCCTTTTCTTTCCTAATCCTCTCTTAATTAAGGGTTAATTCATTAATTACTCTCTTAATTAATTTTTGAAAATTCTAAAAACTTCCAAAACTTAATTAATCTACTTTGGGTACATGCTTAGGTGTTGAATAGCCTAAGTTTAATTAAGAAAATCAAAATCAAATTCATATGTGTGAAGGGGAGTTTTGAAATTTTTAAGTTAAACCCCTTAGCTTAATTAACCATTAATTATGAGCCAAATTGCATTAGGACCTTTTCTTCCTATGTGCATTGCAAATTTATATTCCTTATGAGTTTTTATGTCATCTCATTGGCTCATAATTACTTGGTTAACTATGCTACGGTGGTGTAGGTAAGGGTTAATTAATTAGTTTTAATTCATACCTTAACCTAATAAAAATCTAAAAATGAATCTAATCACCTAAAAATTAAATAAAAATATCAAACACATGTGAGAATGGGTTAGGAACAGCAAACTCAACTCACATTTTCAAAATTAAATCAAACTTAAGATTAAACAAAAATCACATTGAATAAACTTTGATTTATTTTAAACTTTCTTATTTCATAAGATTATCCTTAGGATTTAATTAAAGTGAATGTGTTTACATGCTTTCATTTCTTTGATTCTTTCCCCCAACATGTTAAATTTGTATGTCATGTGGTTTCATGCATTCATATTTTTCAAAAATTTAAATTCAAAATGAAATTGTTTACTTTATGTCAAGTTTGCATGCGTTGGCTAAAATAGAAATATGAGTGGCTATTATCACTATTAAATTCAAATTTATTTTCAAAATATATAAATTAAATACCCAAAACTGAAAGTGTACTACTTATATTTTAATTTTAAGCTTGCATGTGAGAGGATATAAAGATGTGCTTAATGTAGGTCTTCCTTCTCTTTTCTTTTAGTATACTTTCGAATAGGATTAGGTAAGATGTATGGTTCATTTGAAAATAACCTAACACTTGCCTAATCCCATACCCTATTCATTCCTATACTAATACCTAAGAAGGGTTACCTATGCTTGCACACATAAATTGCATAAACAAAATGAATCAACTAATACAACTTTTACATTTCTTCTTTTCCATTTCATTTCTTTTGTACACATGTTTGTATCTAAGAAAAGTGGTATATTAGTCTGGACAATCCTGATGTTGAGAGGCTTTAAGTAGCCCTAAGTAGGTCTTGTACCTTACACCTCTGGTTAACAATGGCGTTGTACTCACTTATACCTTTCTTACTTTTATGTGTGCATGTGAAAATTAGATAAGAAATCATTTTCTACTTAATGAAAATCATGCATCTTAAACTTCTAAGTTTTTTTAAGTGAATTGCTTAGCATGCATCATAAAGTGTGTTAAACATTCTCATTTATGTGTATAGATATGCTTAGCACTCATTCATATGCATGTTATACATGTTGGGAAAGAAATGAAGTGATGTATATTTTGTGAATTTGGTTCATTTTATTTGATCTTAAAAATGTCATTATTTTTGAATAGGTTTGTTTAGAGTTCATCTAAACTTAGGAATAATTAAAAGACTTAATCAAAATATTCACCAAACAAAACTAAAATGTGAATCTACATTAGAAATTACTTAGATTAGGGAAGGAAAGAGAAGTCCCCTTCTCTTACCCTCTCTTTATAACTTAGTAATTAATTGTAGGATTCACTTGAACCTAATCAAAACATGAAATAAAATCAACCCAAAATAACTAAATCACTTAAATGAAACCCTCCTCTAAGTTGAGCATGTCTTTACACTTAGAAAATTCTAACTTAAAGCTATAGATAAGCATACCACACAAACTTCTAAAGCACACACATTAGCCTAAGTCACCATTTCTAGCTTTAGGTTAGAGCAGTGTATGGTTTGATATTTATTTTATTTTGTGATATATAATTTGGACTGGATGTTAGGGTGTATGCTCTTAGAATGAATGGTAGGGTGATCTTAGTTTAACCATTATTTTCTGCATGGGATTATGTTTAAGGGGCTTTATCATAAATAAAGATATAAAATTGTTTTTGCCTGCAGGTGCTTATACCCCTAAGCATAATCCAATAGGCCAGGTGGACTTAGTCACCCATGTGTGGGGTGATAAGTCCAATATACATGCTTGGGATTTGTGTGGCTTGTTTTAGCTAATATCTATTTTGCAGGTGTTCGTAAGATTTCCATTCTCTTTTTTTCATGTAAATTTGTGCAATTAGGATTTTAGAATGATTATTATGGGGATTAGGATGAGCATTAGTCATAAGATCCTATCTTATGCACCTTGTGAAGCCTTTGGAGCATCCACCTTCCAACCATCTAAAAAAAGAAACCAAAGAAGAAAGAAGAAAAGAAGAAGAAAGAAGAAAAGAAGAAAGAAGAAAGAAGAAAGAAGAAATGAAGCTTGAAGACCCCCATAACAATGAATTCCTTGCTTAATTATAATTTAATTCATTTGTAATCCGGGTTGTATAAGGGTAAAGCTCGACTACCCAATTTATTATTTTTAGGTTTGTGCGGTGGTGCCCGACCACAACGGCCTCTTATTCTTTTTACGATTGGCTTTATAAATTGATTGATGATTTATTTTGCTTTTACATTAAGTGACATCATTTTCCTAGTTTCTTCCTTAATTTATGTATGGCCTGGATGTGGATTAGGCTCTTAGGAAAAAATATATCTTTTACCAAATCTAACAACTCAAAATTAAAAATAAAGAGCTCATAACCTCACATAAAGCTTAGATTTAAAATCAAGATAAAAGAATTAGCAACCCCTTAGTTGATTGAGTATTTATTTTACAATACCATACACAAATTCATCTTATTTCACTCTTGATTAGAGGGCTTCCACCTTCGCCAGAGAAACTTGGCTTGACCTTTGAGAGCTATGGTGGAAACACACCTCCTACCTTCTCGTTGATTTGGCCAATAACTTTATTTCTCGTGCATTAGACATATGAATCCTATTAGCCTGAGTAAAAATAATTATCCAAAAATGAAAATAAAATAAATTTTGAATTACATTAGATTTAGGTCATTTGAAACATGCCCTTACATGATCTAGTCTCTTTAGGGAGTGAGTTTAAGGACTTAGTCTCTTTCTAAATGAATAACAGCCTAGCTATCTTGCATAAGCATATGACTTGCCTACATGTATTTAAAATCATAGGAGTTAGTTGGCGACCACCCCCAGTCAGTTGTAAGTCCAAGCAGTCTAGTGGTTTGTCCTCTCTTGTGGGGGCAAACCAAATACCTATTTTCTCCTTAGATTTAGGTTGTGCTTTAGGCCCTCTCCAAAGCTCCCTAAATTTAGGTTCTGAGGTTGCTTCCCCCTTTGTGGGCCAAAAATATAATTCCTCATCTCTTAGGCATTTCCATAATCTTGTGTTATGGAATCATAAGTCCTAAATTTCTAATGAAAAATTCAACTCAAACATATTAAATCAATTTTAAAAATATAAAACTCAACTATAGGATAGTTTGAGATGCTCGTTAGGTTTCCTAGCATTATGGGCATCTACTTATCTTTCTTTTGGCTTTGATAATAACTCCCTCTCTTTGATCAATCCTATTTGATCTTCAAAATGAACCAATCGATTGATAGTCCTTTCCTATTGAAATCTTTGAAGATAATGATCATTTATCTTAATCGAGAGTGTTCCTAAGGGATCCCATCTTCTAGGATGTAATTAACTATGGGGCTTGCCCCTATAGGGAACTTAACGAACCCAGTTTAAAATAAATTCTACTTTACTTTTCCATGTAAAGTAGGGGAATAATCTCTGGTACATATGCAGACCCATCGTCCTTAGGAGTCCATATTGAGGTGATTAGGTCTATTAAAGAGTAGTAACTTCTATCTCCTGAGATAGTACACTATTCCTTGATGACATACCCGATCACCTAAATAAGCACGTCTATGGATCAACGTGGTGTCCCAACCAACAGAAGTAATATTTCTATTTTCATTTATCCTCTTCAAAAAAGGGGATAGATGAAGACAAGAATATTTTCACTACAGCTGTGCAGGTGCCTATACCCTTAAGCACTATCCAATAGGCCAAGTGGACTTGGTTACCTATGTGTGGGGTGCTAAGTCCAATATACATGCTTGAGAATTATATGATTTGTTTAGCTAATCTCTGTTTTGTAGGTGTTAGTTAGATTTACTTTTTCTTTTCATGTATTTTTATAATTAGGATTTTTGAATGATTGTAATGGGGAATTAGGATGAGCATTGGTCATAAGATCTCATCTTATATATCATGTGAAGCCTTTGGAGCAATCACATTCCAACCATCCAATAGAAGGAACCAAAAGAAGAAAGAAGAAAAGAAAAAAAAAAGAAGAAAAGAAGAAGTGAAGAATGAAGACCCCCATAACATGAATTCCTTGCTTAATTGTCATGAATTCATTTATAATCCAGGTTGTATTAGGGTAGAGCTCAGCTTTCCAATTTATTTTTGGGTTTGTGCGGTGGTGCCCTAACACACATGACCTTTTATTCTTTTGCATTAGCTCTATAAAATCTTTGATATTTTGTTTAGCTTGTGCATTAAGATGGCATCTTTTTTTAGTCTATTCCTTACTTGATGTATGGCCTGGATAACGATTAGGCTCTTAGGAGAAAATAAATCTTCTACCAAATTAATCAATTCAAAATTGAAAATAAATAACTCATAACCTCATCTAAAGCTTAAGTTAAAATTAAGATAAAAGAATTAGTAACCCCTTAGCTGATGTGTACTTTCTTTTCTAACGTCATGCATAAAAGCATATTGTTTCACTCTTTATTAGAGGGCTTCCACTTTTGCCAGAGAACTTGGCTTGACCTATGAGAGCCATGGTGAAAATACATTTCCTTATCTTGCTAATTTTGGCCCATAATCTAATTTCTCATGCATTAGGCATAAAGAATCCAGCCAAATGATTATACAAAATGAAAATAAAATATATAAAAAATTTGCATTAGATTTAAGTCATAAATGCATGCACTACATGATCTAGTCTCTTAGGGAGTGTGTTTAAGAACTTAGTCTCTTTCTAAATAAATAACAATCTTGATATCTTGCATAAACATATGATTTGCTTACATATTTTTTAAAGTAAGTAAGTGGTTACGTCCACCCCTGTAGTTGTAAGTCCAATCATGGGTAGTTATGCTCTTATGAGGTAAATGAAATACCTATTTTTTCCTTAGATTTAGGTTGTGCTTTTGGCCTTCGCCAAAAGCTCCTTAGATTTAAGTTTTAGAGGTTGTTACTTCCCTTTATGGGACATAAGCATAAATCTTCACCTCTTAGGCATTTACCTGATCTTGTGTCATGGAATCATAAGCCCTAGCATTCTAATAAAAATTCAACTCAAACACATTAATTCAATTTCAAAAATATAAAGCCTAACCATAGGGTAGTCTGGGGTGCTTACTAGGCTTCCTAGTATATTAAGCATCCCCTACTTGTTTTCTTTTGGATTCGATAAGAACTCCTTCCTCTTGATCAATCTCACTTAACTTTCTAAAATAAATCAATCGATTGATAGTCCTACCTTTTTAAAATCATTGGAGATAATGATCATTTACCTTAATCGAGAATATTCTTAAGAAATCCCATTCTTTAGAATGTAATTAACTATAGGAGCTTGCCCCTGTAGGGAACTTAATGAACCCGATTTAAAATAAACTCTGCTTTACTTTTTCCTGTAAAGTAAAGGAATAATCTCTGGTACATTTCAAAGACCCATAGTCCTTAGGAGTCCTTATTGAGGTGATTAGGTCCATTGTAGGGTGGTGACTCTTATCTCTTGAGATAGTACACCTCTCCTCAATGTCGATCACCCCAATAAGAACATATGCGAATCTGCATGGCATCCCAATAAGACTTATTTTATAATTTCTATTTTCATTTATCTTTCTATTCCCAAAAAAGAAAAAGGGAGATTAGATGAAGGCAGAGATGTATAGAATAATTTTTACCACAATTATCTCGAAAGATAAAAATCACTACCCTACGATGGACCTAATCACCTAATAAGGACTCCTAAGACATAATGGGTCTTCGAATGTACAGAGATTTTTTCTCTACTTTACATGGATGAATAAAGTAGGATTTATTTAAACCAGGTTCTAAAGATCCCAATGGGGGCAAGCCCCCATAGTTAATTACATCTTAAGAAAGGTGTGTTCCTTAGGAATATTCTCGATTAAAGTAGGCAATTATTATCTCCAAAGAATTCAAAGATAAGACTATCAATAAATTGGTTATATTTAGGAGATCAAATGGAATAGATCGAAAGGAAAGACTTATTATCAAAGCGAAGGGAGATGAGTAGGGGATGCTCATGATATTAGGAAACCTAGTGAGCATCCCAAACTATCCTATGGTTGGGCTTTATATGTTTAAAATTGAGAAGAATTATAAATTTAAGTTTAAAATTTATAAGAAATCTAGGACTTATAAGTCCACAATACATGATTCTGAAAATGCCTAAGAGGTGAGGATTTATGCATGTAGATCTAAAGGGAAACAACAATCTCAGATCCTAAATCTAGGAGCTTCAGCGAGAGCCAAAGCACGACCTAAATCTAAAGTGAAAGGGGGTATAGTGTTTACCTCCATAAGAGAGAGTATACCACCCGACTGTCGGACTTATAACTGTCTGGAGTGGCAGCCAACTAACTCCCCCTATATTTTAAAATCATGTGGTCAAGTCATATGTTTTTTCAAGATGGCTAGGTGGTTAAAACCAAGAGACTGAGTAATAACAGTCAATGTAAAGTTTATCAAATTTTATTTGATTTTAGACTTTTCAATTTGACACAAGCTATAGGATTTTATATGCCTAAATGTACGATGAAATTATTATGGGCTAAATCAAAAAAGAAAGATGTGTTTTTCCATCATAGGCTCTCAAAAGTCAAGCTTTTTTTCCATCTGGAAAAGATGGAAACCCTCTCTTAGCAAGAGTGAAACAAAATGACATGCATGGTGTTAAGTATACAATATATAGCTAAGGGGTAGCTAAATATTTTATTATCTTGATTTAATGCCTAAGCTTTATGTGAGGTTATAAGTTATTTTAGAAAATTTAATTATAAGTTGTAGTTGGGGTAGAAAATTTACCTTTCCCAAAGAGCCTAAACAAATCCAGGTCATACATTAAATCATCATATATGAAGAAACTAGAAGAAATGCATGTCATTTCTATTACACAATGTAAACAAATCATCAAATAATTTATAACCTCAACATGAAAGAATAACAAGCCGGTGTGGTCGGGTACTGTTGTACAACCTAAAAGAGAAATGGGTTGTTCCTTGTGTTCAGGAAGACATTGATAAGAATCTTTATTCTACCCAAAATTCGTAGATGCTTAAAGGCTTAAAAAAAAGTCTTCCTTTTCCGTTCGTTCCTTATTTCATTTTTCAAAAGAAAGTATGTGAAGAAAGAGAAAAATGAAAGATATCTAATAAAGAGGCCCTAAAGCAATTTTTCGATTTTCCACATCGAATGAAAATAGACTCTTACATGATTCAATCCCTACTTTGAAAGCTTTTCTAAAGAGTTCCACAATGATTAAGTAACTAGAATATCATAAGAGGAGAAAGCACTACTTTTTTTAGCGCTGCTAGTACTCGTAAGTCAGTCTTATGAAACCTCTTCTTTCTTATCTTCTTTTGGTCTTTAGAGGCTAGCTTTTAGCTAATTTTGCTTTAGCCTCGATCTGAGCCATAACTTGGGATATCAGCCTCTATTTTATATAGATAGTGGTCGGCATCGGTAGCATACAAATGAGATACTAAAGATTGGTGGATAAGATCTTTAATTCCTTTCTATCTCGTGCCCTTCTGGGAGATACAAAGATAATTCGAAAAAGAAAAACCATTTTCACTTTAAATTCACCCATAAAGTAAAGTTCTATAATGGAAAGCCTGCTCCCAATACCAACTCTGAAAACACAGGTCAGAGGGGTCTAGCACCTCCTCTTCCCCAATAATCATCCAGGAAAACTCTTGGAGAGACCAGCTACATGGCAAGTGCACTCCTATTTCCTCTATATGATCCTAAATGAAATGACAACTTTCTTTATTTGTGTCAGATTCATTTGTCTTCACTAGCGCCTTTAGGGAAAGCTCTACCCTTATACAACCTGGTATAATGAAAGAATAATTATAATTTAATTATGATAAATGAATGGGAGCTATGGGGGGTCTTCAAAGCTCTTTCTTTCCTTCATTTCCTTCTTTCATCCAGATGGACAAGCTCCATAGGATCACATGGTTCATAAGACTTGGTCTTGTAACAACATTTATCCTAAGCCCCTGTAGCACTAATCCTAATTCCTAATGCAAAATTACATTAAAAAAATAGAAAAAATAAATCTAACTACTCCTGCAAAATGAGTGTTAGCTAAACACACCATACAACCCAAGCAGTTATATGAATAATTTGAACTTAGCGCCCTGCACATGGGTAACCAAGTCCACCTGTCATAGTGTAGATCCTGCTTAAGAGTTAAGCAACCTTCACAACAAAATATTTATATTTATTTTAAGCTCCCCTTAAGCATAATCTTCTGCAAAAAATATGATTATGCTAATTACAGCCTAATATCCAGTCTACGAGGCATACACCCTAACATCTAGTCTATAACATTACATCATAAAATAAGCATACATCAAACCATACACCGCCCTAACATAAAGCTAGAAGTAATGACATAATCTAATGTGTGTGTTAAGTCTTGTGTGGTATGTCCTAACTAGGCTTTAGAGTTATCATTCTTTAAGTATGAAGGACATTTAATTATAAAGGGTGGTTCCACTTTAAATGGTTTAATTAATTTACAAATTTTACTTAAAGTTTTCTTTTATTTCATTTGACCTACACTTAACAACTAAGTGTTATAAAGATAAAGAAAGAGAGGATCATTCTCTTTTATCCCTACTTAAGTCACATCTAAATCAAATTAGTTAACTAATTCCCTTTAGTGAATGGCTTATTGCATGTTTTAATTAGTCTAAGTTTAGGTTCACTTTAAATAAACTCATTCAATAAGAAAAGCACCTTAAGATTAGTTGGAGTAAATTATTATCACATAACACATTTTTATTCATTTCTTTCCATCATGCATATCATGCATATGATTAAATCCTAAACATAGCTATACATGCAATTTATATCTTAGCACACTTAAATGATGAATGTGAGTCAATGTATTTGGAATTAATATTCCATTTGGTTGAATTATTTTGCCATATTAATTTAAAGCTCTATCTAAATTCTTATGCAAAAGCATAAAGAGAGAACCTTAAATCACATGATTACTCAACTCAACCAATTAAGCAAAGTATGAATGCATGTCTTTTTAATAGAAAGAGGTGGGTTTTCATTCATTAGTTAAGTACACATCCACGTGTATAAAAGTTTTAAGCAAGTACGTCACCATTGTTCTGCACCAAGGGAATGAGGTAGGAACCTCCTTGGGGCTACTTAAAGCTGTGCATCCCTGGAATGTCCAGACTAATATACAATTATCCATAGATACATGTGGATGTATAAACAACTACAAGAATAGAAAGCCATGCAAAAAATTATATTTTTGATTTTATTTATTTATTTTGGGTAAATGAATTAAAGCTATATCTAAATTCTAATGTCCAAATGCATAAGAATGAAATCAAGCAGGTACGTCACCATTGTTCTACACCAAGGGAACGAAATAGGAACCTCTTGGGCTACTTAAAGCCGTGCGTCTCTAGGATGTCTAGACTAATATATCGCTAACATTCTTACTTATACAAATCAACACATGAATGTAAGGAAGAGACTTTATTTTATAAACTAAATTTATATTCGCTTGCATTTTCTATGTATATATATAACTAAATTTACAATATGTATGTATATTCATTCATTAATAAATGTTTTGAAAATATATTTGAGATTTAATAGTGATACTAACCACACATATTTTTAATTTAAATCAACACAAGCAATTTGACATAAAGAAAATCATTTTTTATTTAATTAATTTGAAAGAAATAAATGCATGAATCGTATGACATACAACATTTAGCATGATTGAAAGAAAATAAAATAACACAAATATGTGATTTCATTCAACCCAACTAAGTCATAAGGACAATCAAATTTACTAAAATTATTTAAAACAAACCAAAGTTCTTTAATGTCATTTCATTTTCATGTTTGATTTGATTTAAGAAATATGAGAGAGGTTTGTTAATCCTAATGTCATTCCCCATGTGTGAGTTAATTTGGTTTAATGAAGAATAATTTTGGTTGATTTTATGTCTTAATTAAGTTAGGGTATGAATTAAGTCAATTAATTAACCCTTGCATATATCACCTTAAGTTAATTAACTAATTAATAATGAGCCAATATGATATGCAACCACATAAAAAGTAAATTATCAATGCTTCTAAGAAATGAAAGGGGACTATTGCAATTGGCTCATGAGTAATAGTTAATTAGGCTTAAGAGATTTAATTAATTACTTTTATAATTTTCTTACACATGTGAGCTAACCATAATTTCATTAGCTCTCTCTTTAGATTATTGAACACCCAAAGAGCTACCCAAGATTTATTAAAGGTGATTAAATGTGAAGTGGATTTCTAAATTGAGTTAATTAAGTTCATTAATCCATTTAGTTAATCATTAAGCATGTTCAACTAATGAAAAAAAAATTAACTTAAGGAAAGAGATCAAGAAGGAGGCCTTAATCTGAATCCCCAAGTCCTATATTTGATCACTTTAAGCTCTGATTTTTGTCTTGGAGATTAATTAATTAATTAAGTACTTAATTACCTCATCAATCATTAATTAATCAAATTCCAAAAAAAGGTGAAGGAAAACTTATGAAGTGGATTAGGAAAAATATCCCAATCATATTCCCTAAGCTCCCTTACTATTCAACAGAGGTAATTAGGCTTAAATTATTAATTAAATCACTATTCATTCACTAATTATCACTAATTAAATTAAGAGAGTGATTAAGGCTTAATTAATTGATTTCCCTAATTAAGCAACCCGTAAAATCCCAAAAATATAGGGGAGGCATAGGTCATCCCCCTAAACATCTACAAAAAATTTGAGATTAATTGGGTAATCAATTAATAAGTAATTAAGCTAATTATATTTCTAATTAAATTTTAATTAAGCCAAAGTCACTACTCAAAATTAATTAATAATAATTTTCCTAGATTCTACTTTGAAATATCTTCAAAATGAGCCTAAGTTTGTATTTTTTAGATTTTTTAGGATTAATTATGAATTTAGGAAGTTTCAGGCTTAAAAGTGGATTAATTAGGCCTAATTAAAGCCTTAATCCCGTCGAGCCACATGGCGGCTAATGCGGCGCGCTTTCCATGTGGAGCGACAGGATTGGCTATTTAAGTTGTCACATCTGAAGGCTAACTCAGATGGAGGTGGATGAGCTTTCCCCTGGACCGTCTGATCTAAGATCGAACGGCCATGATCAGATCCATGATTTAGGAAAGAATCAAGAGATCTAACACAGGATTTAATTAGAGCCATTCATTATAATCATGTGGAATGGGCGGCTCATGATCTATCCCATTTGTGAGCGGCAAAAGACGGATGTCATCCATCTTTCCCCATTCGATTCGAGCTCATTTGAGCTCAGATTGCCTCCAAATTTATCCCACATCTTCAGGTAGGGGAGACACACACATCCAACGGCTAAAAACTCATGACGTTCGAATTTACTTCACAAAATACCAAATGATTTTTTTATACAAGGCTTGGTTAGTAAAATTACCTCACCGGAGCTAATGTTTGGCGGTGGATTGACAGAGGTAGCTTCGCCTAGTTGAGGCGAGGTCCTGTTGAGAAGCTTTGAGCTTGATTTAGGATAAAGTGCTCGGTCGACCAATCCACATGCATGAAGGCTTTGACTTCGATTGAACTCTAATCTCTAGTGCTTGGGAAGGCTTGGAGATGGTTTGGTTGGCTTTGAAGGAGTACCAGAATGGTGTGGGTGCAAGGAATTGAAGTTTGATTTAGTGGAGGGGGAGTATTGCTCGAAAGAGTGGTGTCCTATTTCAGCTTTGCTCGGGGATGAGGAATGCCGATCGAGGAAGGCTTGGGATACTCTAGGAAGCTCTATTTGATTTCAAAATTAACCTAGGAAGTCTCACAAAGCAATTCGTATCAAATCCCACTCAAATTTAGGGGGTATAGCCCTAAATTTCCCATGATGGGCGGACGGGATTAATCTCACAAAATCTGTCAATTGGCTGACGTTGAGTCATCATAGGGGTCACCGTCAGCTCCATCTAGCATGCCATGAGTGGACGAAGTGGTGGTAGGAGTCTCAAGGCTTGATATGGGGAGATTGTGTGGGATTGATCTTCCTTGCATCCATTGGGTTAGACTTTGAGGGGAATGGCTTGGCTTATTTTCCTTGGTCCATGGCAGATGCTAGGATGGTTTAGGGTGGGCTTAGGTGGTCTAGGAGTTCCTCATTTGGCACTTTGATGGCTGTCATGGGGGAGGCAAAGTGGAATTTGTCATTTATAGTAAGAATCCAATGCAAAGAGAGGGTGTCCAATGGTTAATCCCCTTGGAATGGGTCCCACATGGACTTGGGCTAGTTTGGAGCTGACCCAGGGTTAATTTGGGCCAGGTTAGGTTAGCCACCAAGGTTCCATAAGGTGGTTTTGGGTGATTTGGCTCAATTTGGTCAAAATAGGCTCATTTGGGTTAGGCTGGGTTGGGTTGACCAATTGGTCCAATTTAGTCAAATCAAGACTTGGGTTACTTCATATGATGATTTGAGATATTTTGGTTCAATTGGTTTTGATTAATTTGGCTTAAGTTTGAATTTGACTCATTTGGATTCAAAAGGGTTAAATGGGTCAAGTTAACCAATTTGACCAATTTGACCAAATTGGGTTGGGTTAGGTGTTAAGTCAAGTTTAATTGGTTGATTGAAAACAATTGTAGGCATTGGTTTGGTTTAATTTAGATGTAATTTGGATTTTGGCCAATTTGACCCTTTTTGGTCAATTTAGGCTAGGTAGGGTCAAGTTGACCAATTGGTCAAATTGGGCTCAATCATGGCTTTGGTCAAGTTCAACAAGTGATTTGGAATGAACTTGAGCCATTGGTTGCAATCAATTTGGATTAGAACATGATTTGATTCATTTTGGCTTTTTAGGCCAATTTGGGTCAACTTAGGTCAAATGGCCAATTGGACTTGGTTTGGCTCAATTGATGGCTTGGTCATGTTCAATCATTGATTATGAGTGGGTTTTGAGTCAATGGTTTCAATCAATTTGGTAGATTTTGGTTAGTTGGATTTCATATGAGTTAAGTGTTGACTTGGTCAAAGGGTTGGGTTGACTTGGTTTGGCCCAATTTAAGATAATTAATTAAGCTAGGATGATTGTTGATCATGATATGGGGTTGGGATGGGCTTAGTTCAATCCAATTTGGGCTGAATTAGAACTTGGCTCAAAAAGGACTTTTAAGTCACTTTGGGTCAAGTGGACCTAAATGGATTAATTAACTTGATCATGGCTTGATTCAATTTTAATTGAACTCATATATGGACTTAGGATGGAAATCTAAATCCAATTGCAATTGGTTTAGAGTCAAATGAATTTTGGTTCATATGATAATTTCAAGTCAAGAGGGGTCAACATGGGCTTGACTTGGGTTGACTTGGGTTTAGTTTGATAATTCTAGTTTGTGTTTATATTTAGAACAATGATTGAAGGAGTGATTGAATCATGAAAAAATCCATGGGTTTTGAGTTCATTTGGATATCATTATGCAAGTTCAATAATTTGGCTTAAAAGGCTAAAATTGAGAATTTGATTTGATTTGGATTTGGTTTTGACCATTTGGATTTATATTTCATTTATATTTGTGAATATAAATGAATATATAAATGATTCATGAGAAAATCACTTAGGTTTGGAGTGATTTGGAAGCAAGTTTGACAAAGTTTGAGGGATGTAAGTCAAAAGGGCTAAAGTAGAGAATTGATTTGGTTTAGTTTATTTTGGTCATTGGAGGGTGGGCTTCATTTATATTTGTGAATATAAATGAAGGAATGATTGACTTATAAAGAAATCAATTGAGTTTGGGTTGATTTGGATTGAGGTTTGGTTAAGCTTATGAAGGTTGGTCCATATGGCTTAAGAAAGGTCTTGAATTGGTTTGATTTAGTTTGAATTGATTTGAATGGTTCAAATTTAGTTTTGATTTTTATTTGTTAATATAAATGATGGAATGATTGATTTATAAAAAAATCAACCAAATTTTATTTGGTTTGAAGGGGGTTTTTCCTAAGCATATGAAGGTGGTTCATATGGCTTAGGAAGGGATTTTGGAGTTTGAATTTAATCATGGGTTTCAATCATTTGAAGTTGGATTTGATTTGGAACTTGGGTTGGATTTAATTTGAGATTGAATTTGATATTTGAGAAAATCAGTTGAATTTGGGTTGGCTTGAATTTGGTTAAGGTTAGGCCCATAAGATAAAATCAAGGGTTTAAGAAGGGGTTTGGAATTTGAATTCAATCATGGGTTTCAATCATTTGCTTTGGGATTGGATTTATGATCTTGGATTTGAATTTGAGGTTTGGTTTGGAAGAAGGATGCAAGAATTGGGTTAAAGGCTATAGGGTAGGCATGTCTTTCTGAATCGCTAAGGCATAACCTCTTCATATGGCTAATCCTTCTAAGTCTCTAGGCTTAGGTTAAGTGTTCACCTAATCACTAGAAGTGTCTTAAGACAAAGGAGCTCTTAGTGTCTACAAGAGTCCTAGATCTATGATGAGGAAGTTCAGAGCTCACTCCAAAAGTGAGGTCAATAGTGACATTGTTTAAACCAGGGAAGTGATGTAATCAAATGACCTCCTTGGGGCTACTTAAAGTCTCGTATTCCCAAGATGTCCAGGTTTTATTCCCATTACATTCATAATTATGTAAATCAACATGTGAATAAGGGAAAGAGACTTTAATTCATACACTTAAGGTATAATCACATGCATCTCCTATATATTTATAACTAGCATCATAATATATGTTATTGCTTATTTATAAGCTTTTGAAAATTACATTTAGCTTTAATAGTGATAATAGTCACACATATATTTAATTAAATTAAAGCATGCAAACTTAACATAGATGTATAAAAAGAGATAAATGTATGAATCTCATTTGATTTAATTGATTTTGAAAAGAGATAGATGTATGAATCAAATGGCATGCATTATTTAACATGATTAGAAAGGAATAGCTAAACATAAGTATATGATTTCATTCAATTAAATTAATTCCTAAGGACAATCATATCAAATAACACTATTTAAAATAAACCAAAGCTTTTTATGCATCATTTTAATTTCATGTTTAATTTAGCTTGAGGAATGTAAGAAGGAGTTTGCTAATCCTAACCCATCCCCATGTTTATGAGTTAATTTGGTTTAATGAAATATGATTAAGTTGATTTTATGGTTTAATTAAGTTATAATATGTATTAAATTCATTAATTAACCTTTACATATGTTATATTAAAGTAATTAACTAAATAATTATGAGCTAACATGATATGTAAATGAATTGAAAAGTAAATTAGCAATGATCCTAGGAAATGATAGAGCCTAATGTAATTGACTCACAATTATTAATTAATTAAATTAAGAAACTTGATTAATTACTTTTATGAATTTTCCACACATATGGGTAAACCATAATCTCATTAGCTTTCTTTAGGTTATTAAACACCTAAAGACCTACCCATGATTTAATTTGTTAAGATCAGATGTGATTGTAATTTTAATTTGGTTAATGAAACCATGAATTAGTCAATTAAACTCTTACTTAATTGTCAAATTGATTAATTAATCTTTCAAATGAAATGGACTTAAGGAAAGGATTAGGAAAGAGGTATTAATCTAATTCCCCTTACCCATCCACTACTAGACAATGATTAATGAGCCCAATTAATTGATTAGTTTACTATTCATATGATTAATTAATCTTTAATTAAATTAAGAAAGTAATAAAGGCTTAATTGGCTAATTTCCCTAATTAATTAACTAGTAAATCTTGAGAAAATTAGGCGAGGCAGAGGTCATCCCCTTAAACAATCTTAGAAAGTTTGAGGTTAATTAATTAATTAATTATGGAGTAATTTAGCTAAATAATTTTTAAATTAAGCCTTAATTAAGCTTTAATTACTATTCAAAATTAATTAAGGATATTTTAATAAATTCCTCTATGAAATACCTTTAAAATAAGTACTTATTTGTATTTTTTTAGATTTTTCTATGATTTGTTATAAATATTGCAAGTTTCAGCCATTAATTCTAATTATTTAAGCCTAATTAAGCTTAATCTCGTCGGTGCCATGTGGCGTAATGACATTGCACGCTTTCCACATGGCGTCATGAGATTATTATTAAAGTGCGTCCGAGTCAGCATTGACGTGGCTAACAGGGGACGCGCTTTTGATCTCCACCATTCGATTTGGATCGAACGGCGCAGATCGATCCTGCGATTAATAAAGGATAAGATGGGATAACTCTAACGGATCTAATCACAACCGTCTGCCACCTCGCAATTGACGAAAGACGAAGGCCGTCCACCATTGCTCGCTCGATCTAAGCTCACCTGAGCTCAAATTCACTCTAAATGGATCCCACACCTTCGTACAAAGGATCTAAAGGGATCCAACAGCTATGATTGGAGCACATGCACATTCTTTTCACAAAAGACCAACCAAAATCTTCCTGAAGCTCAGTTTTAATGGAATTACCTCACGTAAAGACTAGCTCACGCTGATATAGCTTCGTGGTGTAGAGACGGCCTCCGAGCAATTGAGTTGATTCCACTCCATTCACTCGAGAGGCCAAGGTTCATCCTTTGGAGGATCGGTCTTGATTGAGCTCCTACTTCCGGTGGGCTTAGAGCTCAAGAGAAGATTCATTCAGCTTCGACGGGTCGAGGGGATGGTGTGTGTAAGAGGAATTGGAATTTGATTATAGTTTGAGGGAGTTACGATCAGACAATGGGTGTCTTATTTTAGGTGTGCTCAGGAAGGAGGAATTCTGATGAGGGATGCTTTGGGAATGCTCGAGTGCTCGCTAGGGAGTTCGAAAATGCCTTAGGAAGCTCTCAATAATCAAAATGATGTATTTGCCGTGAGAATTGAGGGGGCATATCCCTCATTTCTCTGTGATGGATGGACGAGATTGTATCCCATTTTTCGACCGGCCAGCCGCCACCAGAGCACTGGAGTGGTTGCCATCACCTCCACGTGGCACAACTTGAGTGGTGGAAGGGTTGGGAGGTGGCTCAAGGCAGATGTGGCTTGGTGTTTGTCCATGGGGTTCTCGGCTTATGAGGGAGGTGAGTTAACTCACCTCCCTTTGGTCTATAGCAAGTCTAGCCCACTTAAGGTGGGCTAGGTGGCTAGGTTAGACCATAAAATGGGGTGTTTGATAGCTATCAATGGTGATAAAAGAGTGGACTTTACTATTTTGGGGAGAATCCTATGTGAGGTGGCATATCCAGAAAAGATTGCCTTAGGCTTGACTCCAAATGGGTTTGGGCTGATCCCAAGTGGGTTTGGGTTGGGTTAGGTCAGCTCCCAAGGTGTCATTGGTTAGTTTCAAGGGATTAGGTTCAATTTGGGTCATATGGGTCACTTTGGGTCATATTGGATTAGGTTGGCCAATTGATCAAATTGGGTCAAACCAAGACTTGGGTAAGGTTCAAATGATGATTTGAAGTACTTTGGTTCAAGTGGTTTCAATCAATTTGGCCTAGGTTTAATTTCGGCTCATTTGGAATCAAATGACTCAAATTGGTCAAGTTGACCAATTTGACCAAATTGACCAAATGGGCTTGGGTTAGGTGTTGGTTCATGTTCAATTAATCAATTGGAGAGGATTGTGAGCTTTGGTTTGAATCAATTGGATTTAATTTGGATTTATGTCAAATTGATCCTTTAGGTCAATTTGGGATAAGTTTGTCAATTGGGTTCAATTGTGGCCTTGGTCAAGTTCAACAGTCAATTTGGAATAAATTTGAGCCATTGGTTGCAATCAATTTGAGTTAGATCATGATCTGACCCAATTTGGCCTTTTAGGTCAATTTGAGTCAAATGATCAATTGAGTTTAGTTTGGCTCAATTGATTGTCAAGTTATGTTCAATCATTGATCATGGGTTTGTGTGAAGCCATGGCTTCAATTGATTTGGTGTAGGGTAGGTTTTGGCTAGTTTGGGTTCATATGAGTTAATGGATTGACTCGGTCAAATGACCAGGTTGACTTGCCTTGACCTAATTTAAGGCAATTGATCATCCTAAGGTGATCAATAATCATAGTATGAGATTTTGATGGGCTTGGTTCAATCCAATTTGGGTTAGAATGGAACTTGGTTCAAATGAGTTCTTTAGGTCATTTTGGGTCAAGTGTGCCTAAGTGGGTCAAATAGCTTGGTCTTGGCTTGATTTAGGTTTAGTTGAATTCATATATGAGTCTATGGTTGAAATTCAACTACAATCAATTTGAGCTTCAATAAGTTTTGGTTCATTTGAAATTTTCAAGTCAAAAGGGCTAAGCTGGGTTGGACTTGGGTTGATCTTGGTTTGGTTTGATGATTGCAGGTTTTATTTATATTTGGATAGGTGATTGAAGGAATGATTGATTCAAGAGAAAATCCAGTGGTTTTGGCTTGGTTTAGATAGGATTTGGCTAAGTCCAAAGAATTAGCTTAAAGGGTTTAGATTGGGATTTAATTTAATTTTGAATTTACTTTTGGTCATTTGAATGTATATTTCATTTATATTTGGAAAGATAATTGAAAGGATAACTTATTTATAAGCAAATCAGTTGAATTTGAAGTGATTTGAAGGCAAATTTGGCTAAGCTCATGAAGGTAGGTCTAAAGGGCTTAAAAAAGAATTTCATTTAGTTTGATTTAATTTTTATCATTGGAGTGTAGATTTCATTTATATTTATGATGATGATTGAATATATAATTGATTCATGAGAAAATCAATTAATTTTGGGTTGATTTGGGTTAAGACTTGACTAAGCTCATAAGATTGATTCATATGGCTTAAGAAGGGTTTTGACTTAATTTGATTTAGTTTGATTTAGTTTTGATCATTTGAATATAGATTTGGTTTACATTTAGGAAGATGATTGTTGAAAAAATTGATCCATGAGAGGATCAACTGAGTTTGACTTTATTTGAATGGGATTTTGGCTAAGCTCATGAGAGTCAATCACATGGCTTAGATAGGATTTGGAATTGATTGTAGGTTCTGAAAAATTGGATTTGGAATTGAGTTTGGTTGTAAGTTTGATAGATTGATTGAAAGGTTGAATTGATATTACAAGGCTTAGGAAGGATTTTGAGCTTGGATTTGAAGCAAAAATTGATTGTAAATTCTGGAATTTGAGTTTGAATTCAGATTTGAATTTGGGGTTTGGTTTGAGAAGTTGAACATGGATTGGGTTTAGGTTATAGGGTAGGTAAGTCTCCCTAAGTCCCTAAAGCATAACCTACTCCTATGACTAACCTTTCTAAGTCTCAAGGCTTAGGTTAAGTATTCACCTAATCACTAGAAGTGTTTTAAGACTAAGGAGCTCTTAGTGTCTATAACAGTCTTAGATCTGTGATGAGAAGATTGAGAACTCACTCCAAAAGTGAGGTCAACATGTGTATGTATGGTGTATGTCTTATTTTATGTTGTATTATTTTAGATCGGATATTAAGGTGTATGCTTTGTAGATTAGATGTTAGGCCAATATTAATCAAATCATATTTTTGTAGGGGATTGTGTTTAATGAGTGCTTAGAAATAAATATCAATGCTCTCTTTCTAGGTTGTTTAAGCCCCTAAGAATAATCCAAGTTAGGACAGTATGTGTGTTTAGCTAATCTTTATTTTATAGGTGCAGTTAGATTTACTTTTCCTATTTTCAATGTAATTTTTTGCATTAGGAATTAGGATTAGTATTATGAGGGATAAGGATAAGCATTAGCTAGAAGGCATTATCTTGGGAGGTCATGTGATGCCTTTAAAGTGGAGCAAATCAAATCAAATGGAGGCATAAAGATGAAAGCATAAAGAATGAAGAATGAAGACCCCCATAGAATTCATTCATTATAAATTGTAAGTATTATTTTGTAATTTCGGGTTGTATAAGAGTAGAGCTCGGCTACCCATTTTTTCTTTTTTGTTATACGGCGGCACCCGACCGCACCAGCCTCTTATTCTTTTGAACTAGTTTTATAAAAATATTTGATGATTTATTTAGATTGTGTATTAGAATTGCATGATTTTCATAATTTCTTATGATTGATGCTTTAATGTGTGGCCTAGATGCGATTAAGCTCTTCGAAAAAAATAAATGTTCTCTATCCAAATAATCACTCATAACTAAATTTTAAACAACTCATAACCTCACTATAAAGCTTAGGACATAAATCAAGATAATTAAAAGATTTAGTAACCCCTTAGCTATATGGTTGTATGTTTCACGTCATATATGCATATTCTTTCTCTCTTGAACATGAAGAATCTCCATCCTTGCATAATAGGAGAATACTTGACCTATGAGAACATCCCTTATGGTGGAGAATACCTTCCTCTAGCTGATTTGTCCCATAACCTATTTTCATCATACATTTAGGCATAAGAAATCATATAGCCTTTATCAAAATGATGTGCCTAAAATTAAATAAAAATTTGAAAAGATTTTTGCATTGATAGACTAAGTCATATGCTCATACCACTCATGCTCTAGTCTCTTAAGAAGTGGGTTTAGAACTTTAGTTTCTTTTAAATTAAATAATTACCCTAACTATCTTGCAATTCATAAGACTGTACTATATGATTTTAAAATCATAGGAGAAGTTAGCTGGTAGCCACTCTAGATGGTTATAAGATCAGAAATTAGACGAATTTATTCTCTCTTGTGGAGGTAAACCCTTATGCCGACCTGTCGCTTAGATTTAGGTCGTGCTTTAGCTCATACTAAAGCTCCCTAGATTTAAGAACCAAGGTAACTGTTTCCCTCAAACTATAAGCATAAATCCTCACCTCATAAGCATCTCAACAACTTTGTGTTGATGGATTATAATCCCTAACAATCTAATAAAATTCAACTCAAATAAATAAATCTCTTCGCTTTTAAATATATAAAGCCCAATCATAGGATATATTAGAATGCTCACTAAGCTTTCCAGTATCATGAGCATTTCCTACTTCCTCCCTTTGGATTCCAAAAATAAGTCTCCTCCTTGAACTTTCCTAATTGATTTTCCAAATATAACCAACCCTTTGATAGTCTAACTTCGAAATCTTTGGAGATGATATTTATCTACTTTAATCGAGAGTATTCTTAGAGAATTTTATTTCTTAAGATGTAATTAACTATAGAGGCTTGCCTCCAAAGGAGGAACTTTAGAACCCAATTTAATATAAACCCTGCATTATTCATCCATGAAAAGCAAAGAAAAAATCTATGGTACATTCGAAGACCCATCATGCCATAAGAGTCTTTATTAGGTGGTTAGATATATTGAATGGTGATGCATCTATCTTTAGAGATAGTACATCATACCTCAATATCATACACGATCACTTCAATAAATACCCCCTACGATCTGCATGGTGTCCCCCCTATACATCCAAAAATAAACACCAATATAATACCACCGATATGCTCTTCATGAAGAGAACCGACTCACTTTTTTATTTTGCTCAATCAGCCTGAACGCTAGAGAACTTTTCTCCTATTCTTATGGGATTTAGTAGAGAACAAGTGATGAATAGCATTAGGCTTCAAAGGATCCTCTTGTCTAACATATATGAAATGACTTTATGATACTCGCCATCGAGTTGGCAGTAATTAAGCCAACATTAACCCATAAAAATTTAGATTGTCTGCCAACTCCTAACATATTGGACATCACAAACTGAGCTTGAAGTGGTTGTGGAGAACACACAACTTTGTTTTGATAAACAATATTAAATTGCTAATCATCATGTGCAAGTCAAATGATGAAGTTGGTGTTGCTGTAGTAGTAACCTAGTAACACAATATTAAATTGGCAATCCTTGCTCATCACATTTGAGGGCTCATCATACTTATAGAAGGACGTGAGATCACACCTCTTAAGAGTTTTCATGACTATACTCGCTAAGAGAGAAGAAAAAAAGAAATAAAAGAAACTTGCATAAGAGAGCAAGGATCAACATTTAACACAATGAATAATAAAAGATAATTTTTATGGTGACATCAAACCAAATGTTAAATGCTAAAATATTTCATTATTATTACAAATCTCACCAAATTTTGGCACTAAAGTTCTTTATAAGACTGCTCAAAATATTGTTGTAATGGACATCAAGTATATTAACTTAGTGCATGTAAGAAAACATACTAAGGTATGTAAAACAAAATAAAAGCCAAATTTCAACAAGTCATAATTTAATTAATATCAAATATATTTATTATAACACACTCACCATAATATATTTTTTGCAAATTTAATAATATTACTTTTAAAAAGTTCATTATGGATCCAGCATAATATCTAGAAAGATAAACCCTCTTCTTTTAAGTAGTACTTAATAAACTCATCATTTGCAATAAATTACGAAGACACTATCAACACATTGTAGCAATGAGACATTATCTTTGCATAGTGAATTGATCTTGAAAGCCATTGAATTTTGTTCACACCAAATTTCAGTGAGTCCATCGTAGACCTTAAGTCATAAACTCACCCATAAATTGGTGACTTTAGCCTCCTACTATTGAAGGCTTGCATTTGACTATTCTTTGCTTCCCTCCAAGGTTGGCATTGATAGAGCGCTCGTTGGACCTTACACTTACTTTTATGAAGGTAAGCTCACCACTTGTATATGAGAGAAAGTTGGGCATTGCTTGCTTGATCATAGAGGAGCTTCCCTTTCTTCATGAATGGTGCCCTCTGTTGGGTGAACTAGAAGGGGAGAGCTTGCCACCCCTCAACTCTCCTTAACCATTATCACCCCTATAAAACATAATGAGACTATTGGATTAGTAAAAGTTTCATCCAGGGTAAACATTGACATGGTGATGATATGATTTGTTGATTGATGCTTTTCCTAAACTTATATGCAAGTGCATCCATTGAATCAAGTTATATATAATGAGTAGGGTGTCACTCCCATGAGGATTAAGGCAAAATATGATATTAATTTTATATTAAGTTAAGTGTTGGTCTTTTAAAACTTAATTTTTATCCAACAAAATATAAAGTGCTTAATGAAAATGAATATCTACTACTTGCAAGATATTAAAAAGACTAATTTTATTTTTTTTATATTTTTATAAAATTATAAATATTTTTTAAAATTTTAAAATAAGTACATTAAATTTATAAAAAATTTAGATTTTATATTATTGTATACATAAAAAAAGTGAAATAGAATAAAATAAATAAATATAAAATTTTGGCTATAGTGCTACGGTGTTACATCCATAGTGCCGAGGCGCTGTCTTGGTCTTCTAGAAGAAAAGACTACTCAATCTAGATGTCAAAGTACGGTATATCACCTCGATCATGGCACCTAGGCACTGCTTAATTTCCTGGTCTAGCTACCAATTTATGGTACAATGCCGCGATGCTGTGATCTTGGCATCGAAGCGTTGCGCTGGCCATTGCGAAGGAATAGTTATCAGCCCACTATTGACCTCACTTTTGGAGTGAGTTCTCAACCTCCTCTTCTTAGATCTAGAAACCTTCTAGACACCAAGGTTTCTTTAGTCATAAGACACTTCTACAGATTAGGTGAACACTTAACCTAAGCTTAGAGACTTAGAAGGGTTAATCATAGGATTAGGCCATGCCTTAGGGACTTGGGAAAATTACCTACTATAGCCTAAACCCAATCCATGTGTACCTTCTTAAATTTAATTCAATTCTAAATCTCAAACTCAATTTCAATTTCAAATCCAAATCTAAATCCAAATTATGAATCAAATGATTGCAACCCATAATCAAATCCAAATCTCAAACCAAACCTCAAATTCAATACCAAAACTAAATTCAAATCCCAAATCAAATGATTGAAGCCCATGATCGAATCCAAAATCAAAATCCTTCCAAAGCCCTGTGATTTATCTTATGTAGTTAGCCTTGGCCAAAATCTCATCTAAATCAAACCAAATTCAATTGATTTTCTAAATCAATCATACTTTTGATCACCATCCCAAACAAATATGAAATCTACAATCATCAAGCCAAATCAAAATCAACCCAAACCAAAACTCATTTTAACCTAAACTAATTACAATTAGATTCATATATCAATCTCAAATCCATATATAAATTCAACTAGATCAAACTCAACCCAAAATCAAGCCAACTAAATCCAATTGGTTCACTTGACCAAAAGTGGCCAATTTGACCTACATAAACCAAAAACCAATTCATTCCAAATTAAAGAGAATTAAGCCAATCTAAACTTCATGACATGATTGTTGATTATCCTAGATTGATCAATTATCACAAATTAGTTCAAACCAAGTCAACCTAGCCATTTGACCAATTCAATCCTTAGCTCATATGAAACCCAAACTAGCCAAAACTCATCCTACATCAAATCAATTGAACCCATTGATTCACATCAACTCATAATCAATGATTGATCATGACTTGACCATTAATTGAGCCAAACCAATCCCAATTGGCCATTTGACTCAAGTTGACCTAAATTGACCTAAAAGGCTAAAATAAGTTAAATCATGATCCAACCCAAATTGATTGCAACCAATGGCTCAAGTTCATTCCAAATTGATTATTGAACTTTACCAAAGTCATAATTGAGCCCAATTTGACCAATTGGTCAACCTAACCCAACTTAGCCTAAATTGACCTAAAGGATCAAATTGGTCAAAATCCAAATTAAATTTTGAATTGATTCAAACCAAAGCCTACAATCATTTTCAATTAACCAATTGAACTCGAACCAACACTCAACCCAAGCCAATTTGGCCAATTTGGTTAAATCGGTCAACTTGACCCATTTGACCTATATGAATCCAAATGAGCCAAAATCAAACCAATGCCAAATTGATTGAAATCAATTGAACCAATGCACTCCAAATGGTCATGTCTACAAGACCCAACCCTTGGTTTGACTCAATTTGACCAATTGGTCAACCTGACCCGATTTGACCTAATTTGATCAAAATGAATCAAATTGAGTCAAATTGAACCTAATGAACTCCAAAAAATTTCGTCCAACTCACTTTTGACTCATTTAAAAACTGCCCATATCAAATTTAATGCCAAATGACCACTCTACCCTTAGGCTAAGGGTATCACATAAGATAAAACACCCATGTAAATGATCATTTATCTTTCTTGGCCACTCGACACTTATCCATTGGTCCACCTAGGCTCTAAGGACACTGATCAACTTGACCTAAGAGGTGGTTGGGTCAACCATGAATCATAGGGAGGTGAATTCACCTCACCTCCCCTATTAGAACACTTGGCAAGTAAGGAATCCCACTCTCCTTGCCTTGGTTACATTCTCACACCTTCATCCACTCAAGTGAAGCCACCTAGGATGATTTTTTGCCATTCTCAACCACCCCAAGCCAAAGAACATCCACTAGGGGCTAAAAATTACCATTATAGGTGATTTTCGGCCAAAATCAAACCTAAGTGAAGAGAAGTCTCATTAGGATGCATGCTGCCCTCATTTCACTCCCCTAGAGCTCCCAAACCAACCAGCAACTATTTTCACTTCATTTTGGAGTGAAAACCATCAAAATTAAGTGGATTCCAGCGAGAAAGTGGCGGCCATTGGCGGATACATCGTTCCAAAGGGAGGCAAAGGTCTAAATCCATTCTAAAGCTTCTTTTTGTATTTAGAAGCGTGCTCGAATCATCACCATCGTCAAATATTATCTCCGATGAGATAGTTTTCAAGAACCATAGCCGGCCTTAGGTTCTTTTACTTGTGATGATTTTTGTATAATTTTAGGAATTTTCCTTAAAAAAATCCTTGCATTCTCCATTTTATAAAATCCTAATGTGCAAATAGAGGTTCTACTGTGAGAATTGATGCAAAATCAAGCCTGTTCAGATGAGGTTTCATTCAATTTTCATGGAAATCCCATTTTTTCATTGATTTTCACTGTTCATCCATCATCTATTGTCCGCTCGCGGGGAGAAACCCAGCCGTCATCCGATCCCGCGTTCAGGGAAACGGACGGTTGTGATTTCATGTTAGATCCATGTGATTTCGGCCCCTGGATCACGTGATCCGATCTGGACCGTTCGATCCGTGATCGGATTGTCCGATCCAATCTTCGAAGTTCTACCCCTTTCCCTCGCAGATCAGACGGTCCGATCAGATCCACGCAATTTTGCCCCTCTCCCGCTCATTTGCTGATGCGGCACCGCGCCATCTAATAGCACGACGGCGCATGTCACACAGAACCGTGCCACCAATCACGCAGCGCCACGTGGTGCTGACTGGGTTAAGTAGGAAATTCTAGATATTCTAATTTTAAAAATTAATTAAATATTTTAAAACTTCAAAAATTTATATAAAATAAAATATTCAACTAAAAATTGCAAATAAGGGCTCGTTGGATTCAACTTTCTGAGAGAAATCTAACAAACCTAAAATCTCCAAATTTCACTAAATATTTTGAGCTTAATTTAAGTTTTAGTAAAAATTAATTTTCATTAATTAAACTAAAAATACAAATCAGATTGAGTTAAAATTTTCAGAGATTCAAATTAAAGTTAAAATACACATACCATGAAAATTTCAACTTAAAAGGATATCTGGATTAGGAGATATTGCATTTTGAAGCTCAAATAATTTAATTTAGTTAAAATAAATTAATAAACTTTATAAAAATTATGAAAAATCATTTAAATCAGCTGAAACTTTGAAAAATTATAACAAATCATAAAAAAGTCATAAAAATATAAATAAATATTCATTTTGAAGATATTTTAGAGAAGAATTTATTAGAAATATCTTTAATTAATTTTGAGGAGTAATTAGAACTTAATTAATGTTAAATTGAAATTTTAATTACTTTAATTACTTCCTAATTAATTAATTAATTAACCCCAAAATTTTTGAGATTTTTTAGAGAGATGACCTCTGCCTCTCCAAATTTTCTTAGGATTTATTGGTTAATTAATTAGGAGAATTAGCTAATTATGCCTTAATTACTCTCTTAACTTGATTAAAGGTTAGTTAATCACATGAATAGTAAATTAATTAATTAATTGGGCCATTTGTCACTACTTAATAGTGAGGAGACTCAGGGATTAAATTGGGGCCTCTTTTATAATCTTTTTTCTAAGTCTACTTCATTTGGAGGATAGTTAACCCATGTGGCAATTAACTTTAAGTTTAATTAAGTGATTAATGATTTCATTAATCCAATTAAAATCTAAAACAAATCAAAACCTAATTAATCAATTCATTGGTAGATCTTTATGTGTTCAATAACTTAGAGATATTTAAGAAAATTATAGTTAACCCACATGTGTGGAAAAAATATAAAAGTACTTAATTAAGTTCCTTAACCTAATTAATTATTAATTATGAGCTAATTGCATTAAGCCCTTCCATTTCTTAGGATCATTGCAAGTTATTTCCCATGCATATCATGTTGGCTCATAATTATTTAATTAATTATTTTAAGGTAACATAGGCAAGGGTAAATTAATGGATTTAATGCATATCACAACTTAATTAACCCATAAAATCAACTTAATTACATGTCATTAAATAAAATTAAATCACAAACATGGGAATGGGTTTGGATTAGCAAAATTTCTCTCATTTTATTAAATAAAATCAAAACATAAAATGAAAGATGACATTAATAAGATTTGGTTTTTCTTAAATATTTTTATTTGATATGATTGTCCTTAGGAAGTAGTTTGATTGAATGAAATATGTGTTTTATATCTTTTTATTCCTTTTCAATCATATTAAATGATGTGTGTCATGTGGTTCCATGCATTCATGTTTTTAAAATGTTTAAACTTAAATGAATTTTCTTTATGTCAAGCTTGCATGTGTTAATTTAATTTAATATATATGTTGCTATTATGACTATTAAATCCAAATGTATTTTCAAAAAGCTTATAAATGAGTAATAATATATGAAGTGGTAGTAGTTATGATTACATATAGGTTTGCATGTGCTTATAGCTTAAGTATGTGAAATAGAGCTTTCTTTTTGGTAATCTATATGTTGTTTCATATGCATTTGAATGTTAATAAGTATATAGTCTAGACAACTCGGGAATACGAGGCTTTAGTTAGCCCTAATAAGGTCATTTTATTACCTCACTTCCCTGATTTAACAATGACACATACTTATTCGATTCCATTTACATGTGTTCCTACATTAGAATTGGAATAAAATTTTGTTTCACATACATAAATGTTTTAATCAAATAAAAATATAATTTTTGCATGATTTTTTTCTCTTACTTACATATACATTCATGTGTAGTGAGATAGTAAAGTATATAGTCTGGACATCCTAGGAATACGAGGCTTTAACAAGCCCCAAAGATGTCATTTGATTACCTCACTTTCCAGGTTTAACAAAGGCATGTACTTGCTTATTTCTCTTTACATGGGTATGTATGTGTGGCTAAAAATAAAAATCTCTCTTTTCTACTAAGAATACATGCATTCATAATAGACTAAATGATTGAATTAGTTAGCCATATGATTTGTGGTCCCTTTCCTTATGTTCTTACATACAAATTTACATGTATTTGAATGCAAATGGGTATATAGTTTGGATATCCCGGGAATAAGAGGTTTTAGCTAGCCCCAAGGAGGTCATTTGATTACCTCACTTCCTTGGTTAAATAATGACATGTACCTATTTAATTTTATTCTTATTTCTTTTTGTATAAGAATTTGGATAAAGCTCTAAATTAATATGATTAAATAATTCAATCAAATAAGAAATATAAATTTCAAATATGCACATCTATATTCATCATTTGAGTGTGCTAAAACATGTTGTATGTATAGATATGCTTAGGATTAAATCATATGTGTGTTATATGTAATGGAAAGGAATGATTGAATATAAATCATGCGATAATAATTTAATTAAGTTAATCTTAAGATGTCTTTCATGTTGAATAGGATCATTTAATGTGAACCTAAACTTATGATTAATTTAAAATGTGTAATAAGCCATTCACTAAAGAGAAATAAATTAAATCAACATGCTTTAGAAAGTGGCTTAGGATAAGGATGAAAGAGGGAACTTCTCTTTCTTCTCTTTATAACACTTAGTTGCAAAATGTAGGTCACATAAAACAAAAGAAAACACAAATTAAAACCTATCAATCAATTAAAGCACTTGAAGTGAAGCCACCCTTTAAATTGAATCTTTTTACACTAAAAAAATCTTAACTCTAAAGCCTAATGAAGACATACCACACAAGCCTGAACACATACATTTAAATTAAGTCACTAATTCTAGCTTTATGTTAGGGCGGTACTTAATTTAATATATATTTTATTTTATGATGTAATGTTTTAGACTGGATGTTAGGGTGTATGCCTCATAGACTAGATGGTAGGCTGTGATTAGCCTAATCATATTTTTATAGGAGATTGTGCTTAAGGGGCTGGTTAAAAATAAATATAAATGCTCTTTTTTCAGGTTATTTAAGCCCCTAAATATAATCTAAGTTAGGACAAGTGGGCTTGGTTACCCATGTTCAAATTATAAATATAATTGCTTGGGTTGTACATTTGATAAGGCTTTATCCTGGGAGGCCATGTGATGCCTTTGAAATGGAGAAAATCAAATCAAAGAAGGAGGAAGATACATGAAGACATGAAGACTTGAAGACCCCCCATAATATTTAATCATTTGTAAAATATAATTATTAGTTTGATTTCAAGTTGTATAAGTGTAGAGCTGGACTACCCATTTTTCTTTTCGGGTTGTGTGGAAGTACCCGATCGCACTGGCCTTTTATTCTTTTACGTCAGCTATAAAATATTTGATATTTTGTTTGGCTTGTGCATTAGAAATTACATACATTTTCATAGTTTCTTTATGATTAGTGTTTGTTGTATGGCCTAGATGCGATTAGGCTCTTAGGAAAAAAATAAATCTTTTACCCAACTAAACTCATAACTAAAGTTTTCAATAATTAATAACCTCACATAAAGCCTAGGTGTGACATTAAGATAATTAAAAGATTTATCAACCCCTTAGCCGAATGTTGTATGTTTAACACCATACATATCATCTTGAATCACTCTTGTAAAATGAGGGCCTTTGTTTTTGCACATATGGGAACCACTTGATATATGAGAGCAACTCCTACTAACAAAGCTTCACCCCCTTCTCTCTTGATTTGACTTATAACTCATTTCAACATGCATTTAGGCATACAAAAATCTCAAAGCCTTTGTTAAAATGAAGTGTCAAAAATTAAATAAAATTTAAAAAAAATTACATTTGTAGATTAAGTCATTACTCATATAACTCATGCTCTAGACTCTTTAGGGAGTTGGTTTAAGGACTTTAGTCTCTTTCTAAATAATAATAACCTAACTATCTTGCAAAATCATATGACTTGCCTACATGACTCTAAAGCATAGGAGGAGTTAGCTGACTATCACTCTATGTGATTATAAGCCCAACAGTCGGGTAGTTTATCCTCTCTTGTGGAGGTAAGTCATATACCCATCTTCGCTTAGATAAAAGTCATGCTTTAGCTTTTCCTAAAGCCCCCTAAATTTAAGATCCAAGGTAGTTGTTTCCTTCGAGCTATTAGCATAAATCTTCTTCTCTTATGCATTTTCACAACCTCGTATTGTGGGATTATAAGTCATAGCTTTCTAATAAAAGGTCAACTTCAATAAAATTAATCTCTTCAACTTTAAACATATAAAGCCCAACTATATGATAGATTGGAATGCTCACTAGGTTTATTAGTATCATGAGTATTTTCTACTCATTTCATTTGGCTTCGATAATAAGTCTTCTCCTTGAATTTTTTCATTTGAATTTCTAAATATAACCAATCTTTTGATAGCCTAGCCTTGAAATCTTTGGAGACTTTAATTTATACTTTAATCGAGAATATTCCTAAGGAATTCTCATTCCTTATGATGTAATTAACTATGGGGGCTTGCCTCCATAAGGAACTTAATGAGCTGGGCTTAATATAAACCCTACTTTACTTTTCCATATAAAGTAGGGAAAAAATCTCTGGAACATTCGAAGACCCATCATGCCTTAGGAGTCCTTATTAGGTGATTAGGTCCATTATATGGTGGTGATTTCTATCTTTCGATATAGTTCATCATTCTATAATGTCGTATCCGATCATTTTAATAAGTACCCCCTAAGATCTACGTGGTGTCTCACATCTCAAAAATTAGCACCACGCCCACTCCTATAAATAGGAGTAAATAGTTCACCCAAAAGACTTTTTAATTCACTTTTTTATTCTACTCTTTTTAAATGGTGCTCACACTTCTCTCCGAGTTTTTCACTTCACGTAAAGAATTTGTGCTTTTTTTCTTAATAGTTTGATAAATCCCACCATTGATCTTTGATCCAGTGTGAAAAACTTAGAGATTTGAAGACCTTCGCCGTTGAATTTTATTCCGATGAGAGATAAAAATCCCCTCTCTCCATTGATCTTAGATCTGAAATAAGGGAGAAGGCTGCTTTACATTATATAATTTTGAAATATAGTACTACTAAGGCGAAATGCTGTCAAAATTTCTAAATTTTTTTTAATAATATGCACTTTAAATTCAATTTTTTGCCTATAGCACCGAGACACTGAATATCGGTGCCATGCGCCGCACTCTCAGGTAGCCATATTACATAAGTGGCACCATAACGCCCAAGAATTAAAGCCACGATGCTCTAACAAAAATCCCACGGCGCTAGAGCATCAGCGTCGTGGTGCCATACCCACATGTCACTTGAAATATGACTTAGAATATTTGGATCAAAATAAGTGATAAAAATCTCATAGCGTTGTGGCACTATGGGGACAACGCCACAATGTTGTGTTGCCTTGCTGCAAGAAAAAAAAAAAAGACTTAGAAAACACAAACAATAAAATCTAGTAGTCGTACTCGTTGCCACCCTCCTCTTCCTCTTCTTTCTTCTTCTTCATGCCTGACATCTATGGAGTAATCACACAGGGCAGATATTGAGGTGTCGTAAGGAAGGAAACCTGGCTAGAATCTGCAAGATTGCAATTCTGAAACATGTTCACGAGTACAGTATTGAACTGGGTCATGTGGGAGAATTATATCTATTATTGATCCATATGATGATCAAATTTATTCGGCATCTCCTGCCTACGACTACTCTTACCCACCCTCTTCCACAAGTCTGAGACCTAGATGTTGATCTCTTGACCTTACTCAACCAAGAAATTAGGAGTTTAGGATCTAGATTAGGAAAGACATGAACTCTCCCCCACTTCAAATCTATTCTTTAACCCGATCACTTGTTAGAGGAGCCTTCAAGAAGGTATCTCCTCATCAGGCCCCTCTACCACACCCACCGCTACACACAAACTATGAACAAAGAGAAGGGTGGACGTACCCAATAGTAGTGCTCCCCTTCAGCATATTATAATTTAAATTAAAAATAACCTTCTCGATATTGATCCCCTTTTAAATAGAAAAATTCAAAATAGCCCCGTCTTTGGTAACATCACTAATGTTATCAGATGGCATAAGCCTGAAATAAATGAAATAGTGACAAGTCTTAGAGACGATTATCATACCGGGTCAGGAAAGTTGATAATCCTTTTCTCCCAACATTCCCGTTGCACGCTTTCATTTTCACCACAAAGAAAAAGAACAATCTCATCGAAATCAGGAAAATCATTGCACTAGGAGAGATATTGATCATATACAATTTTAGGGAGATCATATAATTCATTTATAATACTACTATCATAGCTTACTAGCTTTTCCCGAACGTTATCTTATTGTCTTGGTTGTCCCGTGTATTTGTGAAAAATCCGTGCACCACAGGGATGATGCATGAATCATTGTCATAAGCGAGCTTGAGCTACCCCTGCTCCATGATTATCCCCTCCATGCTACCACCTGGATTTTGGAATCCCCTCTCTAGAATTAGGAGTTTATGGAGGAGAGTGTGTTGGTGCTAACGAAGCAATTGACATCACTATATGCCCTCTTTTTTCCCACAACTCTTCTGAGAAGCATGATTAATAATGAAAATTAGAAAACTGAAGAGCTAGAAAAGATATGAAATTCTTAAGAAAACAGATCGCTAAATAAAATTTCTTAATAGCATGGGCAACTATTTATAAATTAAGACCCAGCACCGCGATGCCCGACCAAACGCGAGACACTATCCACTCGGGTTGTAGAACACGCACCCACACAAGATCACATGCAAAAGACCGGTCACGGTCACTTTTTTTGTAAAATATGATGAATTAATTATAATAATTTTTTATAATTAATGCACATAAAAAGAGCATAGCACCGTAGTGCTCTGACACAATGGCACGACACTCATTAAAATGAGACTATTGTTTCCCCTTAAAACCCACTGCATGTATATCAGGAATCTTGACCAGCGCCATAGCGGTATAAGGTGGCACCATAGTGCTACAAGGAGACATTTCAATGGTGTTCGAACGATCAAATGACCAATAATAGTGGCTCCATGATGCTATATGGGTAGCATCGAGGCGTTAAGTTTCTAGCTCACCTGCTCCCATGTCATGCCACATAAGCACTAATCTCCACTATCACAACATCGTGGAGCTAGATTCCAGTATCGAGGAGCTAGATTTTAGCGCCAGGGTGCTGGGTTCCAAAATGAGGATTTTATGTACTTTTTAAAATAAAAAATTAAAATTTTATTCTTTGCCACGTAAACACCACTATGTCTACTTAATATGTAGACAACCCTAGTTTCTTAGAATTCAAAAAGGATTTAAGCCCATCAACCTATTCATTTACTATATGAACATTTAATTGTTCATTTCCATAATTCGTTCGTGACATGAATAAATTTATATTCATCCATTATATGGACAACAGTGATTTTTGGCATTCCAAAGGGATGTAAACCCAGCCACATATTCATTCACCATGTGGAAATTTATTTATTTATCATACGAACACCCCATAATTCATTCATCACGTGGATAAATTCATATCCATCAACCATGCAGATAACTCTCATTTTGGCATTCTAAAAGGATGTAAGCCCAGTCTTATATTCGTTCACAATGTGAACATCTACCCATTCGCCACGTGAATACCTCATAATTTGTTCACTACGTGAACACTCTTGTACCACTTACACTAAAATTCTAAGTTTACTCGAGATACCTGAATCTAGGTAACTCGTGATTGCTAATTAGATTCTCTGGACATTACGCTTATGTCCCTCTAATATTGATAGGTTGAAATAATATAATCTTAGGATGACAGAATCATAGGATCTTGATCGAGATTACACTCCTATTTCTTACAAGACATTCATCGATGCCACACACACCTTTAAGACACTAATTACCTATCACACACACACACACACACACATATATATATATATATATATATATATATATATATATATATATATATATATATATATATATATATATATATATATATATATATATATATATATATATATATATAAAGGGTCTCTTACTATGATAAGAGGGGTAATTAACTATGGAAGTTTGAAGTTTGCGTCTATAGAAAATAGAATCCATATCAAAATAAACACTAACCTAAATGTTAGGAGAAATCTAGTTGATTATATATCAATTTTCCTCATGAAAAATATACTCTTACCCATCCCATAAAGATGAAGCACATTCTTAAAGGTGTTTTTTTTAGAGCAATCAATTATATTAAACTAAGTATAGGATTTAATTTTTAAGCTTCTAATGCCAACTAGGAATAAAAATGCTATACTCTTTACCTCTTTACTCAATTTTTTGCCTAGTGCCAATTAAATTTTGATTAATTGCTTTGCCCATTTTTTTCTTAAATGATCACAAATCCAAAAAAAAATAATAATATATTTAATGTCTCTCTAGCACTTCTAGACAATCTTGTACATTAATGACTATTCAGTATATCCATTTGCTAATTATTCTTCTAGGATTTCATTAATATCTCTAGATCACATTGGATTTTAACTTTGCAATTGGACAAATTACAAGTAAATGAAGCATAAGAAAAGGCAAAACACCGTATTCATTAAAAGCACAAATAATTTTCTTATATTAATCAATAACAAAGTTATTTGCATAAATTCAGTGCACTTTATAGATTAGTGCTCCATAATTGAGAGAGAGAAGAACATCATATTAAACATTGTAAAATAAAATGTAGGATAACCAGAGAAGAAAGAAAAAACACATTGAGTAGATCTTCTAAGTCCATTCCTCACAATTCTTTACTACTTCTTCATAGAAATATCCAGCATTCCCCGCTAAAGATCCTTAATTGTTCATCTTCTTCTCCACCTCTTGCTAAAAGAAAAATACTCTTTCATACTACTCTTATAACACTCTCACAGTATTTAGAGTGTCACTCTCTAAATACTTCACAATGAACTCACACACACTTAAACACACTCACCCTCTCGCCAAGAGAAAAAAAGAAAAAAAAAGTCTTTTCTTTTTCCTTAGAAATGTCCCATATATATAATTTAGAAACAACCTTGATCTGTTTCTCTAATGTTTCTACCATAATTGCCTCAAAAGCTGTTTGAAACTATTATTGAACTGTCATGAATCTATTCTGTTGAGTCGTAGTGCTACAGCACTGTGCTTGTTGCCTCTGCTTCATATTTTTTCTCTAGTACAACGTCACAATGTTGGTTATGCAGCATGTAGGCGTGGAGCTTGATGTGAATTTATTCTAAAATGAGTCTGATCTAATACCGTGGTGTTGGCCTTGATGTAAAATTGCCCAATTTAGGCCATCTTTAGCACAATGGCGCTACTTTTTCAGTGACCAGGCGTTGGGCCTATTTTTTACTTTATTATTGTATATTTCCTTTGTAACACCAAATATATTTAAAATAAGCACATTTTAGCATATAAAAATATGATAAAAATATTATAATTACATATAATTTTTATAATTTTAACACTTATCATTTGCCAAACTCGTCATGAATCCACCACAAGATCAGTAAAACGTCTTGCGTGTTTCACATTTAGCCTTAAAGCTCACCCCATTGAATGGAGAACCCTAGGCTTGTTGTGATAGGAGCTTCTTAGCCTTTTAGGAAGAAATTGGTTATAAGCTGAAGACTCCCTTTCTACTATAATCGATAATTGACTAATCATTGTTGGTGAATTCTAGCTACTCTCCCACCTCACCTATAAATAAATGATACATTTTTAATATATTTACTAATGATGAAAAGATGAATCATGTGACAAAAGACTTTAGCTAGTTGAGTAGCCACCAACTCATGGTTAGTGGGGGAAAGTTATTCACAAATCACCACCTTCTTCTCTTGTCGCCTTACCAAAAGAACCTTACTACGTTAAGACGAACTCATCACAATTAGAATGTTGGTCCCCGCCTGAGGTATTTCAATAATTGCACCTCCATATAAGCAACACTTTAAAATATTTAATATCTCCTTCTCAGCTCCACAACAACCTTGTGCTTTCTTATAAATACCTTCTGTGATGATTATCAATATTATTAACTAACCCTCAAAAATCCATCATGTAATATGAAAATTCACCAATGACAATAACGAGAAGCAAAGCAAGTGAACTTCACACTCCCCAATGCCTCAATTTATAAACTAAAGTTCTCCTTGACCATCACATCAATGGTTGAATAAGGTAATGGTATATTTATTTTAAAAGATGATCGCAGGATAATTAATAAAAAATAAAATTTAGTTTCTATAACATGATGATTATTTATTGAAATCATTAATTCTTTCATCCTTCTACAAGCCACCTTTAAAAAGTGAGGGAATCATAGAACTAAGTGTATATTTTGATTAGCCACCTCACTACAAAGCACAACCCAAAAGAAGCCTCAACATGATCAAGCAAGCTCATCATGGAGCTTAACTCAAACCAAGTCGCCACTTGCTAAGTGGCCAAAGAACATGTCAGATTAGGTGAAGCTTCTATCAAAGAACTCACCACCCCTTTAAGAAGGCTCACCATAACTTGCTTATTTAACTTGCAATGATGAGAGACAAAAATAGGTGAACTCATTGACTACTTAAGGCCAGATGAGTTGACTCAAACAGAAGGAGACAATAGTAGATGCAACATAGGCCACTACACCATGCTACTATAAATGTCTTTATACTTGAGTAGCCTATCGAGTCTATATTTCTTTCTTTTTTTATATTTTATATATGTAGTGTAGTCATATTTGTAGCCCTCCAACTCTAAAAATAAATAGTCATGAGGCATATTTAGGATTCAATTTTTTTTTTTTTTGGCATTCTAGATTGTAAGCTTAGTCGTAGACTCTTTGTGGATTATGAGATATATATGCTTGCCCCTCTCTACTTGACTATACTCTACCCACCACCTCTCTCTCTCTCTCTCTCTCTCTCTCTCTCAATTCTCCACTCTGCACTTCACTAAGCAAGTCTTGTGTTTAAGGTCTTATGTCACTCTATGAACAAATCAAGATCCAACAACATATATATATATATATATATATATATATATATATATATATATATATATATATATATATATATATATATATCTTATACATTTTAAGAGTAAAAAAAATTATCATAAATCTAGCAACATGATAAAATAATCTCAAATTGCATCAAAACACAACCATATCTATAATGAAATAATACAGGTTTAACAAATAGAAACAATAACACTAATCCTCAAGCTACACATCCCTCAAGGCCAACCACCCTAGGTCAGCTACAATAAAAAAGTCAATAACAACTATATACCATCATAACACATCATGACACATCACATATCTATATAATTATATTACTAATATCATATTAGATGCACTATAAAAAAAATCCCTGGATCTAATAATAGAATATGATCTAAGACAAATATAAATTAGTATTGTATAATAGAGGTACTATACCTATGAGTATGAATATAGTTGAGTATGAGAAACAATGCTGACAAGGTTGATCATTATTACACTTTTATGTTCAATAAGATTAAGCTAGATCTATTTAGTGACTTGCTATATAAATGCATGCATTCACATGGTTAATCTTTAGCACTAAGTAATGACACAATATAATCGATATATCTAGTGGACAGGGGCACAACTCAAATGACAATTTTGATGGTGCATGCATACACAAGCAATATTAATCTTCATGGACCACCTTGAGTTGGTGTCATTGCAAATTATCACGCTACTTTCTTAAATTGAAAATGTGTACATTTTTGTGATCATTTGCAACCCTAACAGCCTCACAATATTTAAAAAACACAACATAACATCCATATATAAGATGAGGTCCAAATGCTAGTCCCATAATTATGATAGCACTTTGGGCTACCCTTAATTTATCAAACTATCTAAAAGATCGAGTAGCAAAAATCAAACATGATAGTTTTGAGAGATTAGTATCAAGTAAAATATTTTAAGAAGTTCATGAGCCTGTGGATCCTAAGTGTATTGAATGCTCATTTAGGTAGTAGGCATGCATGGAGATGCAAAATACAAGTACAATGACTAACATGTTTCATTATTGACAATGTGTTGTCTGAGTAATCTTAGATCTCCACCTCCATCATTTTTTCTTTTTCTTACTCTTTATTTTTTAGTAGCAAGGCATGGCTTTGGGTCCGTGGCATCAGTCAATGATCATTACATATTAAAAAAATATTAAATATAATTTTATTCTTGATAAACAACTGGACCTTAAATCTAAGACTAGCTAAAGAAAATAAGGAGTTAGGGACAATAAGACATATACAATAGCTTCTATAAAAATTTTCCTCTATCTCCTCCTTTAAAAATTGGGTTAATAAGCAAGCCTTGAGACAAAACATAACTTTAAAAATGTCTATGATTTTATGTTTTATAGGAGGAGATAGAGGAAAGATATTTAAAAAGAGAATGATTTTATGTTTTATAGATTTGTCTTATAGTGAAATTTATTTTGATTTAAAAGTTTATTGAAAGTGAGATTCAAGAGATCTTATGGTTATTTTACAAATATTTGTATGTTTTTAACTTTAAAAATTAAGAACATATCACTAGCGCATATGAATTTTTATTATTAAACATAAAATGATATCAATACAATCCAATGCGATAAAGAACAACTATTTTTCAATAGAAAAGGAGTGGTGAAATTAAATGACAATAACTTTACGAATCAATTACTTCTTTTTTCCCCTAATATCATATTGTTCTATATTGTTTATTTATTTTTTATAGAGTTAGAGTCAACCATGAATATAATAAGAGTTTAAAATTTTATTTAAAGTAGTTTTTTAACTTTTTTAATTAAGTTTGAGCTTAAACTAATATTTAGGGACCTATAAGAGAACCTATATTCTAAGAACCTATTAGCTTCATGGACTAGCTTTATTTGTGTCCGTCAATAAAAAAATGATGTTAAAATAAAATTTGATATTGATATTCTTGCAAGTGGGCATGTTTATGGTTTCTTGTAATTTTAATTTTCAACACATAATTATAAATTAAATATTTATTAATGACCGTTAACACCCACCCCCCTTAATTAAGCTGTTGCCTTCACCACTTCTCAAAAATATGAGAATTTGGCCTTAGGTATATTCCTAAGTTATCCTTAAACAATTTCAATTTCTCTTCTTTATTTTCGACACAATCTACCATTCTCCATTTCTCAATTTCTCAAGCTAGATCAAATAAGAAGAAAGGGAAACAAATGAGAGAGTAAAGCTCATAACAAAAAATATATATAAGAAAAATATATATACCAATTTTGAACTCACATTCTCAATTATGGGCCTAGTAACTGATGGTGCAACTCACACAAATATCACTGCAAAAGTTCTACTATTTAGATATAACCAATATGACTACTCACCAATGAAATTGGATATAACAACAAACCATTATCCCACTATGTGGGGTCCGCTACATGAATCCTTCTTCTCCATTATGTCCTATTATGTATCAAATTCATATTTAATTCTAATAAACTAAGGTCATTTTTTATATATCTTAACCAAGCTTTCTAAATCTACCTCTACCTTTCTTAACATAAGGCAAATATAATACATCTACTCTCCTAAGCGGGTCATCAGATGGCCAACGTTCTATGTGGCCAAATCATCTAAGGAGACCCTCTCTAACCTTATCTGTCACTAGAATTATTCCAACATTTTCCCAAACATACTCATTTCGCATTTTATCTCTAAGGGTAAACCCCCTCATCTACCTAAGCATCCCCATCTCTGCAACACTTAACTTAGTCCTATGCTTCTCCTTTAGTGCCCAATATTCTGCACCATAAATCATTGCAGGTCTTATCACCATCTTATAAATTTTTTCTTAAATCTAAGTGATACTTTTCTATCACACAACAAGCCAAATGCCACTTCCACCATCCAACTTAAATTCTATTAATAACATCTCCATCTATTTCACTATCATTTTGAACAATAGAGCCTAGATACCAAACACTCACTCTTTTAAATGACTTGATCACCCAATGTCCAAAATACACCACTAGAACTTCTACAACTAAAATTACATATATTCAATTTAGATCTACTCAAACAAAAATCTTTAGACTCTAAGGTTGACCTCCATAATTCAAGTTTCTCTTGGACTCCCTCTCTAGTCTTATCAACAAGAAGAATGTCATCAGCAAAAAGCAAACACAAAGGTACATCTTCTTGTAAATGCCTAGTAAGAACATCCATGAACAAAGCAAAAATATAAGGGCTTAAAGTCGATCCTTGATGTAATCCAACCAAAATAGGAAAATATTGTCAATCCTCCTTGTGTTTGGACACAAGTGCCTTTATCATTAATGACTTAAATATAATCAATACTAACTACTTTCTTTTCTAGAACTCCAAAGGACTTCTTGGAACTTTATCATAAGCTTTCTAAATCAACAAATATCACATGTAGATCCTCCTTACTTTCTCTATACTTCTCCATCAAACCTCTCAACAAATGTATAACATCCATAGTAGATCTACCCAGCACGAAACCAAACAGACTTTAAAATTTTTTTGTATTACATCATAACATATGCTCAATTACCCTCTCCCATAATTTTAATGTATGACACATCAACTTAATTCCTCTATAATTTGCACAGCCTTGTTCATCACCTTTATTCTTAAATATGAAGACCAACAAACTCTTTCTCCACCCATCTGTTATTTCTTAGTATTTAAAATAATATTAAAAAAATTTATAAGCCAAGAAATTTCTGTATCTCCTAAACATTTTCACACTTCTATAGGAATATCATCAAGTCCTAATGTTTTTCCACACATCATTTTCTTTCAAGCTTTCCAATTTCAAATTTATTAATACGATAATAAAAATAAAATTCTCTATTTTGTTTAGGGCATTAAGATTTCTAAAATCAATTGTATTCTCAGATTCTTCATTGAAAAGTTAATCAAAATAATTCATCCATCTATTTTAATATCCTTTTAAGAAAATATTTTATGATTTTCATCCTTAATCACAATCTTTTCTTTCCTTCTCCATTCTTCGCCTTATATATACATATACATCTTCTTTAAGTATCCGATATATTATATAAATCACTAAAAACTAAATTTTTTACATCATATATTATTTTTTTAAAATCTCTACAGGTCACTTTATATCTTTACTAATTTTCTGAATTTTTACATCTAAACTAAGTTTTATAATAATGCTTCTTATTTTTATCATTTCTTGCACATGTTGACTCTACCATCAACTATTTTTATTAAAATAATTTTTTCTTTTTGATTCTACAAGTATATTTTTACAACTTGCTTCATTTCACTTGCTACTTTTTTTATATAACATTAGCTTTCATTATGAACATCTCAAATTCTAAAGACTAGAATCTTTCAAAAAATATTTTATTTTGTTCTTAAGATTCATCTAATCCTAAGATAATAATTGATTTATTTTTCATTTTCATTTTATATTAAAATCTAAAATTAACAGTCAATGTTAGATACTTAAACTTTCACTCAGAATGACCTTACAATCTTTATAATCTAATAATCTATTTTTCTTATAAAAAAATAACCATTATGTATTTTACTAGAACTATTCATATAAATAATAATATGCTCATCTCTTTTCTTACATAAAATATTAGTAACTATAAAATCTAATATAGTCCTTATCTTCTTCATTAATCACTTCAAATTCATAGTCATCATGAATACTTTTAAAATCTTCTACCACTTTACCAATATGTCTATTTAAGTCACCTCCAATAAATACCTTTTCTTCAAGAAGATCTCAATTGACCTTATATGCTACATTTAAAATTAAATAAACGACAAAGTATTAAATGCCCTAATGAAAATTAATTAAATTCGATTGATTTTTATTCGGCCATAAGCAAAAATAATTAAATAATATATCGAATCAATTAATGATCGATCCAAAATTAAAATTAATTTTAATGAAATTATACGATATCAAAGTAGAAGTTCTCGACGTCTAAACGCCTCCGCATTTAAATTGATCGCCGCCAAACGCCGAGACCTATCAAACGACGCCTTCGAGATCGATTCCAAAAAGTGTGCGTACATCGACAAATCTAAGCGACGATAATTTAAACCTTTAAACCTAATTCCTCTCGATCGCTTGATCGGCGTTGTCCGAACAGCCTTGATCAGAAATTGATCATTCGTATTCGTTGGCGTAAAGCTTATTGAACACGTATTGTAAAATTTAATGCATAAATTAATATCTCATAAAATAATATTAAATTATAATTGATCTCATTTTCACGCACTCCTCTCATTCTCGACATTTTCCCTCTCGTTTTTCCTGCTCTCGGTCTCTCCCTTCTCGGCCGAAGCTCTCGTTCCGGTTCCGATCGAAGTTCTAGGGCACGGCACACGGTTTCCCTTGCTGCGCACGGCTTCCTCGTTGCTCTCGGCATTTCTCCCTTCCGTTTCCTGCTCCCAGCCGAAGACTTCTTGAGCGGTTCTTTCGTCCTCGCTTCCGTCCGTCACGCACAGTGAGGAACCCGAACGGAATCGCGAGCCTTAGCCGAACCCTAGCCAGCCGAAACCCCTTTCCTCCTTTCCTCTTAGCATTCGAAACCTCCAGGTTGTTTCTCTCTAACCCTAAGCTTGTTCTTATGCATTTGAGTTTCTTTGGAAGTTAGGGTTTTTGCTAAATATGCTATATCTTATGCTTGGGATTATGCTAAGAGTTTCCTTTAGGGATTTGGGATGATGTATGGCCCAAATCTCATTTCTTTTTGCCTTTATTCATGGATTTTGTGATGCTTAGTCTACTAAAAATGATTTGGGATGATGTATGACCCAAATATTGTGTTGTTTGCTGTTTTTTCATGGATCCTTATGTGTTTCCTTTGCTGGAAAATCTCTGGATATGATAAAAACGAAATTTATGCAAATATTTCTTATACTAAAGGCATAAAGTTTGCTGAAATTTCTTTTATCTAGGAGAAATTGCATTGTTTTACTAGTAAGTGAGTGTGGTGCTTGCTGGAAATTATCTTTATCAAAGAGAATGTTTGCTGAAAATATTTTTCTCTAAGGGGGAATCAATCATTTTGTTATTTAATAGCCAAGATACTTGCTGAAAATATTTTTATCTAGGGGGAAATCAGCTAATATGTTATTTGATGAGTATAAGGCTTGCTAAACTTTCTTATCTAAGGGAAAAATCAATTAGCTTGCTGTTTGATGAGATATGATGATGTTCTCCTATGGATTTCATGCTTCTGCTTTGCCTCAATTGATTTCCTATGAAGTGAATTATATATATATCATGCCTCTCTCATATGCAAGTTGAAATATTTCATTTCATGCTAAAATCTGAAATTAAACAGAAAGGGATTTGGTTATACCACTTGCTATTATCTATGGATTTCATTCTTGATACTTGATATGTGATATCTTATTGAAAATCTAGTATCAAAGTTTTCACCATGGCTCAGACACCACCCATACACGCTTTTCTTGGCTGTGCGCGCTCACTAAGAACTCGGAGAGCGGAGCATTGTAAATTTTGATAATAGAAGATTCGCGTGTAAAATTCATCTTTATACTCTGCAATATTAACAGGAAATATGCTATATAATCTGCTCACATTGTTCCGCGCGAGGAAACTTAGATACACTCACGTTGTTCCAACGCGAACCATGATAAGATTGCCACGCTGTTCTAACGCCAAGAAATAACGCCTTGTGTTATGAACCCATGACGCGGCGTGGAGGGCAACAATACCGGGTGTCTCACCATCTACACGCCTTTCTGGCGTGGAAGGCTACCAACCCCCCCCATGTGGGGATGACGGAGGTTGCAAAAATCTTGGTAAACAAAATGTGTAAAAATTTTCTGTGGGAAAGATATATATAATTATTCACGCTTAGTTTAATGAATGCCAATCTTTCCAAGATGTGAATTAATCATGCAATATTCAAAATCCTTTCTTTCTTACGCTTTTAATTGTTGATTGGAAAGATTGATGTTTGCAAATTCCTCTTACATATCTAACATGTGATCAAAGTGTGACAAATAACATACAATGAAAACTGATGTGTGATATATCAGAACAGTGGAAATCGTATCAAAGTTTCACCATGGTCTCACGACACACGCACGCCTTTCAAGGTGCAGCGCCTCCTCATGGCAACCTCGCGAGGATAGCCAGAACTTGATAAAGACAGACAAGGATTCGAAAATTGTCGCATGTTATGCTAACCCCATGCACGCCTTTCTTGCGTAAAATAATTTTACCGGTGAGGTTCCACGACACTACCATACACGCCTTTCTTGGCTGGGAAGGCCTATCCCAAGTACTCTACGCGATGGAGGTTCTTTAAATTTTCTTTAAAAAAAAGGGGTTAGAAAAGAAATGATGAAATGTTTAGTTAACATATTGGCTTAAAATGCTTTAGTCATATATGAATACTCTCAAATCTCTATATAAAAGTTATCCTATTTCAAGTATGACATAAATGGACTCTATCTAGACATGTTAGAATACACATTAGACATATGCTCAAACATAAATACCTCCCATACTTTATTTGTCATTCCCACCATGATTTGCATATATACATGAGATATGGTGAAGACTTGAAGCAAACACATATGCAATAAGTTAAATCTACCATATGATATGACATATATCAAGAAAAAAAAAATTTTTTTTTGAGTTAGAAAAGAAACTCACAAGTATATGTGGCACAACCTAACCCTTTATGCAAGATTGAGATAACTTGAATTTGTGGTATAAGGGAGAAAAGGAGAGAAAAAAATGTAAGCATTCTGAAAGGGAAATGCCTCTTATTTATAGTTTCCTTAGCCCTTTCCTTTGCCACCTATTCTTATGGCATCGACACGCATACCATCATAAATTGACGCAAGGAAACTATCTAATGTAATTATTTGTCATATAATGACATGTATTTACATGCAGACGTCCCAAAGATCCTTATCTTTTCTTTGAAAAGGAAAATAAAGTCTTCCCATACCTTCTTAATAAATTTAATGAGTATTTGTCCCCCCACTTATGAGTCAGATAAGTGAGGAGGTGGATTTTAATTAATCCACTTGCCTCTTTTAAATGAAATATGACATCCACTCATATTTTTATATTCCCCTCTCCCTTATCAAGAGAAATAAATGGGCTTTCAAAAATAATTATTTCAGTCCCTTTATGTTGGCTGATTTGCAACATAAAGAAAGGGTTTTTAGCCCAAATCAAATGCCTAAACTCATTCTAGGCCTATCACTTTATATTTGATCATATGCCTTCAAAATGATTATTTTAAATTTCTTTATGTTGATTATATAAAGAAAGCTTTTAGCAAATCAAGTCCTAAATTCATTTTAAGCATTACTTTATGATTGATCAAATAAGCCTCAAAATAATTTATTTATACCTTGCGATTTGACTTAAAAGTTTTGGCCAAAATAATATGTCATATATAAAGAACAAATGCTACATCTTCCGTTTGGTCTTCTGACCGTCCCGTTAACAAACCTAAAATCTCATATCAAAACTCACATCAGATTACAATCAAGTCAAAATACAAAAGAATAGATGTTACATATCCCGGTTGTCTTCTGACCGGTCCGTTAACAAAACCTAAAAAATCCCATATCAAAACTCATGATGCATTACAATCAAGTCAAATACAAAAGAAGATGTTATACACATCCCGGCTTGGTCTTCTGACCGTCCGGTTAACAAAACCCAAAATGTCATATCAAACTTAAACAGAAATCACCTACATTTCAACTGAGACATTCAACGCCCATACAACATTCTTAATGAGATACTCAGATATACAAGTGTTCAAACAATGGACACGCGAAGTTAGGTATAAAACAAAAGAACGATGCTACATCTTCCTGGTTGGTCTTGACCGTCCCGTTAACAAAACTCAAAAAAATCAAAATTGACATCAAACTCCAACGACATTCTAATGTCCATACAATTCTAAAGAATGATATCCGTATGCATGTCGGAGTAAATATTAAGTCAAATACAAAAGAACGATGTTACATCTTCCTGCTGTCTTCTGACGGTCCAAGTTAACAAAACCTAAAAATTTGATATTATAAAATTTCAAATTAATAATATCCGAGAAGTAATTCTCCATATAATACAAGATATTAATCAATCGACATACTTCTAAAATTCAAACCTCAAGAAAAGTGCCAAACCCATCCTCTATGTCAAACTAGAGTTTGAAGGATTATACTTCGAGATAATGAATTGACTCGATCCTCTGTAGAAAACCGAATACAATGCCTATCAATCGATATTAACCTGATCGAGAAGGGTAATTATAATTAAAATTTAAATGATAAATGATCATATATTCAAATCTAAAATCAATCATAAAATGATCAAAATTCAAAGAAAATAACAAAATATAAAAAAAAATGAAATGAATTATTTAAATTAAAACTAAAAAAATAAATAAAATAAATCCACCCTCCGCAATTGTTTCTTCTGATGACAAATTAAGAAAACTTTGCTCACAAAGAGCTAATCAAATTAAATATATAACTACCTTCACACTCAAATATTCCTAAAGTCGAAGGACGTACCTGTCCTCTGTCCGTGGTTTGCCGCTGATATGGCACCACATAAATCGCAACTGAAGCCCCTCGACGGTGGTTCACATATGATAACACCAATTATTTGCCACTACCACCAGATGTTCTTAACCGCTTTTCGAAAGGAAATGTAGAATGGTCGCAAAAGCCCCATGTTAAGGCCGACTTATATTTGTTCTTTAGACAAACTTACCCCAGTCTAAGCGACACCTCGACGACGTAACTTGTATTCCGACAGCGATCCTTCGGCCGTTGGGTCGACCTCCGACTGCGAATTGTGGATCGCATGACCGGATGACGAACCATGGGATCTTGACGGCCATCGCTCCCCACAAAAGTTTTAAGTTAAAATAATAAATTTGAAGTTCCAAACTCCACTCACGCAATTATATACTGCTCTTTTAACGATTCATCGATCAAATTTTAATCGAAAGTGCTTCTCTCAAGATTGGGAGGTAATTATTCAGCCATAGAAAACCCAAACCAGATATATAAAGTTCTCACCAAATGAGAACGAAATCTGGTCTTATCTACTTCATCTTCTCAAATTATCACCGACACTTAAACGACTCTTTCATTTTCAAAAGAGCCATAATTTCGATCCCACAAGATTTTGCATTAATTTCATTCATTTTTTCATTACATCAGCCTACTTGAAGATAAACATTGTAAGATATTAATGATCTAAGACTTACATTTGTTTTATTTTATCTCCAATCCTATTAATATTTATAATAATATCCTTCAAACTTTTATCTATAATCACACCTACATCAATTCTAATTTGACTCCTACTTGAATACTAAAGTTTAACCTCCTTAGCCTTTTCCCAAACTCATTTAATTTTTTAAATGCATAAAATATTTATATAATATCTATTTTTATTAATTTATCGTAAGAAGAATATCAAGTTCATAACATAATTAGTATTTACTGCTATTTTGCAATCCGATATAGAAATTCGCTTATTTAATACCGCACCCGCCGACGATCATACTTTTTTTCATCGATTCAGATATACGCGCTGAGACTTTCAAGATAACATAATGTTTTAAAGATTCATGTCATGATTATTTTAACAAGTTTTATGCTGCGCCAACGCTATCTTTTCCACGCCATTGACTTATCACAAAAGCAATGCCACCAATGAAATTGGATATGGCTCAAAATTAATAAGTTGTGACATCATATATGAATAAAATACCAAATTAAGTGCGACAAAAGGAAATACAATGCCTTTATATGATTCCTCATTGATTTTTTATATTGTAAATTAAACTTTGGTCGCCTCCATGAACAAGATAAACAGTTCATGTGAAATTGTCCTCCCATAATTTTGTAAAATCTCTTTATAGTAAAGGGGTGATTTAATCATTTATCCCCAAAAAATGCCATCGCCGCTGTTAAAGCACACTTTCACATCTCATTCTCCTCGCCTTCTTTTCATCGCTTAAGTCTTCCATTCATTTTCATCACTTATCGCCGATGCAAAAATTTTCAGACCATATGCTGGTAATCCTAACTTTCTTTGATAAATTTGATTGTCATTCCATTTTGATTAAAGATATTATTTTTGTTGGATGATTTCATTTTAAATTTTCGTCATTTTTTTCATCTTTTAATAATTAATTCAACGTCATTAGTTAACATAATTGAAATTTAATTATTTCATACTTTAGAACTCCATTTAGCCATCCCAATAAATGAAAGACATTCAAAAGAAATAAAGAAAAGGAAAATTTTAAGTGAAAAGATTAATAAAATGTTGAAAATTCAATGTAATTAGAAGATATTTATGTCATTTTAAAATCATAAATCATCTAAGTTTAATTTCTAACCAAAAAAAAATTGGCCAATATAAAATTTTTTCCTCATACTGATCTAATATAAGATAGAATTATCAATAATAATCAAACGGGAAAAATATTTTTCAACATAACAACAAACAGTAATTTAATAAAAAAATTATATCCATACCACAAGTGGGAAATATGTTTCATCTAGAGATTGACGTTTCATCAACATTTTAAAGACGCCTTTTTTTTTTGTGAAGTTGCTTCTTTTAAATCGATTTTTATTTCTTAGTTGAAGTTCTTTAAATATCATGACATCGCTTTAAAAAATTGATTGTCTCTGTTTTAAAAATTAAAATTTTTTGCATTTTTTCACGTTTATTAGTATTATTATGATATCAGTAATTAAAATATATATTTTTACATGCCTTAATATTTACATTGATATGATTTATATTTTTTTATCAGTCAAGTTAAAATGGATCTTTTTTAAAGATGAAAAAGAAGTAGGATATAAGATCAATCATAATGATTTTCGCTTATATGGCAAAATAAGTGATAATTGATTTAATGATTGTCTAGTATCTTACATCAAAAAAGAAATATTTGATTTTATTCCCAATAAAGTTATTAAGCAAATTATTTAATTAATAAAACTGTAGAATTTCGTAATCTTATAATATTATCATTTTTTCATAAATTTAATATTATTTATTAACCATAAGTTTCAAGTCTTGAAGAAAGAAAAAATATTTTATGTCCTTTCATTAACATAGATGTAGATTATATAAAATATTGCTATGTTTTCTAATGATTTAGAACACATATTCAATATGTTTGTATAAAATTAAAATAAATATAAGATTAACGATAAATACACACACCATACTGACTCTCGGCGAGCACACGGGTGACACTAGTTGCTCGAGACACCATACTTCCCTAAATGCCGCTTCTCAGGAGTCAGACTGAGTGGTCTGTCCATGATTTTACCCGCCCATCATGCGCGAGTCTTTAGATTTTCTTTTACTTATTTTGCAGTACAATCGATATCGGATGGATATTCCTGTTTCAGAACTTCATCATTTAGAAATACATAGAAGCAAAGTATTTTATATGCCATAAGGGATCTAAACATCTATAGTTAATCTGAAAGGCGAGTGAACATTTTTTTAGGGTGCTAGGAATTGGGGTGGTTTTTTTCTTATCTTCATGGACAAGGGGGGAACTTTTTTTTTTTTTTTGAGGGTGAGCAAACTTATTACGTTAATAAAATAATATTAAATTTATGAAAAAAATGATAATATTAGATTCAAATCAAAGTCTTACATTGTAGCATGATCGATGAGTTAAAATATTAATTACAAGTTTTGTAATTTATTTTATTTTTAATAATTTGCTTAATAACTTTATTAGGAATAAAATCAAACATTTCTTTTCTGATGTAAGATACTAGACAATCATTAAGTCAATTATCACTTATTTTGCCATGTAATTGATGCTTGACAAGCCTCATTGCAAAAAATGATGGTCGAAGATCAAGTCAACTGGAAGATTATCCATATCACTCTACCTGCTATTTCATCTTTAAAAGAAGATCCATTTACTAACTCTAAAAATGATAAAAAGATTGTCAATATAAGTAACAGAGATTGGTAATCAAATAGATCTAATGTAAATATTAGAAGGCATGTGCTTAAAAATATATATTTTTAAATTCTAATTACTCAATATCAAATAATAACTACATATGAATAAACATGAAAATAAATGCAAATAAAGGCACAATTTTAGCCATTTTTTAAAACAAGAGAACACAATCAACAATTTTTTTAAAGCAAAGGCACATCATTGGTCATATTTAAAAAAGTACAACTTCAACTAAAAGAATAAAGACACTTCATCAGTCTTATTTAAAAAAAAGAAGCACAACTTCAACTGAAAAAATAAAGGCATATACCTTAAGAAATGTTGAATGACTTTCAACGAAACAACATTTTAACTACTCCAATTCTCTAAGATCACCTGAAACCAAATTCGATTTTCATACCTAATTTTGACCTATGGTATGGATATAAATTTTTTTAGATTAAATTACAAAATGATTTTGTTGTTATGTTGAAAACTTGAATATTTTTTTCCCTCGTTTGGTTGTGGTATTGATGTTCTTAATCTTATTTATAATTTAGATCTAATTATGAGGAAAAAACTTTATATTGGCCAAAATTTTTGTTTAGAAATTAAACTTAGATGATTTACTGTATTATGGAATTTTGGGAGTTCTAAAGTATGACATAAATATCTTCTAATTACATTAATTGAATTTTCAACATTTTATTAATCTTTTTTCACTTAAAGTGCCATATTTTCTTCCTTTTTCTTATTTATGTTTCTTTGAATGTCTTCTTTGTCATTAGGATGGCTAGAATTCTAGGAGTTCTAAAATATGAAATAAGTAAATTTCAGTTATGTTACCAAGCTAGAATTAATTAAAATTAAAAAGATGAAAAAAATGAAATAGAAAATTTAAAGTGATGAAATCATCCAACAAGAAACCGTCCACTAATACCTTTAATCAAAATGGACAAATTCGTTATCAAATTTATCAAAGAAAGTTAGGATTGTTAACTAAGTTTTACCATGGTATCATGAGATAGTTACCTTGCACCTAGAAATTTTTGCATCAAGCGATACATCAAGTGGTTGTTGGCTTAGTGTGAGAATGGTAGAGACAACTAAAGAGAATGGCTTAGCGTGATGAAAAAGGGAGGGACTGAGCAGATCCTGGAGAGAATGAGAAAGATGCGGAAAGTTGTGTGCTTGCCCTAACAGGCGGTGAAGAACATTTTTAGGGGGGGATAAATGATTAAATCACCCCTCTACTTTAAAGAGAATTTACAAAATTATGGGAGGACAATTGCTCACCTTGAATTGAACATGAGTTTGTCTTGTTCATGGAGGTGACCAAAGTTTAATTTACAATATAAAAAATCAATGAGGAATCATATAAAGGCATTGTGTTTCCTTTTGTCACACTTAATTTGGTATTTTAATTCATATATGATGTCACAACTTATTAATTTTGAGTCATATCCAATTTCATTGGTGAACATTGATTTTGCCGTGTCCTAAGTCCCGAATGTGAAACGTGGAGGGTTGTGATAGGCAGTTGACAGCTAGCATAAAACTTGTTAAAATAATCATGACATGAATCTTTTAAAACATTATGTTAATGCTGTATGCCTCTCGAAGAGACGTACGACAATATAATTAAAAGAGTATCGCGATCACGCCGCAAGATTAAATGCAAGAATTCCCTTATTATGACATGCGAAAGTTAGTCCATGAAACTAAAATTATGTTATGAACTGAACATATATTTACGATAAATTAATGGAATTAATGATATTATTCATGGAAGATAAATATTTTATGTATTTAAAAATTAAATGGGTTTGGGAGAAGGCAGATCGATAGTTTTAAACTTTAGATTCAAATAGAATCAAATTAAATGACGTAGTGACATAGATAAAAGTTTGAAGGATATTATTATAAATATTAATAGGATTGGAGATAAAATTATAGCTTCAAAATGTAGTTGATACTAAGATCATTAATGTTACAAGTGTTTATGCTCTTCAAGTAGGTTTGGATGTATGCTCAAAAGAAAATTTTGGAAAGATATTGAGGGATTAATGCAAAAGATACTCAAGAAAAAAGATTTATCGGAGTGACAAATGACATTTTGATAAAGTGGTAAAGATTAAAGATTCATGTTTAATTATGAATGGAGTGATTAATGAAGATAAAGACTATATTAGATTTTATACTTAATATTTTATGTAAGAAAAGAGATGATATATTATTATTTATATGAATAGTTCTAGTAAAATACAGAATGGTTATTTTTTTATAAGAAAAACAGATTATTAGATTGTAAAGATTGTAAGGTCATTCTGAGTGAAAGTTTAAGTATCTAACATCGACTGTTAATTTTAGATTTTAAGATAAATGATTGGAAGATGAAAAATAAATCAAATTATTGTTTTAGGATTAGATGAGGATACTTAAAGAACACAAATAATAATATTTTTAAGAGCAAACTACAAGTGTTTAGAATTTGAGATGTTCATAAGGAAGCTAATGTTATATTAAAAAAAAGTGAGTGAAATGAAGACAGAAAAAAATACGCTTGTAGAATCAAAAGAAAAAATTATTTTAATAAAAATATATAGACTCAACAGAAATGATAAAAAATAAGAAGATTATTATAAAACTTGGTTTAGATGTAAAATTTAAAAATTAGAAAAGATAAAGTGAGTAGAGATTCTAAAAAAAATATATGATGAAAAATTTACTTTAGATTTATATAATATATCTGGATACCAAAGGTGAAAGATGTATATATAAGTTATCCGAGAAGAGAAGAAGAAAAGATCTAGTGTGATGATGGATAAGGATGAAAATCATAAAAGTTTTTCTTAAAAAAGGATATTAAAAATAGATGGATGAATTATTTTGATTAACTTTTCAATGAAGAATCTGAGAATACAATTGATTTTAGAAATCTTAATGCCCTAAACAAAATAGAAAATTTTATTTTTTATTATCGTATTAATAAATTTGAAATTGGAAAAGCTTTAAAGAAAATGATGTGTGGAAAAACATTAGGACTTGATGATATTCCTATAGAAGTGTGGAAATGTTTAGGAGATAAAGAAATTTCTTTCTTATAAATTTTTTTAATATTATTTTAAAGACTAAGAAATAACAGATGAGTGGAGAAAGAGTTTGTTCGTCTTCATATTTAATAATAAAGGTGATGAACAAGGCTGTGCAAATTATAGTGGAATTAAGTTGATGTGTCATAAATTAAAATTATGGGAGAGGGTAATTGATATGTTATGATGTAATACAAAAATTTTTAAAGCCTGTTTGGTTTCGTGCCGGGTAGATCTACTATGGATGTTATACATTTGTTGAGAGGTTTGATGGAGAAGTATAGAGAAAGTAAGGAGGATCTACATGTGATATTTGTTGATTTAGAGAAAGCTTATGATAAAGTTCCAAGAGATGTCTTTTGGAGAGTTCTAGAAAAGAAAATAGTTAGTATTGATTATATTTAAGTCATTAATGATAAAGCTGTTACTTGTGTCCAAACACAAGGAGGATTGACAATATTTTCCTATTTTGGTTGGATTACATCAAGGATTGACTTTAAGCCCTTATCTTTTTGCTTTGTTCATGGATGTTCTTACTAGGCATTTACAAGATGTACCTTTGTGTTTGCTTTTTGCTGATGACATTCTTCTTGTTGATAAGACTAGAGAGGGAGTCCAAGAGAAACTTGAATTATGGAGGTCAACCTTAGAGTCTAAAGATTTTTGTTTGAGTAGATCTAAAATTGAATATATGGAGTGTAATTTTAGTTGTAGAAGTTCTAGTAGTGGTGTTGTGACATTACGTGATCAAGTCATTTAAAAGAGTGAGTGTTTCAGATATCTAGGCTCTATTGTTCAAAATGATGGTGAAATAGATGGAGATGTTATTAATAGAATTTAAGTTGGATGGTTGAAGTGGTGGAATGCATTTGGCTTGTTGTGTGATAGAAAAGTACCACTTAGATTTAAGAAAAAATTTATAAGATGGTGATAAGACCTGCAATGATTTATGGTGCAGAATATTGGGCACTAAAGGAGAAGCATAGGACTAAGTTAAGTGTTGCAGAGATGGGGATGCTTAGGTGGATGAGGGGGTTTACCCTTAGAGATAAAATGTGAAATGAGTATGTTTGGGAAAATGTTGGAATAATTCTAGTGTTAGATAAGATTAGAGAGGGTCTCTTTAGATGATTTGGCCACATAAAGCGTTGGCTATATTTGCCTTATGTTAAGAAAGGTAGAGGTAGATTTAAAAAATTTGGTTAAGATATATAAAAAATGACCTTAGTTTATTAGAATTAAATATGAATTTGATACATAATAGGACATAATGGAGAAGAAGGATTCATGTAGCGGACCCCACATAGTGGGATAAAGTTTTGTTGTTATATCTAATTTCATTGGTGAGTAGTAATATTGGTTAGTTATTCTAAATAGTAAAACTTTTGCAAATACTTAGCTGATATTTGTGTGAGTTGCACCATCAAGTTACTTAGGCCCATAATTCAGAATGTGATGGGCAAGACTATTTCAAAATTGGTACCTTTTTTTTTCTTATATATATTTTTTGTTATGAGCTTTACTCTCTAATTTGTTCCCCTTCTTATTTGATCTAGCTTGAGAAATTGAGAAATTGAGAAATGGTGTAATTATTTTTAAGAGTTTGAAGGATAATGTTGTGAAAATTAATATGATTGAAGATATAATTGTAGCTTTTAAGATTGTTGTTGATGTTAAGATTATTAATGTTATAACTATTTATGCCCTTGAAGTAGATTTGGATGTATGCTTAAAAAAATTTTTTTGGAATGAGTTAGAAGGATTACCATAAAGGATACCTTTGAAGAAAGTATTTATTAGAAGAGATTTAAATTGATATGTTGTTAAAGATTTTAAAAATATTTGTGGTGGCTATGAATTTGGATTGATTAATGAATATGATCGAATCATATTGGATTTTCCTTTCAGCTTATGATTCGGTAACTGTTATTTATAAGAATAGATCTAGTAAAATACAAATTGATTATTTTCTAATAAAAAATAGATCATTTAGATTATAAAGATAGTAAGGTCATTCTCAGTGAAAATTTAAGTACCCATTATCTATTATTGGTTTTATATTTTAAGATAAACTGTTGAAAGATTAAGAATAAATCAAAACATTGTCTTAGGATTAGATAGGGGCACTTAAAGTTTAGGGTACACTAATAAAAATATTTTTAAGAGTAAGTTACAATATCTTAGAAATTTGGGATGTTCATGAGGAAGTTGATATTTTGTGAAAAATTGTAGTAAATGAGATTAAATAAATTATAAAAATGTGCTTGGAGAATCAAAAAGAAAAGCTCGTTTTAGTTAAAATAATTGGTGGTGGAGCTAATATGTGCAAAAAAAAATAAAAAGTAAGAAAATTTATTATAAAAATTAGTTTAGATGTAAAAATTTTGAGAATTAGAAAAGATATAGAGTAGCTTCTAGGAAGTTTAAGAAAGCATTATGTGATATAAAGAATTCAACATTTACTGATTTATATAATAGATTAGATTCTAAAGAGAGTGAAAGATATATGTATAAGTTATTAAAGCAAAGAGATAAAAGAAGTAAATATTAAGGTTAAGTGAAGTGCATCAAAGATGAAGATCAAAGAGTGCTTTTCTAAGAAGCGGATATTCAATATAGGTGGATGAGATAACTTGATAAATTTTCTAATGAAGGTTGTGAGAATACAATTGACTTTAGTGACCTTAGTATTTTAATTGAAAATTGAGACTTTTTTGTTTATCATCGTATTACTAAAATCGAAGTTGAAGAGACTTTAAAGAAAATAAAATGGGAAAAAGTAACAGGATCAGATGATATTTCAATAGAAGTGTGGAAGTGCTTAGGAAATCCAAGAATTTCATGGCTTTTAAATCTTTTAATAATATTTTCAAGATTAAATAGATGTCAGAAGAATGGAGAAAAGCTTGTTGGTTCCTATTTTTAAGAATAAACATGACACGAGTGTGTGCAAATTATAGAGGAATTAAGCTTAATGTGTCATATATTAAAATTATGGGAGAGAGTAATTGAGCATAAGTTACGAGGTGATACAAACGTTTCTCAAACTCAATTTGGTTTCATGCCCCATAGGTCTACTATGGATGCTATACTTTTGTTGAGAGGTTTGATGGAGAAGTATAGAGAGAAAGGAGGATCTACATATGTTATTTGTTGATTTAGAAAAAGTATATGATAAAATTCCAAGAGAAGTGCTTTGAAGAATTCTAGAAAAGAAAAGAATTAATATTTGCTTATATTCAAGTCATTAAGGATATGATAGTAGAGCTGTTACTTGTGTTCAAACACAAGGAGGGTTGACCAAGTTTTTTCCTATTTTAGTTGGATTACATCAAGGATTGGCTTTATGCCCATATCTTTTTGCTTTAGTTATGGATGTTCTTACTAAACATTTATAATAGGATGTACATTGGTGTATGCTTTTTGCTGATGCAATTCTTCTTGTTGATAAGACTAGAGAGGGAGTTCAAGAGAAACTTGAATTATGGAGGTCAATCTTAGAGTCTAAAGGCTTTCATTTTAGCAGATTTAGCATATTTAAAACCAAATACATGAAGTGTAATTTCAGTTGTAGAAGACTGTGGGGTTGTGACAATGGAGATCATATCTTGAAAAATCTCTCAACAATTATTGAAGTGTACCAATCGAGTGTTAAGAGATCATATCTTGAAAAATCTAATGGAGAAAACTAAATACGTTTTGTCAGCTTAACCTTTTCAAAAGAAGTAATGATAAGTTGGATTCAAACATTTGAAGAAACTCAGTTGCTATCTCAATAAAGTGGTAATTAGCTCTTGGAAATTGCTTGATTATGAAATTTTAGAATTAATCTATATGATAATAGTGTGGGTTTCTAGCCTTATGAGTTTTTTTCTTGAACTTCATTCAAGTACATGCAAATCTTTTATTTGAGAAATTTCAATATATGTTTGTTGTAAATTAGAAGTACTACCTCCAATAAAGTTCTTTCATCAATCATTTATCATCATTTATGTTTAATCCTTGGAGATCTTAGCTTGGCTCATGCCAGTCACAATACATTGATCTTTCGTTATGCCATAGTTCTTTTTCTAACTTCTAATATGCTCTTTAATGCAGGTTGAATATTGATTTTAAATGTTTGTATCAATTCCAAAAGACTACTAGCTTCAGCTTCTTGCTCTGAAGTTGATCCATTTTCAACAATAAAATCTGGGTGAAAACATGGTAATTATATACGAAGTGTCATGGTTAGAACTCCTACAAGTTTCTACTATTTGTTTGAGAATTGTTTCTTGATTCAAATCTCTTCCACAAATAATTTTCCTTCTCAAAGAGCCATAATAGCAGTTATGTCATGTCATTTGCCAGAACCTCCGTTAACATTCAGTAAAATCTCTATTGAGTTGAAAAAGATGCAATCCTGATGTAATTGCTGAGCAAAATAGTGCACTAAGAAAATGAGGAATTTGCGTTTAAAATCAAACTTTAAAAGCTGCTGAAGTGGCCTTGCACCACAATACCGTTGTCCTCAGATTCTAGAAAAACTCAACCTAAAATTTTGTGCATAGTGTTTTACATGTTAGAGCTAAAGTATTACTGACATGCATAATTTTGAGAAATATCTCAACAATTATTGCTCCTTTGTCAACTTATCATAAAGGACCATTTATTTTTTGTCTGGATCATGTTACTTGTCTACTACAAAAAACAAATTCATTTTTGATCTTTAAAACTATATTAATGGTCTTGACGGCAATTGTATGAACAAGATTTTTTTTTTGAATGTCAAAAGAAATTAATTGAGATCCTTCGGTGTTGTCCAACAGCTTTCATAATGTCTTAATTATAAGTAACTAGAAATTTTAAAATTTAATGATGACTTTCTTTATTATTAGAATTCTCATTCATCATGAATAAAAACTAGACCTTGGTTTAATAGAAATTGAATGCAATTAATAGTTGTTTTGATTCGAATTCTATATTAACTTCATACTTGATCTAATTTTATGGATAAAACTACTTCAATGTGTCGTGTTTGTTTCTTTATGTCCTCATATAATCCTACATGTTTGATTGTGAGCACTGTTCAAGTTTACAATATCTTTTGAAATACATTCGTTTTTATTCTGATTATTGAAATCTTCTGTGACAAATGAATCCCCACATCCTTGTTTTTCAAAGTCAAGCCTAAATATTTAGCAATTTGTACAAAATGTACTTATTTTTCTATATTATATTTCAACAGATTCTCATATTCATTATGCCGTGGTGAGCAAAACCTTTGTGAGAGCTTGCTAATTTTTATTTGTTGAAAATTGAGTTGGCAAGATTGACATGTTCCCTTTATAAATGGTCTAATATGTAAGCATGTAATTCTTGATCATTTAAAAGATCATCTAAATTAATCTCAAATTTTTTTTTTTTTAAATGGGGCAACTTTGAGCATACTGCTGATGGTTAGTTTGTTTAGGTATTGGGTGAGGATTGTCATTTGCAAAATTAGAGGACTAATTATAGGAATTAGCTTAATTGGTCTGATTTTTGAACCTCAAAGCAATAAATTTATTAACAAACATACTGTACCTAAAGGATTTTCCTACCATCTTACAAGATTCACACAATAAAGCAGAAAAAAAAAATCAAAGAGAGCAGAGCTTGAGAGTTTGACAAACAAGGGATGTTGTTTGTTGGCCTCAGTTTTTGATATCGTCTTTGCTTTTTGATGATGATGCAAAATGCCATAGTTGTTGGATGCTTCTATCCACAATTTTTTTTTTTAACGTTATATTAGCTATCTGTTTAGGATTTCTTTTGGGTATTCTTTTTAGTCCCATATGATTATATGCTAACACTTATTACATTAATTCTGTAGGACTTGTCTTTAAAGATCTTGAAAGATTAAAACAAATATAGTGGGACTTTGTCAGATTGACTCGATTAAAAAAATGACAAGGTTCTGTGCAAGAGACCAGCATCTCGGCTGAACACTTAGTGCATGAAATTATGATTGCCTTTTTTTTGGTGCAAACCACAGGGTTAACTCATATGTATTTTGAATTCTTATAGCTGCATTAATTGCCATTGTTTCTCTATAATTTTCTTTTTCAAGAATGTTAAATGGATTTCTTCCATCACCTGTTCCTGATCTTTTTGGCAATTAAAAATGGTAATTCAGATTGGAAGTTCTTTAGAAGGAGAGATATTCTTCAATATGATCAATTTCTCTTGTTATTTGTGGGTTGCATGAGGCTGCATGATACTGTCATGATGACATACGAATATTACATTTATATGGATATTTATTATATGATATAACTTATATTTTGCAGGTGCATTTATTTTCCAATGTTCTAATGATTCTGAGCTAGTTTTTATGTATGTGGCTTTCAAACTGTGAAAAGCTCATTTAGTCAGAAGGACTTGGAGAAATGGCGGAGAGCATGGTTTCAAGTTTCTGGGGGCCTGTGACTTCCACAACAGAGCTGTGTGAAGAAAACTATGCTCATTCCTCATATATTGCAGAATTTTATAATACTATCTCCAATATTCCTTGTATTATTTTGGCACTCATAGGCCTTATAAATGCATTAAGGCAACGATTTGAGAAAAGATTTAGCATTCTTCACATCTCAAATATGATACTTGCCATTGGAAACATAGTGTTTCATGCCACCTTACAACATGTGTGAGTTCACATCAATCATTATATTTCTCTTTCCTCTATTTTCTAATCACCCACACTTTCTCCTGTTCACCTGCAAATAATTAAGAGTAACCACTTGAATAACTTCAATTAATGATCTAAATATCTAATGCTTTTAATTTTGTTCTGAATTTGGAGAAGATACCTTTCATCTTTCTATTGTTTGACGTGTATCCATGCTGCTACTGGATGATTTCTAGATGGCTCATTTTCTATGCTTCACTGTGTGCTGTTTTACTATTATGTTTTCTAAATGTGTTGCTTTTGAATTAATTGTTGAATGTGTTATTTATTTATTTGGTAGGTTTACATGGAAAATAGTAGGATGCATCTCGCACCTCTTCTTATGAATTGAATTTGTGGATAGTAGTTGCACATCAAAGCATGATTAACATGGCGATAACCTGTTAATCTATGCTACAAGTCTGAACTTCTTTGCATGTTTATTTTAAGGATTATGTTATATTTTTCTTTCAAGCATTTACTATAACATGTATGCTATTATAAATAAATAAAAAAACTCTTTATTGTTCATTGTTTTTGTCATTGAAACTATTGAATTGGCTAAAAATGTTTTCATTCTTTATATTAACAGTGTAGTTTTTTGAAGAGTAATATCATTAGATCAAAGCGTGATAAACATGGCAATGTCAAGATGCATCTAGCTTATAAATTGGATTTATGGATACTAGTTGTACATCAAAATGTGATAAACATAGCAATAACCTGTTAATCTATGCAGGCAACATTAGAGGATGCATCTAGTACCTCATCCTATATATTGAATTTACGGATAGGTTGCATATCAAAATATGATAAACATGGCAATGTCCTGTTACTGTATGCTACAAGTTTGAACGTTTTAACATGTTAATGTTAAGTGTGGGTCTATATATTTCTTTCAAGATTTTTACTATGAAGCGTATGCTATTATAAAATTAAAAAATATAGCATTTCTTGATCATTCTTTTGTTATGAACACTATGGAAATGGTTTTCAATGTTTTTGTTACTTATATGAACAGGGCAAATTTTTTAAATAGTAAAGTCATGAGATTATTAATTTTTTAATATATTCACATTATTTAGTGGCAGTCATTCTTCAAATCAGTCTTATGCTGGATTTTGTTATAGTGGATACTTTGTTGATTTTTATGTGTGCATGTTCTCTTTTAAGGATTGTTTGCGCTAATACTACCATTGCCGGTCCCAAGTCCGGATGTGAAAAGTGGAGGGTTGCGTTAAGTAGTCGACATCCAGCGTAAAACTTGTCGAAATAATCATGACATGAATCTTTTAAATCATTGAAGACGTAGGCCCCCTGGAAGCGACGCTAAGATGGCTTGAATACGAAAAAATGTACTGATGGCGTCGGCAAGTGTTAAATAAGCAAGGGGTCCCACATTATGGATCTGACGCAAAGAAGTTAGTCCATGAAACTAGAATTATGTTAGGATCTTGGAATATAGGTACTCTTGGTAAATTAATGGAATTAATAGATATTATGGTTCATAGAAAGATAAATATTTTATGTTGAAGAAACTAAATGGGTTGGAGAAAAGCCAAGGAGATTGATAGTTTAGGTTTTAAACTTTGGTATTCGGTAAAGTCGAATTAGAAATGGTGTAGGTGTGATTATAGATAAAAGTTTGAATGATAATGTTATAAATATTAAGAGATGTGAAGATAGAATTATAGTTTTAAAGATTATTGTTGATACTAAGATTATCAATGTTATAAGTGTCTATGCTCCTCAAGTAGGTTTGGAGGTAAAAAGAAAAATTTTGGAATGAATTAGAGGATTAATACAAAAGATACCCAGAAGAAAAGTATTTATTGGAGGAGATTTAAATGAACACGTTGGTAGAGTGGTAGAAGATTTTAAAGATTCTGGTTATGGATTTGGAGTGACTAATGAAAAATGTAGACTATATTAGATTTTCTTTAACTTATGATTTTGTAGCTAACACTTTATTTAAGAAAAGAGATGAAACATATTATTACTTATAAAAATGGATCTAGTAAAACACGATTGATTATTTTTCGATAAGAAAAATAGATCGTTTAGATTGTAAAAAATTGTAAAGATCATTCAGTGAAAATCTAAAGACCTAACATCGATTGTTAGTTTTAGATTTTAAGATGAAAGTTGTAAGAAAAAATAAGCCAAATTATCATCCAATTAGACACTTAAAGAACACAAATAAAAAATATTTTAAGAGCAAGCTACAAAGAGATTAGTATTCATGTCAGGAGTTTAACATTATGTGAAAAAAATAACAAGTGAAATTAAGCACAAGAAAGATGTGCTTGGAGAATCAAAAGAAAAGCTTCTTTAATAAGAATATGGTGGTGGAGTCGAGTGCAAGAAAAGATAAAAAATAAGAAGTATTGTTATAAACTTGGTTTAGATGTAAAAATCTGAGAATTGGGAAATATAAAGTGACCTAGAGATTCTAAGAAAGAATATATGACGAAAAAATTTAACTTTTAGTGATTTACATACAATAGAAGAAGGTGAAAGATGTATGTATAAGTTAGCCAACCAAAGAGATAGGAGAAGAAAGACATGTGATGTGTATTAAGGATGAAAATAATAAAATGCTTTTTTTAGAAAAGGATATTGAAAATAGGTGGATGAGGTATTTTGATAAACTTTTCAATGAAGGATCTGAAAGTATGATTGATTTTAGCATCCTTAATACCCTAAACAAAAATAGAGAATTTCATTTTTATCGTCGTATTAATAAATTTGAAGTTAGTAAAGTTTTAAAGAAAATGAAATGTGGAAAAGCGAGACCGGGATAATATTCCAATAGAAGTGTGGAAATGTTTAGGAGATCAAGGAATTTCTTGGCTTACAAATCTTTTTAATGTCATTTTAAAGACTAAAAAGATGTCAGATGAGTGGAGAACGAGTTTGTTGGTTCCTATATTTAAGAATAAAGGTGATACACAAGAATGTGCAAATTATAGAGGAATTAAGTTAATGTGCCATACATTAAAATTATGGGAGAGAGTAATTGAGCATAGGTTACGATGTGATACAGAAGTTTCTCATAATCAGTTTGGTTTCATGCCAGGTAGATCTACTATGGATGTTATACATTTGTTAAGGGGTTTGATGGAGAAGCATAGAGAAAGTAAGGAGGATCTACATATGATATTTATTGATTTAGAGAAAGCTTATGATAAAGTTTCAAGAGATGTTCTTTGGAGAGTTCTAGAACAGAAAAGAGTTAATATTGGTTATATTCAAGTCATTAAGGATATATATACTAGGGTTGTTACTTGTGTCCAAACACAAGGAGGATTGACAAAATATTTTCCTATTTCAGTTGGATTACATCAAGGATCAGCTTTAAGCCCTTATCTTTTTTACTTTAGTTATGGATGTTCTTACTAGGCATTTACAAGAAGATGTACCTTGGTGTATGCTTTTTGTCGATGACATTCTTCTTGTTGATAAGACTAGAGAGGAGTCCAACGTAAACTTGAATTATGGAGGTCAACTCTAGAGTCTAAAGGTTTTCGTTTAAGTAGATCTAAAATTGAATATATGGAGTGTAATTTTAGTTGTAGAAGTTCTGGTGGTAGTGTTGTAACATTAGGTGAACAAGTCATTAATAAGAGTGAGCGTTTCGGATATTTAGGCTCTATTGTTCAAAATGATGGTGAAATAGATGAAGTTGTTATTAGTAGAATTCAAGTTGGATGGTTGAAGTGGAGGAATGCATTTGGCCTATTATGTGATTGAAAAATTCCACTTAAACTTAAGGAAAAATTTTATAAGATGGTGGTAAGACTTGTAATGACTTATGGTGCAGAATGTTGGCCAATAAAAGAGAAGCATAAGACTAAGTTAAGTTACTGAGATGAGGATGCTTAGGTGGATGAGTGGCTTTACTCTTAGAGATAGAATGCAAGATGAGTATATTCGGGAAAAGTTGGAGTAGCTCCAGGTGGTAGATAAGATTAGGAGAGTCGCCTTAGATGGTTTGACCACATAAAGCCGTCCATGACCCGATTAGAGAGTAGATGCATTAGATTTGCCTTATGTTAAGAAAGGTAGAGGTAGACCTAAAAAGACTTGGTTAAGATGCATAAAAAATGATCTTAGCATACTTGATTTAAATGAGAATTTGACACATAATAGGACACGATGGAGACGAAGGATTCATGTAGCCGACCCCACCTAGTGGGATCAAGGCTTGTTGTTGTTGTTGTTGGTGTTGTTGATCTCTCATAATCTAAGTGCCCCAACAGTTGGTCTATTGTTCACTTGATCTCATCCTATATTCCATATGACTATTTTTATTTTCTTTTAGGATTCATTGGGTTTCTTGGAATTAGAAAAAAAATATTTTGTAAGAAAGATGAATTTGTTAGGTTATGCCATATGGTTGGATGTATCTAGAAATACATGTGTTTTTAAGTTTACAAATATCTTCAAAATCTTGAAGATATTGATTTCAATTTCACAATCAGAATGAGTTTAAATGAAATACTCATTTTCTAATGCATTTCTATTTACATAGAACCAGATGAGCCTAAAGAACTTTATCTATTGTTTAAGTTGCCGTGGAATTCTCCTTCCATACATGTTTGGTTTTGAAACAGTTGGTTTCAGATGGTCTAGCCAAATATTTTACAGTTCATCAAACCCTATTAGGTATCTTTTGAATCAGATGCTATCATTAATTTCTTATGTTTGCTGAATCACATGCTGGCCTTAATTCTTCATCTTAGATTGATTTATTTTCATTCATCTTTTTGTGCCATGTTATTTGGTCAACATATGCTCATGTATTAGCTCTTCTTTCAGACCTACGTATAATACTTTATTTTGTTTTACTTGATGACTTAGGAGCTCATGATACTCAGAGATTAATCTTCACTCTCACGATTTGGAATGCTCTAACCTTTTGAATTGAAGTGAAACCTTGCTGATCTTCCAAATATGAGCCCCACACACAGTTGAATTGCTCTTTAGATTTGGACTAATTGTAATGATTCAGGAATTTTGAGTCTAGTTGATTCTTATTCTGTTCAAAATTTACATAATTATTAGATAAGAATATTTAAGATTTTAATGTCAAATTTTTTCAGATAAGAGTAATAGCAACTCGTCACCTATAAGCTGGCAAGTTATTGTCTAAACTTAAGATGCACCGATTGATGGGATGAACCAACAAGGGATGTAAGTGAGCTGAATTGTCTCATGATCTGGCTTGAGCTTGACCTAGTAATTTGCTTGTAATTCTTCCTTGATAACCAGTTTGAGTGTTCAGCTTTTTGGGCATGTGACCTCAGACATCCTGAGCCAGCTAACATACTCATTAGCTGGATGGATTATCTTTTTTTTTTTTGCCCACCCAAGTCTATAAGGTTATACTTTATTATGATGTAGATGCTTTCCAACTCAAAACATTGGCAACAACTTCTAAGGCTATTACCAACCGGACTATTGGACACCCACAAATGAATTAGCTTGTTTGATATCTCAAAGTTGTGATGCATTTGCAGATAGAGACTTGTTACTTCCATCCATCTTCTTCCTCATCCACTTTTATGGTTGTCCACTATGTTGTCTTTGTTACCATCTATTTGTTTTAACCCCAATCTGATCTTTTTGTTACCATCTACGCCCTCCTCTTCCACATCTCCTCTGCTGCTACACATCAAAACCATTGTTGCTCTTTTTTCTCTTTTCCTCTTATCATAGGATCTTCAGCTTGCCCACTATTGCTTGTCAGTTCCCCCCTCTTTTTTCTCTTCCTTTCCCTCCTCCATCTCTGCTTGTTGTGCCCCTTGGTACTTGGGCTATAGTGCAAGTTGATCATACCCTCCTTTTCTTCTTTTTCAACGTCTTCCTTACCTTTTCCTGTCCCCTACCTTTCTCGTTCTAACAGCCCCCTTCCCTTCTCTTCCACATATGCTCTGTTGTCAAATCAAAACAATTGTTTTTTTTTAACTTCTTCCCTTCAGCACTGGATCAACAGCTTGCTCACCATTTTTTGTGAGCTCTTCATCTGCCTTGTTGCCCTCTCCTCTATTATCTTCAAAAAATTTCTCTTCCGTTCTTCCCATCTGCCATTTCTTGTGCCCCTTGCTACTTGGGCTGTAATGCAACTTTGTCATAGCATTCGCTCTCCTTCCTAAACACACACCCTTGTACTGCTATTTAATCTCAGTTTCATTGATAAATGAGAAAGATGAAATATATAATGGAGTATGGATTAGTGGCATAATTGTTACTCTTTTATTCCTGAAAATTTTTAAGATCATTTTGAATTAAATGGAAGCAGTGTAGTTGATAATCTTCGTAAATTTGTAAAGTCTGATTTACAAATACTATCTACAAGGTTGAAGTTTGAATGCTGGCATGTACATGTAAAATAAATATACTTAATTTGTTTTATATGGCTTGGATAATTGATCTTTTTAGCTACCCATTGTCTTTTCAGGATGTTTGATTGTCTAATTTTGAACTGAATTTTATGCGATTCTAATAATTCCCTTTATTTTATGTCAAGCAATTGTCAGTTGACTCCAAAGGTGAATAATTAATTCATCTGTATAACTGATCCTACCATTATTTTTTTATAATTTAGATTAATTGATCTCTTTCTAATCTGCTTTCAGAGTCCAACAAAGTGATGAAACACCAATGTTCTGGGAAATGCTTCTTTACCTCTATGTTCTTTACTCGCCCGACTGGCATTACCGAAGCACAATGCCGACCTTCTTATTCCTATATGCCGCTGCTTTCGCAATTACCCATTCGCTATTGCGCATCGATGTCCTATTCAAGGTACAATACATCCTTCTCTGTCTCCTATGCGTTCCAAGGATGTACAAATACTACATACACACTAAAGATTGTGGAGCTAAGAGGATTGCCAAGTTCTATGTGGCAACATTTCTTCTGGGAGGCCTGTGTTGGTTGGTAGATCGCTTCTTCTGTAAGATGCTTTCTAGTTGGTATGTAAACCCGCAGGGCCATGCTTGGTGGCATGTGTTCATGGGATTTAACTCTTACTTAGCAAACACTTTTCTAATGTTTTGTCGCGCCAAACAACTCGGATGGAATCCTCAGGTCGACCATCTGTTTCGATTGTTCCCTTATGTTAGGATTCAGAAAACCAAGATTCAGTGACGATGCTCGACTGTGTGCTCGAAAACTGAGGTTGGCTTTTGAAATTTGGAAGTTGGATCTGTACAAAATGTTGCTGGTCATCGAATTTTTTGTGTTTCTGAGATCATTTTTGCTTTGTAATATACTTTGAATTATATTTTTATTGAGGTAGTTAGGGTGACAGTTGAAATAACTTTTTGATCCATTCATAAGGTAACATTTCTCATAGTTTTCTTCTTATTACATGCCTTGCTTAATCTGAGACTATGTAAGATTGTTCTTGTTTAAATCTCTGCTTTGGCTTTTTGAAACTTGTGACTTCCACATAATCAGCGAGTATAACTTTTCAGATGTTAAATTTTGATTTTTTCTTTTAAATTTTTTAGCTGCAAATTTTTGCAGCTATCTACTTGTTGATTAGATCTTGTGTAAATTGTATTGGGAATTTGGAAATCATTCCTATTGTGCATTACAAGCTCTGGAAAATGCTTTTGTTCTTCTTCTTGAATGGCACTTCCAACTATTATGTTTTTCTATTTCAAATGGAGAAAACAAATTTAAACCATGATTAGTTTCTTGTTCTGTTTTGAGGAGCACTAGGGTTCTAATGTTTTTCCAATAATTTTGGTTTCCATCACATGACTTTGATTTATGTTATATATATTCTCTCTTGATTAAATCAGCTGAACTGAGCAACATTTAGAACTTAAAAAATGTTTATATGAAGATATGACATTGAAACTTTAAATGCCACATGCAAGTGGTTTATTTTAGCCCATATATAGATTTCATATTGCAAACAAGTTGATCATTTTTTTTCTTTTGAGATGAAGCTTTTTGATTGTTTCATTTAAACTTTTTTCGTTAAATCTCTATTGAGAAAAGCTAATCAACTATAACTCATACTTGATTATTAGCCATTGAATCTATCTTATTTTTAATATGGATTAATTTCCACTCAAAACTTATGAAAATATTGAAGGGCCATCCTCACCATGAAAAAATTAACTAGTATTTATAGAAACACTTCATAATATATGTAGAAATTATAGGCTTTCTTTGATAAAATTTCATAATGTTTGATTTAACTTTATTGAGGGTATTGATTGATTATATTTTCTTAAATATGTTTAATATGATTAGATGTTTCAATAATTAGTTGTTAATCATTAATCATATCTTGATAGTAATCTTAAACTCATTGTCACATTCTCGTGTGCCAACCATAATATTCTTCACCTCTATCTAGTTTTGTAAATTTAATTTAATTTTTTAATTGTTTCGTTACTTTTATTTTATAAATTTTATAAGTAGAGATTGCCTCTATTTATAAAATAGAAATATGTGTTTGTGTGTGTGTGTGTGTATATATATATATATATAATTTGTAGTTATCAATATATATGATGAAATATATTTTTTACCATTAAGAAATACTTTTTGAAAAAGGCCATAAGTATTGGCATGCACATCCTCCTTATACCTCTCTTATGTTTGCTAGTTTGCTTTTCTTTTATACAATCTAATTAAATACTAAAATCTATAAAGTTAAGGACCTTCAAGACTCATTTACTAAGCCTTATTTTCTTTAGATGGAGATTTGCCCTAATTTTTTATAAAAAGTTGTAATCAAAAGTGGAATTCAAGTGAAGTTTAAACAAGTTCTCATCGAAATACCATCATCAACAAAAACATTATCTTTTAAAAAATGAAAGAAGGTTTCAACAAAGGTTAGTTTAAATCATGAAGTAACCTTGCATGATATTGGCAATATGAAGTATAAAACTATAATGAATTCGTCAAATATGATATAATATATGATATATGATGCATGTTAGATTCAAGCACGAAAAAGATAGAAGATTACCTTTCTTTTTAAGCCTAGTGTTGAACACAGAGTAAATTTTTTCGTGTCTCTCTTCTTCTTATATTCATGTTACTCGTACTAAAGTATATGGCATAATAAAGATGAGGTAAATTGGTGCTTTTCAAATATTATGTAGACTTGTATTTTGTAAATAGATATGCATTAAAATTTTAATTTATAAAAGTGAATTAAAAATAATTAAAGTATTAAAGATTAGCAAGAGGAAATCCCAACTAATTTTCATGAGATTTGGTCACTATCTATCCTCCTTTGCTTAGACCTCCATCATTTAGGATATCAATATTTTAACTTACTAATGTAGGATCCCCTCCATGAGATAAATAAAGTCATTTCAATACATGCTCTTTCTTGATGAGTAAGAGAGCTCCCCAAAAATTAAGGGGCCATTTGAGATTAATTTAATTCTTAATTTTTAAAATTTGTATTTTGATTTTAAATAAAATATAACAAAATAAATACACTAAGTAAATGTTTTAAAAAATTTAAAAAAATTAAAATTGATCCTAAATAAGTCCTGAGTGTATAAAAATTTAGAGGTCAAGAGGCTGTGAGGGCTTCCTCTTCTTCATGTGGTGCTACCTTTCTCTTCTTCTCCTTGTCCCTCTGGCCTTAGTGGGAAGCCTTTTCTCTTCTCTGATGAGATTTTCTCTTCCTCTTGTGTAGATAGCCCCTTCAGTCACTTGCATTCGTCTTCCTTCACAAATTTCTATTCTTAGGCTCCCTCTTTTCTTTCCCTTATGGGTTTGAATCTTCATGTTTGTTCTCTTCTTTCTCTGCTTCCTCCTCTATTCTTGTTTCTTCAAATCTATTTTTCCTTTCTTAATTTTTCATCCTTGCCTTCGACCATGACTCCCTCGAGTTTTTTTTTTCTTTCTTTTCTTCCCATCCTATTAGAAACCTTGCTCCAAGACTTCCCCTTTGTTCTTCTAATTGGAAGAGCATTACTTATTCTTGATTTTCTTCTCAAGATTTTGATCTATTTTGTTCTTATGATATGTTATATTAAAATTAAAAAATAATTATATTCATATATATATAATTATTTAAGAAAATTACTTATATAAGTTTTCAAGTTATCATTTATATAAATTTATATAATGATCATATCATCATCTATATTTTTAATAAAAAGAGTTGTATCTACTTGTGGTGTTTATTTTCGGATGTGAGGGGGACACCACGTATATCGTATAGTATACTTATTGAAGTGATCGATCGACATTGAGATATTATGTACTATCTCGAAAGATAGAGACATCACCTTTCAATGGACCTAATTACAAAATAAAGGACTTCAAAGGCATGATGAGTCTTTAAATATACCAGAGATTTTTTCTTTGCTTTATATGGATGAATAAATAGGGTTTATATTAAATCGTTCTTAAGTTCCCTATGAAGGCAAGCCTCCATAGTTAATTACATCTCAATGAATGAAATTCCCTAAGAATATTCTCGATTAAAATAGATAATTATTATCTCTAAAAATTTCAATGTTAAACTATCAAAGGATTTGTTGTATTTAGAAAATTAATTGGGAAAGTTCAATGAGAAGACTTATTTTGGAATCCAAAGGGAGAAAGTAGGAAATGCTCATGATACTAGGAAGCCTAGTGAGCATTTCAATCTATCTTATGATGAGGCTTTATATATTTGAAGTGAAGGGATTTTATTTATTCAAGTTGAATTTTTATTAGAATGCTATGGCACATAATCTAATATAAGGTTGTGAAAATATCTAAGAGGTGGATTTATGTTTGTAGTCCAAGAAATAGTTACCTCGGATCTTAAATCTAATGATCTTTAGTATGAGCTAAAACATGACATAAATCTAAGCGACAGGTGGACATAAGGGCTTACCTCCACAAGAGAGGATAAACCGTCTGACTTCTGGACTTACAACCGCTTGGAATGGCCGTCAGCTAACTCCTCCTATGATTTTAAAATCATGAAGTCCGGTCTTATGAATTGCAAGATAGCTATGGTAGTTATTTAATTGGAAAGAGACTAAAGTCCTAAACCCACTCCGTAAGAGATTAAAGCACGAGTGGTATGAGCATATAATTTAATTTACAAATGCAAAATCTTTTTCAAATTTTATTTCATTTTTGACACATCATTTTGGCAAAGGATTTGAGATCTTTATATGCCTAAATCCATGATGAAATAATATTTTGGCCAAACCAAAAGAGAGAGGGTGAAGCTCCGTCGTCAGGGGTTGCTCTCATAGGTCAAGCGGTCCCTATTGTGTAAAGATCGAGGCCTCATTTTTACAAGAGTGGTAGAAGATGCATGCATGATGTGAGACATATAACATTCAATTAAGGGGTTGCTAAATCTTTTAATTATCTTGTTTAAAGCCTAGGTTTTATGATGAGGTTATGAGTTATTTTAAAATTTAGTTTTAAATGATTAGTTGAGTAGAAAAATTAATTTTTAATCCTAAGAGCCTACCGCATCCAGACCACACATTAAAGCATCAATCATAAGAAACTAAGAAAAGCATGTCATTCCTTAATGCTCAATTTAAACATAACATCAAATAATTTTATAAACTATCACAAAAGGAAAAGAGGCTTATGCGATCAGGTTCTGTCGTACAACCCGAAAAAGAAAAGATGGGTAGCTAAGCTCTATCCTTATACAACCTGGAATATAAAAGAATAATTACCATTAAAATGAATACATGAGGGGAGGGGGTGTTCTTCATGTCTCATTATCTTCACTTCTTTGATTTGATTGGTTCTTTCTTTAATTTGGATGTGCTTGCTTCAAAGCATCACAGGCAGGACAAACTTTTTGGCCACTACTCATCCTAATCCCCCATAGCACTAATCTTAATTTCTTGCAAATTATATTTATATAGGAAAAAGTAAATATAACTACATTTGCAAAATAGATATTAGCCAAACATACATACAATCTCAAGTAGTTATATATATAATTTGGACTTACCACCCTACACATGGGTAACTAAGCCCACTTGTCCTAACTTTGGTTATACTTGGGGGGGTTTAAGTAACCTATAAAAAGAGCATTTATATTTATTTTTAAGCATCTCCTACAGAAAATATGATTAGGCTAGAGTGTAGCATCAGTCTAGCATACACCACGACATAGTCTAAAATCATACATCACATCATATACTCCTAACATAGAGTTAGAAGTGGTGACTTAATTCTGATGTGTGTGTTATGATCTCATGTGGTATATCTTAACTAAGCATTAGAGTTGTATTTTTCTAAATTTAGAAATTATTCAAGTTAATATAATGGTGGGTTTCATTTGAAGTTATTTAATTGATTTGTGAATTTTAGTTTGTATTTTATTTTATTTTATTTTATTTACACTTAGCAACTAAGTTTTATAAAGAGAAGGAAGAGGATTGCCCTCTTTCATCCCTACTTAAGCCACTTTCTAAAGCATATTAATTTGATTTAGTTCTCTTTAATGAATGGCTTGTTAAATGACTTTTAATTAATCTTAAGTTTAGGTTGCCTTTAAATAATCTTATCCAATATGAAAGGCTTCTTAAGGTTAATCTAATTGAATTACTATCACATGAAATATACTAAGTCATTCATTTTCATCACATGTAACATGCATATGATTTGATACTTAACATATCTATACATACAATATATTTTAGCACACTTAAATGATGATGAATGTGTATGTTTGGAATTTATATTTTCATTTTGATTGAATTATATGAGCATATAAATTAAAGGTCTATCCAAATTATAATACCAAAATACATAAGGATGGAATCATGTAAGTATGTGTCATTATTAACTAGGAAAGTGAGGTAATCAAATGACTTTCTTGGAGCTAACTAAAATCTCGCATTCCTGGATTTTCAGATTATATACTTATTAACATTCCAAACCTATGTAAATTGATACATGAATAAAGAAAAGAGAGCACTAATTTATACAACATGTGCTAATGACTTAGGTAAGTATGAATGCATTGTTTTTAGTAGAAAAGGAGGATCTAATTCCTTAACTAAATACACACATGTATGTATAAAATATATAAGCAAGTACATGCCATTATTAACCAAGGAAGTGAGGTAATCAAATGACCTCATTGGGGCTAGCTAAAGTCTCGTATTCTTGGGATGTCTAGACTATATACTTGCTTTTTAGATACATATAAATATATAAATAACTAAAGGAAAAAGATTCATGCAAAGTTGTATTTTTATTTAATTGAATTATTTTGACATATGAATTAAAGTTCTATCAAATTCTAATACCAAAATACATAAGAATGAAACTAAATGAGTACGTGCCTTTGTTAAACCAGGAGAAGTGTAATCAAATGACCTTCTTGGAGCTACTTAAAGCCTCGTATTCTCAGGATGTTCAAACTATATACCCATTATTGTTCACACTTATGTAAATTTATATATGAATCATAAGAAAGAGAGCTTTATTTAATATGCTTAAGTTATAAACACATACAAATATTATATGTATTCATAACTACTATCATTCCCCATATTATTATCAATTTATAAACCTTTAAAAAGTAGATTTTAATTTATTAATGATAATAACCACACATATTTTAAGTTAAGCCAACACATGCAAGCTTACATAAAGAAAATTCATTTGATTCATTTATATTTAAAAAGATGAATGCATGAAATCAATTAATATACAACATCTAAAGTGATTGGAAAGGAATAACTAAGTACAAACACATGATTCATTCAATTAATTCTAAGGATAATCACATCAAATAAAGTCATTGAAAGAAAAAGCAAAGTTTCTTTATTAATTTATGATTTAAGATTTTGATTAAATTTAAAGAGGAGAAGAATTGTTTATTATTTTAATCCCATTCCCATGTTGGTAAACTTAATTTGTTTAAGGAAAGGTAATTAAGTGAATTTTATGAATTAATTAAGTTGGATCCTTAATTAAATGAATTAATTACCCTTACCTATGCTTCTTTAATTTATTTAACCACTTAATTATGAGCCACAAATGACATGAACATGTCAGAAAATAAAATTGTAATGATTCTACAATGGCCTAATGCAAATGGCTCATAATTAAGGGTTAATTAAATTAAAGAACCAAATTAAGTACTTTTATAATTTTTTCATACTTATGGGCTAATTATAATTTTTAAGGGGTCTTTATGTTATTAAAGATATAAAGAGGAACCCTTAATTTCATTGTTAATTATCTGATGTAATCATGCTTTGAATTTGATTAATTAAGCCACTTAATTAATTATATTAATTAACTTTCTTTCAAAATGAAGTGGACATAGGAAAAGGAGTTAGGAAAGAGGTCCTAACCCCACTCCCCTTGTCCATGTACTGTTAGATAGTGATTAATGAGCTTAATTAATTAATTTGTTACTATTTAGGTGTTAATTAGTCAATAAGTGGATTAAGAAAGTAATTAGGGCTTAAATGATCAATTCCCTAATTAACCAAGCAATAAATCTCAAGAAAATTATGGGAGAGAGAGGTCATCCCATTAAACTAACATACAAAGTTTGGGATTAATTACTTGAGTGATTATAGCTTAATTAAGCTAATTAAATTTTCATTAAACCTTAATTTAGCCTTAATCACTGTTCAAAATTAATTGAAATTAATTTTAATTAAATCTCCTCTATTTACCTTTAAAATGAGTATTTATTTATAATTTTTAGATTTTTACAATTTATTATGAGTTTTCAAAGATTCAGCCATTAAAATAAGTTAATTAAGCCTAATCCCGTCGGCGAACGCGGAGCACTGACGTGGCGCGCTTTCCACATGACACCATAGGATTGGCTACTTAAACGCGTTCAAGTCAGCGCTTACATGGCTGGCGGTAGACGCGATCGTTCATCCGACGTCCGATCTAAGATCAAGACGGAGATTAAACCCACAATTCTTAAGGGATAAAATTGATCAGATCTAGATTAATTATGGTTGTCCATTCCGATCATGCGCAGATGATGCATGATCTATCCTCCCTCGAGCGATGAGAGACGAATGTCGTCCGCCTCTCTTCGCTTGATCCAAGCTCACCCGAGCTCGATTGACCACAAAAATGATCCCACACCTTCACAAGAAAGATCTGAAGGGATCCAACGGTCAAAATTGCATGACATACAAATTTTCTTCGAAAAGGCTTAGAAAATTTTGACCCAAGCTTGGTTTAATGGAAATTACCTCGAATCTCAAGACCGGTGGTGTAACTCTTGAGGAAGCTTTGCCTAAATGAGGCGAGGCCCTACTGAGCAGCACGCATGATGGTTTGAGCCATCGATTTACAAAGGGATGTCGATTGAAGTAGCACCTCCGGTGGTCATGGAGCTTGGGAGGAGTTTTGTTCTTGCTCAACGGAGGTAGGGAAAGGGGTGGCTGCCAAGTGGAGAGAAGGAGAGTTGACTTGCCACTTTTGAGTTTGATCCCATGTGGAGAGCTTAAACTAATGGGTAAGGCCTTGGATTAGGTTCAAATTGGGTTGGGCTAGTTTGGAGCTGACCCAAGGTGAGTTTATGATGGTTGGGTCATCTGGAGGTTAAGCTTAGTGGGTTTGGCTCAATTTGACCCATGTAGGTAATGGGCTGGGTTGTTGTTGACAAATTGGTCAAATTGGGTTAAACCAAGGGTTGAGTCATATTCAAATGAGTATTTGGGATATTTTGGTTCAATTTATTTGAGTCAATTTGGCTTGGATTTAATTTTGGCTCATTTGAATTTATATAGGTTAAATTGACCAATTTGACTAAATTGGTCAAATTGGCTTGGGTCAAAGGTTAATTTGAGTTTGATTGATCAATTGAAAATTATTGTAAGCTTGGGTTTCAATTAATTTGGATTTGGATTGGATTTAGGTCAAATTGACCATTTAAGTCAATTTGGGCTAAGTAAGTCAATTATATTCAATTGGTCAAACTCGGTTCAATTAAGGCTTTGGTCAAGTTCAATAATCAATTTAGAATGAACTTGAGCTATTAGTTGCAATCAATTTGAATTATATTTTGATTTGACCCTATTTGATCTTTTTTAAGTCAAATTAGGTCAACTTGGATCAAAGGGCCAATTGGGTTTGGTTCGGCTCAATTGAAAGTTAAGTAATATTCAAATATTGATTATAGGTTAGTATGAATCATTAGTTTCAATTGATTTATCTTAGGATGAGATTTGGCTAGTTTGATTTATGTAGGTTAAGTGGGTTGACTTGGTTTGACCTAATTGATGATAATTGATCAATCTAGGGTGATTAACAATCATGATAGAAGATTTTGGTAGGTTTGGTTCAATCAAATTTGTGTTGGATTAGATTTTGGTTCAAATAGGGCAAATTAGCCACTTTGGGTAAAGTGGACCAATTGAGTTTAATTGAATCGATTTCAGGTTAAAATGAGTTTAGTTGGATTTATATATGGATTTAGGATTTATTTATATTTTTGGTTGCAATTGATTTGGGTTCAAATGGGCTTTGGTTAATTTGGATATTCAAAGTCAAATAGGTTTGGTTACATTTGATTGAATTGATTTTGGGTTTGGTTCAATTGATTGTAGATTTGATTTACATTTGGGATGATGAATGGGGAAGTAATTGATTCATGAGAAAATCAATTTAATTTGATTTGGATTGAAGAAGCTAAGTCCATGAGATTAAATCATATGGCTTAGGATGGATTTGGATTTGATTTTGGATTTTAGTTTAGGCCATGTGAATATAAGTTTCATTTATATTTGGAAAGATGATTGAAGAAATAATTGATTCATGAGGAAATCAATTGATATTGACTTAAATTGAAGGGGATTTTGGCTAAGTCCATAGGATCAAATCATATGGCTTAAGAATGGTTAATTTGATTTGATAATTGGTTTGGTTGATTTGAATTTGATTTTATATTTGGTATGGGTTGATTGGAGAGTTGAATTGATTTTGAGAAAATTAATTGAGTTTGTTTGGTTGAATTTATTTTGGCTAAGTCCATAGGATTGAATTATGGGCTTAGGATAGGTTTGATTTGGATTTGATTTTGATTATAGATTTCAATCATTTAGTTTAGAATTTGAATTCAGATGTAAATTTGGATGAGTTGAATTTGAGGTTTGGTTTAGGCCAAAGAGGTGGGCATAGATTGGGTTTAGGATATAGGGTAGGTAAGTCTCCCCATGTCTTATGGTATAGCTTAATCCTATGATTAATCCTTTTAAGTCTCTTGGCTTAGGTAAAGTGTTCACCTAATTGCTAGAAGTATTTTATGACTAAGGAAGCCTTATTTTCTAAAAGACTCCTAAATCTAAGAAGAGGAGACTGACTCCTCACTCCAAAAGAGAGGTCAACACTACTCTACTCTTTAGAATCATGAGTAATCAAATATGAACTTATGTTTGCCTTTTGATTTTTTAGAATAGAAGAAGGTAAAGGGAGTTTTTTTATTCTTTAAAAAATGTATAGCTTCTTCCCATTCCACTTAAATATTGAGGAAGATTGAGACAAGTGCTGGAAGGAGCCTTTAAAGGAAAACTTGATGGGGACCTAGTCTAGTTTGGAATGTAGATTTCCTAAGAAGATGTCAAGGCTATGGAGTTTGTGGAGTTGGGTGGGCTACTCCTTGGCCTCCTTAAAAGTCTTTCAATCCTTCCTACTAGTAGCAGCAGCTTTTATAGCCCATCCAATTGCAATAGATAGCTATAGTGTACATAGAAGTGTAAGTCAAAGTCCTCCTAGTTAGATTTATTCGTCTCAGTCTAAGGTTAAGTTCCTTTAGTTCCAGTGATCCTAATAGACTTCTTTTTCCCCGCTAGCCGTAATGCCTTCCTAATCTAATCCATAGCCATCTAGTCAAGTTAGGCTAGAGGTTTTAGTTTGATATGGGATAAAAAAAGTGAATCTTCGGCTGGATCTTTTTCGCATTTCATCATACCAGATAAAAAAAACTAAGGTGAATGAAAAAAAAAAACATCTGAATAGAAGAATATTCTAATATATAAAGACTAGAAATTGAAAGTATGTGAAGCCTCCCACCTATGACCCTTTTATGCCCCATGGAATAAGAACAAAACTAGAATTGTTATGTACCATACGTTAGTGGATTATTTCAACAAATATAATGCTTTCTTTAATTTATATACATGAATTAAATAATTTGAATTTTTAAACTATGAAGATTATTCTATAAAATTCTCTTGATTAATAAATCCATTCAAGAATGCATTCTTAATATTTTCCAAAATAGTTTAAAATTTTTAAAAGCATGTATATTTTAGGAGCAATCTAATTGCCTCTAATCTTGTTAGAAATAATTCCACAAAATATATACCTTCTATTTTAATCTTATTTCTATCAATATATCCCTTTGTGCAACTAGTTTAATCTTACTTCCATCAATATATCCTAAGTCATCTAGCTTATTTTAAAGAATCATTGTATTTCAATTATATTTTGATCTTGTGATCCTAAGAAAAACTTTTAAATATTATTTCTAACAAATTAATTTAGCTTATCTTGCAATAATGTGATCTAAAATTATTCTTTGAAGCTTCATCAATTTGACTTAACATCTAATATAAAATTGAATGATTTACCTCCTCCATAATATGTGCTTAACACTTGAGAATGGATCATAATTATGTCAATTGAAGACGAATTGGTTGGTCGACACGAAATTGACCCAAATAAGGTTGACATTTATAAAGTCAAAAAATTTCAAGAAGACTCAATTTCAACTGATTGACCCACACGAAATGATCAAAATGTCAAAATCGAATAAATTTAATTTGAAATTGAGTTTGGATCAAAAGTCAATTTGGGTTGAGGGTCAACGAAACCCAAATTAAACGGGCCAATTTCTTCAAGAAGAAAAAAAATGGTCAAGACTGATTTTGAGTGATTTGTCATTCGGGTTGAATTGATTTTTATCTAAAATCAATTTATTATTGTAGATATAAAACTTTTATTCCTTTGATGAAGAGTCATCTTTCTTCTCTTTTAAATTTATATTTTTAGGTCCTTCTATATCTTCTTCTTCTCAATCTATCTAATGGAATCAACTAAATTTATATTAAAGATTACATGAACTAATTAATTATTCTACTAATATTTTTTTATCAACAACTTTATAAACACTTTTATTATTTGAACAACCTAAAAAAATATTTCATCATTAAATTTACAATTAATTTTTTTAATAATTCATTTTATTATAAAGGGCTTATTTGCTAGAAAATGATTCTTAGAATAAACCTTGCTTTTAACTTTATAGAAATTCAATACCATAGTTAAAAAAGAGAATAAAACTCTAGAATTTTATGTGAAAAATCAAAAGAGGGGAAAAAAATCACTTTGCATAAAGATCTTCACTATATATCCTTTGGAGTCAATGTTTGAATTTTAAGATAATTGAGATTTGATGTTATATGTGAAATCGATAATGATAATTCCATAGTTCTGGTTATGCATAGTAGTTGAGATGTAACGATCATTGGTGGCTCGGCATGATAAGCGGCGTGGCGTGATGGTGATGATAGACTTCAAATTTCTAGTTCTCTGCCAACTTTCTCTCTAGTTCACCTCTAGCTCCTTCTTTTTCTCCCCTTCATGACAAGAATGTGATCCTATTTATAGGATTTTGAGAGGGGAGTTTTAGTCATTATAGCCAAAATCTCAAAACACTCCATCGGATGATGTATATTGATCCATTTGATTATAGATAGTTTTTTGGTGATTTAACTGCCCAAATGATCTTTTATTTGAGTGATCTTATGCTCGTTGGATTTGTCTCAGCCATTCGGTATATATTGTAAAATTTGGAAGTCATTTGATCAGGCGATGTTTAGTTTTCATATGTAGCTTTTGAACTTGATTTGAGCTCATTTCTCGTTGACCTTCTAGATTGTTGAACTCGTCACATGAGTCGTTTAATTTGATTGTATATATCTAATTTGATATTTTGTGCTATAAATTTTTAGAGAGATATATCATTTACCCCCTTATTTTTGGATGATAAAACATTTCATCCAAAAATATATTAAATAAAATTATTAGGATTAGTTATTAATATTTATTTATTTTATTTTATATATATAAAGTAATAATATATAAATTATTTTATCATTTATATTATTATATATATTTTTTGGGTGACTATTTGATTTGAAAGAGAGTCTCCATATTATTTTTTATTATTATTTTTTTTTTTATTTTGGGGTGAGAAAAAGAAAGAGAGAGAGAGAGAGAGAGAGATATATATATATATATTAAAAGAGGAGACCCCACTTTTTTTGTTCTCATTTTAACATGAGAGAGAGAGAGAGAGAGAGAGAGAGAGAGAGACCTTTTATTAATGAAGAATATAAAGAGTTTTTTTTTAAATGAGTAAAGTGAAAAGTTTCTTTTTTTTAAATATGAATAGTTTTTCTTCTATCTATTTTTTTTAAGAAGATGAAAAGTTTTTTTTAATGAGGTATATGAAGAGGTTTTTTATTTAATTTTTTAAATTTAAATTTTATTTTTTAAAAGAATTTGAAGTGTCATTTTTCTAGTATAAATACTCCAATGGTGAAAACTCGCATTATAATTGCCATATTGGGTGATCAGAATGTAGTTAAATCTGATGAGAATTTCCCTCGAAGAGGTATATCGTCACTAGGGTTTGGAGGTGATCAAAATAGTTATTGAGGCTCAATTTTCCCTCGAAGAGTGTCATTGTCTCGTCGGACCATCAGTTTGGAAGGCAAAGGTTAGTTCATCTTGCGAGGCTCCAATTTTTCCTTGAGAGAGGCGTCAACTATTCTCATGAGACCAATCATGTTTGGAGGCGATCAAGACCCGTAGTTCATATGGCAGGCTCGGTTTTCCTCAAAGAGGCATCATTGTCCTCGTCAACCCAATTTGGCGGGATCAGCCCGTAGTTCATCTGCAGACTCGGTTTTCTCTCGAGAAAGGCATCAAGTATTCTTGTCGGATAGATCGGGGTTGGAGGCGATCAAGGCCCGTAGTTCATACGGTGAGGCTCTAGTGTGCTTCTGCTTTCTTCTCTTTGGTAGCCTCCATTGACATGTATAACGGTGTCAACCCCCCTCGCAGGCTCCAGTTCTCCCCGATCTAGATATTTCCAATTGACATTGGTGACATCCATTTCAGTGTGCTTTAATTTTGAAGAATATTTTCATGAGTTAGCATCTTCCCATAGATATGACAATGTCTAAGGATTCCTAAGCAAAGCTTGCACAAGATGATGGGTTAAGGAAGCATTAAGGGATGGCAAGATTGACGATGTAACACCAATCATCATCAGTGTTACTTTGATAATCTTTAGAAAAAAAGTTTTATTTTCTAAATGATTTAGTGGATATTCCTCATAAAAGATCGTAACGAGCTTATTCTCCTCTGTCGGAGTACCTATACCTTTTGAGGTTTTTGCCTTCTGAGATTTTTGATGTATCTGTACTTTCTTAGCTTTCAAGGTTTGGATATTTTTTCGAGGCTTTCTCCTTCTAAGATTTTTAGCATTGCACGCCTTAGGCTTTAGCCTTTTGAGATTTTGATGTACATGTACCTTCTAAGGCTTTGCCATTTGATGTACTGCACCATGAGGTTTTCTTTATGAGATTTTTTTGATGTACTATCTAAGGCTGCCTTCCAAGGATTTTGAAGTACCTATACCTTCTAAGATTTTTACCTTCTGAGGTTTTTAATATACATATACCTTATGAGGCTTTTGTCTACTGACATTTTTGATGTACATGTACCTTCTGAGGCTTTCGCCTTCTAAGATTTTTGATGTACCTGTACCTTCTAAGGCTTTTGCCTTCTGAGATTTTTGATGTACCTATACCTTTTGAGGCTTTTACATTTTGAGGCTTTTGATGAGTGGAGACCCTGTCAACCACTTTCCCTCTTGGAGTCTTTCTAATGAGGACATTGTCCACTACTAGCTTCCCATCGAGGCTTTCTCAGGGGCATGCCTTCCAGAAGTGGAATCCATAAAGGATTTTTGACCTATCCGAGGTTGTTTGTCAGAGTGTTACTCGGTGGCATTTAACCTGTATGAAAGAAGTCAATAGCTTTAACTTTCATCTGAGGTTATTTTGTCAAAGTATGACTTTAACCTCTGTACGGAGGAGGATTAACATTTTGATTCTTCCGAAATTATTTATCAAAGTATTACTCTATGTCGTTAACATGTGTGGAAGATGTCAAATCAAATATATGTTTGAAACTATAACTAAAGTTGTTCCTTGACATTAATCTTATTTTCCATGAGTATGATTGAAGAATCATAGTTTGCAAAATTATCTCTCTTCTCGATGTTAAAATATCCTCCAACTTTGACTTGTTTCTTGGGCTAATAATCAATTAGATGTTTAGCATATTAACATGAATGATCTTATGAGATTAAGAGTTGTCCCCAGTTTCTAACAAAAGTTGAAGAATCATAATTTGATGAATCTTCATTATTCACATGCACTCCTCAAAAGTACGAAGTACTCCACTGGTGATAGTTTTAATCTTGTTGGGAAACTTAGTTTTCTGACATGATGAAGTGAATAGAATCTCTTTCCCACAGACGGCGCTAAACTATTGCGTGCTAGAAAATTAATTGCGGTAGAATAAACCTTCACGCCTTAGCTTCGTATGGAAATCCAACACGCACGTAGATAGTTGAAAAGAGAATAAGAAACTTCAGAAATTTTACATGAAAAAACCTTAGAAAGAGAGGGAAAAAATCACGGGGTCTAGCCCAGTAAAGATATTTCACTATATATCAACTTTGGAATACAAAGTTTGAATCTTCCCGATAGCTGGATTATAAAGTTGTATATGAGAAATCCAAATAATGGAAATTCCAGAATCATGTTACAACAGCTGTGCAGCAGTAGTTGGGATGTAACGGTCATTGGTGGTAGTTGACGAGGATAATAAGTATTGATCGGCGACAACGGTGGTGATGACGGACTTCGAACTAGTTCTTTCCCAGCTTTCTCCCAAGTTCACCTCTAGCTCCTTCCTTTTCTCCCCATTATGACAAGAATGGGATCCTACTTATAGGATTCTGAGGAGCATTTTAGTCATTGTAGCCAAAATCCTAAAACACTCCATCGGACTGTGTATATTGATTCATTTGATCATAGATAATTTTTTGGTGATTTGACTATCCAACAATCTTTAATTTGAGTGATCTTAGACTCGTTAGATTCATCTTGTCAAGCCGCTCGATTCAACTATAAGCATGTCAAATTTGGAAGTCATTTGATCATCCATTAGTGTTTGAAGTTTTCATATGTAGCTTTTGGACTTGATTTGAGCTCATTTGAGCTCGATCTGACCCACTTCTAGCATTGTTGAACTCGTCTCACTGAGTCATTTAATTTGATTATATACATGTTTTAATTTGAGATTTGTGCTTTATAAATTTTTAGAGAGATATATCAATACTTATATTGAAATATATGTAAAAGATCAATCTTATTTTTTTTCAACTTAATTCATTAAGTGTTTTCTTATGGATTTGTCTAAAATTAACTTTATTAACTATACAACATGTGGTATTTACTAGTTCTATCCAAAATATTTTAGTAGCCTATATTCATCAAGTGTAGATTAAGCTAATTTAACTAATATTTAATTTTTTTTCTCTTTATATTTTAGTTTTATTAAGGAGTCCTATGCACTAAAAGAATTATATTTGGCTTCATTTTCATCACAAATTTCTTAAATAAATTATGTTTAAACCCTCCAATCATATTTGTATAAATGCTAAAGATCAAGGATCCTTATTCTTTCTTATTATTTTTAATGAATTTTTTTAAATCCTCTAAATACTTCATGTTTATTTAATAGAAAAATAATTCATGTATATCTTGAATAATTATATACAATTGCAAATCTATATAACTATTATCCTAAACTAATGGTGTTAATAGATCTAAATAAAAACCCATGGTCTAGAGTTGTCAAAATGTTCTCATTCTTAGGTGAATTTATTATTTATTTATTATGTATACAAGCATCACAAATATGATTAAATAAAAATACTTTTTTTGGTAATCTAATTATCAATTTAATTTTAAAATTTTTTGGTAGTGGATATATGTTAGCATAATATAGCCTCTTATATCATAACCAAGCATCACTTGTGCTAGATTTTAAAGAGACTGAATTTTATATTTTTAATATTAATTGAAAATTATTATTATGCATATTTTCTACTAAAATAATATTATAATTTCTCTATTGATGTAAAGTAATCAATAAAATATAACTTCCAATACCAATCACATAATTAAGTAATAGAGATTAAATTATATTTTAAGCCACTAACCAACATAACTTTACCATGTTTTGGGCAACCATATATCTTATAATAAAATCATTTTATTCCATCACTTGTGGAAGCATTATTAATTCTAAACTTTTTTTTTTTTTTGCATATCTTATTAATTCTAAAGACATAGTTCAAGTGAGGGGTATTAAGGATGAAAATAATAAAGTATTTTTCTTAGAAAAGATATTGAAAATAGGTGGATGAGGTATTTTGATAAACTTTTCAATGAAGGATCGAAAGTGATTGATTTTAGCAACCTTAATACCCTAAAAAAATAAATTTCATTTTTTATCGTATTAGTAAATCAAGTTAGTGAAGCTTTAAAGAAAATGAAATGTGAAAAAGTAGGACGGATAATATTCCAATAGAGTGTGGAAATGTTTAGGATCAAGAATTTCTTGGCTTATAAATCTTTTAATATTATTTTAAAGACTAAAAGATGCGGATGAGTGGAGAAAGAGTTTGTTGGTTCTATATTTAAGAATAAAGGTGATGCACAAGAGTGTGCAAATTATAGAGGAATTAAGTTAATGTGCCATACATTAAAATTATGGGAGAGAGTAATTGAGCATAGGTTACGATGTGATACAAAAGTTTCTCACAATCAATTTGGTTTCATGTCAGGTAGATCTACTATAGATGCTATATATTTGTTAAGAGGTTTGATGGATAAGCATAGAGAAAGTAAGAAGGATCTACATATGATATTTATTGATTTAGAAAGCTTATGATAAAGTCTCAAGAGATGTTCTTTGGAAGTTCTAGAACGAGAAAAGAGTTAATATTGATTATATTCAAGTCATTAAGGATATGTATACTAGAGTCATTACTTGTGTCCAAACATAAGGAGGATTGACAAAATATTTTCCTATTTTTGGATTACATCAAGGATCAACATTAAGCCCTTATCTTTTTACTTTAGTTATGGATGTTATTATGAGGCATTTACAAGAAGATGTACCTTGTTGTATGCTTTTTTCGATGACATTCTTCTTGTTGATAAGACTAGAGAGTCCAACGAAACTTGAATTATGGAGGTCAACTTTAGAATCTAAAGGTTTTAGTTTAAGTAGATCTAAATGAATATATAGAGTGTAATTTTAGTTATAGAAGTTTTAGTGATAGTGTTGTGACTTTAGGTGACAAGTTATTAATAAGAGTGGCTGAGATATTTAGGCTCTATTGTTCAAAATGATGGTGAAATAGATGGAGATGTTATTAGTAGAATTCAAGTTGGATGGTTGAAGTGGAGGAATACATCGGCTTTATTATGTGATAGAAAAGTTCCTTAAACTTAGGAAAATTTTATAAGATGGTGGTAAGACGCAATAACTTATGGTGCAAATGTTGGCTAATAAAGAAGCATAAGACTAAGTTAAGTGTTACAAGAGATGAGGATGCTGTGGATGAGTGGCTTTACTCTTAGAGATAGAATGCAAAATGAGTATGTTAAAAAGTTGGAGTAGCTCTGGTAGATAAGATTAAGAGTCACAGATGGTTTGGCCACATGCGTCCAACCATCATGACGATTAGGAGAGTAGATGCATTAGATTTGCCTTATGTTAAGAAAGGTAGGTAGACCAAAAAGACTTGGTTAAGATGTATAAAAATGATCTTAGTATACTTGAATTAAATGAGAATTTGACATAATACACAATGGAGAAGAAGGATTAAGCCCACTAGTGGGATTAAGGCTTGTTGTTGTTGTTGTATCTTATTTGTCTATTCTTTAGTATAAATCCTAATCCTTTGAAAAGTGTGACTATCTCATATGATTAATTTTCCATCACTTTTAAATATAGATATCTTAGAATCTTTAATCTATAAAACTATTATTTAGTCTTTCTCCTTTTATTTCTTCCTTAAAGTTCTTCTCTTAATGCTATTGCTTGTTTATGTGCTAAAAGAAAATCACACATTTGATCAAGTGAATAAGTGGAAAAATTATTGAATTTCGTTATTGCAATCACTTTTAGATCTCAATCTCAAGGCAAATAACGAAGAATCTATCAACCAAATCAACTCTTAGTGTTGCTAAAGAGAATATTTTGTATCATAATGAGTGGATCTATCCCTTGTACATGATTAAGCTATAAGAGAACCAAGACTCTGATATCAATTGAAGTGTATGGGTACAATCTAGACAGTGTGAATTGGTGCTTTTCAAAAATTTAGTAAACCTTATTTTTAAAAAAATGAGTGTGGAATTAAAATGTTAATTTATATTAAAGAAAATTAAAAAAATACAAAATCAAAGATTACCAAGAGATAAAGCATATAAATTTTGTTTTTTGAGATTTGGCTTATAACTACACCATCACCTAGATCTCAACTATATAAAATATGACTATTTTAATCTTACTATTGCACGTAGGGGTGAGCATTTGGTCGGTTTGGTTTATTCGGTTGGTGTTTTGGTCAAACCAAATAAACCAAACCTTAATTTTAAAAAAAAAACCGAACCGACCAAAGTAGCTCAAAAAATTGTATAAACCGATCCAAATAAACTGAATTAGATTTAGGTTTATTCGGTTCGGTTTTCCCTAAACTGAATAACATACACAAATTAAAAAAAAGGAAGTTACAAACAAATAATAGAGAAATTGTATTAACTAAACTAACCATATACATATTATAAAGAGTTTTTCATATTGATACAATTTAATGTACAAATAAAAATTATAAACAATTAACAAAGAAAGAGAAAAAAATAGTACAACATAATTCAATTTTATTGAGCACAAAAGAATCAAAGGATAGGGCCATCCGACCTTTATGTTTAGAGCGTGATGCGGATCAAATGTTGGGTCATTTCTAGTTGTTCATATAAAATAATATCTTCATCTCCATCTCTTATTACATTCTTTCAAGCATTACATCTATGTGAATTCATAAAAGATCAATATTTTTAAGCAATTAGTGTTCATTGTTTTGAAAAATGAGCAAAAGACTTCATGAACCTGTATTAGTAAACAAACAGTAAGTCGAGGGTTGGTGGTCATCCCAAGGCTCAAACAACCAAAGGCTTCAGAATGATTAGCGATACTGTAGAACCAAAACCATAGCAGATAATCACACACCACCCAAGATCTGACGTCTACAAAGTTGATTGAGCCACCAGCTACCGAAGGAAGAATTGAAAAAAGACAATTCAAAACATAGCAATATAATACAAATATACAGGTAGCCAACTGAAACGAACAAAAGTCATACGGACCAATCAAACACCCGGCAGGAAGATACAACAAGGTCAGTGATAGAGTCACCACCAGGAAGAGTTGAAAGATAACCAACTCCAAAGCATAACAACTAATACAAATATATATGATAAATGCCACTAAACCAACAAAAACCATAGCATCCCAATCACAAACACCCAGCCACCCAGAAGATACAAAAAGGTTAGTAATAGAGCCACCACCAGCAAGGAAGAGTTGAAAAAGACAAGCCAATTCCAAAGCATAGTAACAACTAATATAAATATACCAGTTTTCACTAAATACAAAATTATAGCGGACCAATCACAAACACCCTACCCGAAGATCTGACAGTCGTTGATAGAGCCACCAGAAAGGAAGAATTGAAAATACAAGCCAACTCCAAAGCATAGCAATAAATTTATTACAATTATACAAATATTCAAATAGACATCAAAGCTCCAAGAAAGGGAGCCACAACCATCGGTAGACATCAACCAGGTAGAAAAGGATGCCATCAACTTAGCAGGCACTAAAAAAAAGCCACCATTAAAATCAGCCATAACCATGTCAGGAAGGAAAACCATAAAAGCTACTGTCCTCATGCCAATCAAGAAAGCGTCAACAAGAATCTCCATCACAAACCAAGAGAAATAACCATTCTGCGGGAGAAATAACCCCCAAAAATTCAGAAGACACCATATGTCAAATTGGTACATAATAGATTGATTCTTTCAATTAAGCTAACTAGACATGAATGTGATATCAACCAGTTGACATGACTTAAACTGGTTTATTCAGTGTCAGTCAACATCCTGTTCCCAATAGTCTATAAGAATAAATAATATATACATATGTATATTTGTAATTTGGATTTTGGGGCTCAAGCTCAACTATAAAAATATATTTTATTAACAAGATTCAAGTGTAATATCTAAAAATATGATCACCATATATACATATGGGGCATCATAATTTTAATCGCCATCTCTTAATACTAAGAGAAATAACACCAAAAAAATGTCACCCATGTATACATTGATCATGTCATCATTCTATCATTGTCCCTAAACCCTAAAAAAAGACTACATGTACTGAAAACTTTAAGATAAAACTAACAGGTGAACCAAAATTACAATCCAACACAATATATAAGAGATGAAAGCAAAAAAATAGCAACATAAGATAAACTGAAAGGAAGACCATTGAAATTTGAAATCTGGAAGTCTTTAAGACTATATCTCATATTGGAATCGATTGGAATCATCATCATAACCAAGAAGTTTGTGTTTCACTTGTTAATTTTGCTAAATTTATAAATCAAATGAATCATTAATTATTCTAAATTTCTAGTTCATTAAAATAATAAATAATTGTAAATTTAAGCATAAATTAAAAATACCTCGAACTTGTCAATGTCATTAATATTTTCTTCCATATTCTTTGGATTAAGGTCCATTTTGCTCGATCCAATCCTTACACATATTAGAGCTTGCAATCTTTGGGGATAATGAACTTAAATGTATCAAGAATACCACTGTCTTTGATTAGACGGTAGAAATTGGAACACTAAAATATCATGAGCCATGTATGAGAGAGAATAGAAATCTTGGAGCATTAACCTTTCACTAATTTAAAATATCAAAATGATCGTCATCAGAGACTCCTCGGAATACTTATCTCGATTTGTTATCTACATCATCCTTGCAAAATTGAATCTTTTGAATTTCTCTATCATTGAATATCTTGCCAATATTATTTTCATTAAAGTCGTCCCAATAAATCAATATTATTACTTGCATAGTTGCATTAAAAAACATTAAGATAAAAAAAAAACATCATAAAACACATTATTTTTTCCAAGACATTCATCTACATGTCATACTAGAATGAAGCATAAAACCAGTTATCCTCAGATGCGAGATAGCTCAAACCATATGTTAAACTATATATGTTCCTAAACTTCTTTGCATTGAGATTTGTCTTGTCATCTACTATCTTCCTTATAAATGAAATATTGAATATACTACTCATATCATTTTGATCAAATAGAAGTAAAGGGAATGTAATTCCATGTTGCATGTTAATGCGTGAAGAAACCCAACAGAAGTAAAGGGATTCTTCTGCAAATTTAAGCAGCAATATTCACATTAAAGTCCATTGATAGCATAATTATAAATTTAGTAGAGAAATGGATTAGGTCTTAGTCTCTTAGAGTAGCAAAGATAAGCGTGCATGAACATACCACAAAGAAAGGGCTCTTCTAACCAACAAGATAGATAGCATAAAATCCAAACCCATAGTTAGATAGCATAACATAACATAATATCTCTGAAATCTAATTGTCTGAAATAAATTCACGAACACCCTACAATCGAAACCGACAAACCACGAATGATGAAATGAATAAAGGAAGCGGTCTAGGCGGAAGACAATCAACAATGTCTCAACGACAACAAAGATAAAACCAATGGAATAACAGATAATATACGAGTGATACCACAACAAATAATAAAGATAAAGCCAATTCTTCAGCCTACTTTAAGCCATACAGTCCACGACACAGTCACACAGGCTCACAATATCAAACCATCAACAACCATAACAAAGGAATGAGTAGAGAGAGAGAGAGAGAGAGAGAGAGAGAGAGAGAGATGAGTTGAGATAATGGTGATTTAGTTCTTACTTGTTGGTTGTTACCTCTCAAAGACTCAAAGAGACTTAAATTCGAAATCAGAGGTGAAGAGTGAAGACAGAACCTATAGGCTGTAGGCTATCCGCTAGGGCAAAAAATAAAAAAGGAAGGAGTAGCCGCAAATAGGAAAGTGACGAAAAGATCGAATCTCACACGGGATGGATTGTTGAAATGCCCAATGCCTTATGCGGTCATGCTCTAATCGAGTCGAGACTCTCGATTCTCGAAGAAGTGTATGGCATCGCATCGGCCATCGAGGAGTCGAGGAATCAAAGGCCGAACTCCGAAGCGTCTAAATCGACTCAAGCGGCTGTCCCGTCGAGAGTCGAAGGCTATAAATAATCGGTTTTACGGTGTAAACTGAAATTCCTTAAAGTAAAACCGAACCAAAAAACCATAAAACCGCACTAACCCATAATTTCAACCAAAAGCAAATAATAAACAAAAAAACCGAACTAGATTAACCAAATATATTCGGTTCGGTTCAGTTTTACGGTTCAGACCAACTAATGCACACCCCTAATTGCACGATCCCCTCTTTTTGGTGTAAAAAAACTCTTATAACTTTTTTTTTCTTGAGGTAAGAGCTATCGAAAATTAAGTGGTTGTTTGGGATCACTTTTTTTTTTTTTTTTTTTATTTTTATTTTCAATTTTTTCGTTTTTATTTTATTTTTGTTTTATGTGAAAATAAAAACATGTTTGGTATTTTTATGAATTTTTTGTTTTAAAAAAAAATAATAAAAAATCATGTTTACTTGTTTTTTTTTTTTTTATGTAAATAAAATAAAATATTAAAATTAATTATTACTTTAAGGGGTTGCTTGAGACCACTTTGTATTTTTTATTTTTAAAATTTTAAAATAAAATAAAAAATATATTTGATATTTTCTTATTTTAACATAAAGCAAAAAAATATTTAGGGATACAAATGACGATGATGGATGTTGACCTATATATCTCTTCAATTGCTCAAATGAAATCAAATGCAATGGAATCGATGATGATAAAAGTGATGTGTACAAATTATATTTGAATCATCATCGAAATAACCCGAATAGTACTCGTTCATATAAAAAATCATTTAGAAAAATTCAAAATATAAAAATCTATCAAACAATAATTTCATAGTTGATTCAATTGTATATAATAAAATTAACAAGCTACAAATGCGATATCACACAATTTGATTAATATTATTTTGATCATCGTTGATGCTACTTAAAAAATATCTACTTGCAAGATAAACTACACGGATGCATTTGAAACATTAGAAATGCAAAAGAAAGATACATGTTTGTAAGAGTTGATACATAAATATGAAATATAAAATATCTATATGCATATTTAAATTCTATGAGAAAGATAAAATTTATTAAAGATATAAATATATTTTAAATAATAATTATTGATGAGTAAGTTAAATTATTATTATTATTATATAATCAAGTTAAATTTAATTAGAATCAATCAAAAATTAATATATAACTTTAAATTTATATTATATAATAAACACATATGATATATTAAAATTAATCTACTATTATCCTACATTCAAGATAAATCTTGTTAGATTAAATTAATTAAAATTAATAATATTATACAATCTAATTTTAAAAAATAAAAAAATCAAATCTAAATTTTTAAAAATCTGGAAAGTATGATCGGTGTTTTAAAATAATAATAATAATAAGTTTTACCTATTTTTAATATTTTTGAAAAGAAAATAAATAAATTTGTTTAAAAACAAAAAAAATAAAAATAATAATACAGATAAACAAACATATTTTTTATTTTTTATTATCTGTTTCTTAAAAATTAAAAACTGAAAATAAAAATTGATTCCAAATAGAGCCTAAGTTTATAAAAATGTCATAATTTTCATGCAACAATTTTGAATACAAAAAATAAAAAATGATGTAAATTATAATAATTTTGATCTCACCAAAAATTTGCAAAGAAAAAAAAAATATTAATCAATCTCACAAATTTCTCAAGCCCTTAAATAGCTTTTAAATGCTTGCAAATGATGTGAAGTGCATTAAGTAAAACATTGGAGAAATTATTGGGCAAAATTTTTAAAATAGTCACATTCTTAACCTTAATTAGCAATTTAGGCATCAAAATTTTTTTTTTATAAGATAAATAGTCGTCAGTGACGGATGTGGCGAGCACGCATTGATCGTCACAGATTTTTTTTTTTTTGCTTTTGGTAGCGGGCAGAGAGAGAGAGCGTTGCACGGAGAGAAGAGAGAGAGAGAGAGATTAAAAATAAATAAATAAATAAACAAGTATATATATGCATTAATAATTAAATAATTAAATAAATTTTTAATAAATAAATAAATTTTTTTTATTTGCATGTTTGTTATATGCATTAATAATTAAATAAATAAATAAATAATTCTTAATAAATAAATAATTAAGTATATATATATATATATAATTTTTAATATATATATATATATATATAATAATTTTTAATGCATATATATTTCACATGACTAAAGATGACTTATTATTTATTTTTTTATATATTTATATTTTTTATATTTTTTGTTATTATTATTATTTTAGACTTATTTCTATCATGAAGGTAATGAAGAAAAACTCAAAGACACGGACCTACTCCCAAACTCATGACATGACCTACTTGACTTACTTTCATCAAAGGGTAGCTCTACTTCAACAAAGAGTAAAACCAGATCATATCTGTCGATGACTTGGTCCTACAAAGTCTCAGTGCAGAAAGGCCCTCAACGCAATAAACTCTCACCTCTTTGGGATGGCCATGTGGTTATAGCTATGGTAAAGCCGAGAATTTTCAAGCTCAAGATCCCGAGGAAAAACTTTACCTCGAACTTGGAACGAGAATCTCCAAAAAATATTATCGTAATTCCTAGCATAATTATTGCAACTTTTATTTTGTCTCGCTTTGTCATTTCCTCTTCGTAGCCACCCCACTTAGTAGGGTAAAGACTTACTATTGTTGTCGTCATTTCTTCTTGAAACTAATATCCGTGTTAAAATCGTCTTATGATTGTATCACCGAACTTATCAGAGTAATAAATTTATAGCTTTTTTCTTACAAACTTGTTTCTTCTTCATTTAATCCTCCCACTTGAAATATACAACTCACGCGTTGCATCTCAATAGCATAATCAATCCCAAGTACTTGATCGGACCTCTTCCATACGTAAGAAGTCAAGTAACACTTTGGTTGATACCAGGATAGGTCAAAAGGTCCTTGGTGGACATCCTGCGACCTCTTTCCATACAAGTTAACGCCGTCAAGTAACACTTTGACAAACAACCTGGATTGGTCAAAATTCTGAATTCAATTCAACCTCATCGTATAGTTAGCATTTGAATAATATTTCTGATTATCCCGAATAGGTAAAAACAAAACAAGAGCGTATCATCTAAAAAAATAAAAAAAAATTCATTGGCAGCATTAACATTATGATATAAGAAAGAATCAAGATTCTAATACACACTAATAACAATACATAGATTAAAAAAAATGCATCCTCAAGTGACGCTACATCATATCAGTTGGTGATATCAACGTCCTCCTCACCACTAGGAGATGCTCCCTTGGACTCACTCCCAACTCCTTCATCTCCTGAATCTGACGAAGAGTCTTCAGATACTTGATTGGGAGATAGATCCTCAATACTAGCTCTGGTCTTGTGATGCACTAAGTGGATCCCTTTTAGGAACCCTCAGATGAAACCCTCCTCTAAACATTGTTGCTCTAAATCCTTCACTTCAACATCAAGAATATGATTACGAGCTTCCTGGACATGGTCTTCGATGGTATCGCGATAAGCGAGTTCTTAAAGTCTTCCACCCTTCAAGGAGATTTCATCGCTTCGACATTATATGCTCCTTCTTGAAAGGCGATTTTGTAATGCTTTCTTCTCCGTTCGAGAGCTCTCTTCTCCTGCAATGCTTGAGTCTTTTCTCTTTCGGCGAGTCTCATCTCACCTCAATCATCATCAGTGCACTCCACCTCGACACGGAGAAAGAGAAGTTGACATGTTCTAGCTCGATTCACCGGTTAGTTGATCCTCCAAAGCCACTTCTTTGGCCTTAACACTCATCTTTCTCATATTCCTTTGCGATATTTTACATTCACAATTTCAGCATTTCACTCGTCTAAAGAGACACCCAAATGAGCCATTAGCCCTAATGTTTGAGTTACCTATAAAGAAAAAAAAACCATCATAAATATTACACAAAGGAAAAGGAGGAGGAAAAGAAGAAAGAAGAAAGAAAGATGCAAATTCATCTCTGGTTGTGCATATGTGATTTAACACCTCTTGAGAATGTCGACTTGAAACAAACTCCCCATCATGAGTAAAATAGCTAAACTCTCGAGAGGTCGGCGGAGAACATCTTCCAGAATCTCGGCGTAGTCACTTGACATGTCTTCTTTTCTTTAGGGAAGAAACATTGCCACCATGATTTCATGATGGGCTTCTTGAAAGAACCCTATGAATATGAGGAGACCTTTCATCACCTTTACTTGACCTCTTTAGTGGAAAGAATGAGATCTCCCACTGGATGGAAAGGCCAACCTTGAACATTCTATTTTCAACTATATATTTGCTAATGTGACGTAACTCATGCTGTAAGCTTTCTACATCAGGAACATTAAGGGTTGCCAAGATCTCATTCTCTTCAATCAGTAATGGATCTGGAAGGTCATTCAATATTTCTCATCTCTCAGGAAGGCCCCACTCATTTTTCACAAAAAAGAATCCATTAGACCAATTTCAAGATGGATCCTGTGCTGAAAATTCTATCTAATTCTTTATAGTCTGATAAGAAACACGTCCATGAGCATCACATGTGAATCTACATATTCGGCATAAGTATTTGATGTTCAAAGTAACACCACACTCTCTAAAGAAGATAGTCAAACCAACGATGACAACTAAAACTCGAAATAAAAATTGTAACAAAGCTACACCACATATTTTGAAGATCTCAATCAACTCGGAAGCCAAAGGGAATCGCAGTCAGCATGAAGAATCATCTCAGAAACAGTAAAGTACCCTGGTGGAGGTGAACGGGCTCGATCAGACTTTTTAACAATGGCCTAACTCATTGGGAAAGTAAATTTTCTCGGAACACCATTAAACTATCTAATGTGATAATGGATGATATATCGTCTGTAGCCATCACGTTATGGATTTTCTTCCAGCCATCACCCTATGAAAATACATGATAAATAAAGAGGAACAAATGATAAAAATCTGGAAATTTTATGAATCAGCTTACTTACCCCAATACTTATCCTTTTTTGGCTCTCGCTCACGGATAGCTTGGGATAAGATTTTTACCTGATCGGAAAAGATACACACATATATGAGAAAAGAGAGAGAGAGAGAGAGAGAGAGAGAGAGAAGATACTCTCTAATGATGCTCGTACGCCAAACTTTTCGAGTCGTTGAACGATGGTTAGACTACGCTTCTCCACCACCTTGGCGGTTATCAATCTGAACCATCCATTGAAGTTGTAAGAAATCCAATTTCTATAAGAAAAAGTATGAATCACCTTGATGCCTCAAAAACGGTCCGACAAATCATTGGTTCGCCTCTTTCGAGGGAAAATTGTGAACCGACGTATGTCTGTCTTGATGCCTCAAACCAGACGGTCCGGCGAGTCGGTTGACGCCTCTTCGAGGGAAAGCGTAGACCGATATGTATGTGATGCCAAACCTCGAGCGGACGGCAAATATAGTTGACCTCTTTCGAGGAAAACGTATGCCTGATCTTAATGTATGAACACCGGTCAGGAGTCGATTGATGCCTCTCTCGAGGAAAACTATAGACCGCGACATATATACCCGCAGATCTCAACGACCTCTTCAAGAATAACAGCAGAGCATGGGAGGTGTGTCTTCTTCAGCCCAGGGTTTTATAGACCTATGGGGCAAAATCGTCAAAACGCCAAAATCGTCGAATGTGGTTTCCTCCAGGCGCCCACTCAGCGTATACACGCGCGCCACGCGCAGCCCTCGGGTCTGCCATCACGCACGCACATGGCTTCGTAGCCGCGCCGCCGCCCGACCCTGACCAGACAGCAGCGCCAACCGTGGCGTTTATCGCGACGCGGACCCATTCCGCGGTCCCAGCGACCCATCGACCCATTCCTCGCCGGGACCAGACCGTCGGCGATGGCCCGATCTGGCGACTCGCGCGTAGCGAATGCCACACCGGTATGCCTGTGTCGTAGCGCCATTAGTCTAAATGGATCCATAACCCAAAATCTTGCGTGGATATCGCGACCCAACGGCTTGTGATCATAATCTTGTGCTCCCATGAAAACTTGTTCTCTCAAAATGTATGGCTATTGGACCAACAAATCTCATTGAAGAATCTGTTATTTTCAAGTAATTGGCATATATTTTTAGATGATTGAGATAATCTCATCAAAAAATAGGGGGGCAAGTGATATGACACTGAAAATTTTAACAATTGAAGCACGAATCTTGATGTTAGAAGCAAGCTGATCCGAATACAAAACTGGTCGAGATCAAGCACTTAAAATATCATTGGAAACTTTGGGATAGCAGTTAAATCCCTAAATAACTCTCAAATATGGAGCGTTTATAGTCAAATCGAGCGTCTCGACGAGCCGAATCAAACAAGCCCAAGATCTTACAATTTGACTTCATTTGAGCATTCAAATACTTAAAATACATCAAATGATCAAGGAATCATTTTGAGCGTCAGATATGAGTGGTTGGTTGCATGTATATTTATAGATCGTCACTCTCCATCTATAAATAGCTCATTCCTCATATGAGAGCTGCGAGAGAGGAGAGAGCTCTAAAGCTTGAAGATCCTCCAAGCACAATGTACCACCACTCCGTGTAACCACGCCTTCATGCGATCGTGTGTCTCTCGCGGTCTCCATCATGGCACCTTCATCGTCTCATGTTCGTTGTTCACCATCATCACGCACTTCATTTACCACGACGTGACTATTTGTTGTTCTTCTCATATTATATCATGCGATACATAGTGGAAGATTTTTCTTTGGGCTCAAGTGATTTTTCCACTTTTGATTTTTCAAGTAAAATTTACGGAGTTTTCTTGTTCACCAAAATACTTGTGTCTTGAATTTTATAGAATAGGCACTTTTCACTACCAGTTTTCTAACGTATGATTATAAAAATATTAGGGTCAAACTAAATCCTTATTCAATAAAAAGAATATCTCCTCTTCCATAAGATTAATATTGAATGCCAATTTATCATTTTCAATAACCATGTGAAGAATCCATTCTAATGGGATATATGCTCACATTGCTTAGACTTAGATAGTAAATTAGTAAAATAATCAAGAATCATAAAGCGATTGAATCAAAGCGAAAACAGGAGATCGGTGATAAAGCGAAAAGTAGAGAATAGTTCTTACCTTTCTCAAGCCCAGATAGAAGCAGAGAATAAGAGAAAGAACTCAAAGAAGTCTCTCCGAGTCGGAGTTACAAAGCGTCAAGGAATTTGAAAGGGTGAAACTAAAATTCGTTATGTTAGATATGCGTTCACCTTTGATCTCATGGTTAGAGGAGGAGAAGGAGAATCGTCATTCTCATGATTGATTTAGCGCGTATTGTATTCGAGCCGTTAAAATCAACGAGCATTTAACTACGGATCAAAATCGCTCTTAAAGCCAATAATTCATTTCATTCGCTGGTTAGCTCGATTGATAAAATAGACTTTCGATAAAATAACGATCTTCGAGCAAATTTCTCTAATTTATTCAGTCACAATCTTCCCATCGTCATTGCTCAACTACAATAACATGACTGCAATCACCTAACCATGGTCATTATAACTTTGACTTTGGGCTAACCTTTTAACTATTCACATAAGAACTTACGGTGCCCCCTTTATTTGTCTAACTTCTGGTCTCTCATCCTCCCATGACAACACTGACTCTATTGACAAATGATGATTTTTATTGTCACCATAAGCTACTTAATTACCATTAAATAATTACCACATCTTAACCATTGCCACTAAACAATGATTACCTAACCATAGTGTCCAACTACATTAATTTGACCATTATCATTGCAGAATCAGTTGCTAACTTTGACATTCATCATTGTCAATAATATTAATGCATGACACTACTTATATAGTTGATACACATTATCGACATATACCATCACTTATAAAGCTCATGAATATCACTAACTCATTCCAACACATATATTAGAGTCAATTCACTACAATTTATGTCAATTATATTATATCTACACATTCCATTGTGATGCAGAAAGCGTCATTTATTATCATTAATAAAACTAATATTATTTTAATTCAGCTAAGCCTCATAAAATTTTGTCTCTCATAATATTTATCTTATTTCTTCATATTAGATCTTCATACAAAACTAAAATGTTAATACCCTCTCTCTATTATCATGAATATTTCACTTAATAAATAATATATGTGATCAATTTAATTTATCCCATATCAGTAATAAATTATCATAATTAATGATGTTATGATTGTTCTTTAAGTACTTAAATACATACATTTTTACAGTACTAATAAGCACTAATTGTAAAGAATTGACGGTATCTATATATATATATATTCCTCAAGTTAGTCAATTTATGTGAATATGAGGAAAAAAAAAACAATCTCTAAAATACATTGAAAGAATTACTAAAATAAATTTATCAAAATAAGTTTTTATAATTTAATTAGTCACTTAAATTTTAAAACCAATTTAATAAATTTTAATTAGAATAATATTTAATAAAAGATTTTTCATTACCCACAATTCTTATTGTTGTGCGGAAGACCAGGTTAGTGAGTGAAAGTTTGTTGATTAATTCAGCGGTGTATTTAAAGAATGGAGAGAACTCAGTTTTAACGTGGAAAACCTCGAAGAGGGAAAAAATACTGGTCGAAAAATGTTAAATTTATGTATATGCCTCGAAGTATCTTCCAGATACGGATTACAAGATGGTATACAAGAAAGAACAAAATGTAATAGCAATTGGTTTGTAATAGTTCTAGTGGCGGCAGTGATGGTGGGCTAGCGTGTTGAACAGTGGAAATCGAGGGGAATTTCGCGGAATATAGAACATGCAATCGAGAGCGATAGGTGATTGGCGGAGTGGTGGTGGCGACGGTGGTGGTTGGCGCATCAGGCGAGTGCGATCTTGATCTTGACTTGAGCTCTCTCCTCTTGGGGCTCCTCTCCTTCCATGGCCTCCCAAAGTCCCCTCATATGGAGGATTATTTATAGATGAGTGCGTCTTGTAAATACATGGAAAATCAAACCACTCCTCCCATCGGGCTCGGGCGATTCCTTTTGATCATTTGATGATGTATTTGACATTTGGATGCTCAAATGAGGGAATTGATCTTGCTGTTAGATTGGCTCGTCGAGGCTCGATTGACTATATATATTTGATGATCATTGAGTTTAATTCATGTTCCAAAGTTTACGATGTTTGGTGCTCTTGATTGATTTCAACTTGGGATCTGCTGCTTAAGATTCATGCTTATTGGGAATTTGAATGTCATATCGGTTACTATTTTTGGATATCATCTTGATCATTCAAAATATATGTCAAATCTTGAAATATTCTTTAATGAAACTTACGTTATGATACATTTTGGAGAATAAATCTTCATAAAGTACAATATTATGATTATGGAAGTAGATGTAAGTGTGCGTGATATTTTGAGGTTATGGACTGTTGGACACGGAAGTTTTCGGCGTCTGAGGACCCATGGCTGAGAATCATAGCCATTGGCCAGCTATGTAGCGCATGAGTGTACCATATAGCAATTCGTGGAGCCGCCGGTCAGTTCTGGTACGGGCAGCGAATGCGGGGCCTGTGGCGTCAGCTGGTTGTGAGTCCAACGGCCGAGAATGTCGCAGGCGGTTCGCCCGTGGTCATCTGCATGAGCGGTTAGCGCCGCATGAAACATCCTTGAGACGGCGGCGATCGGGGCTGGCGAAAAGCGGCCGAGCCCGTCTTGCCACTGTATTGCGCTCACAGTCTTGACTTTGGCGGGTTTTTGATTTTGGGGTTTTACCTTTTATCTATGGGGTCTATAAAAACAAGGTAAGAAAGTCTTTTCTCATCTCCTTTTTCTTGAGTTATTATTTGGAAGCGATCACACGGTACATCGTTTTGGTTCTACCGTCGTCAGGGTTAGCGATCAATGCCCCGACATCGTCGTGGTTCGGTTTCGTCCCGTCGGGTTAGAAGCGATCAAGGCCCTGCATACGTCGTGGTTCGGTTTGATCGTCGGTCGTCAGGCATGCGTCGTATTCGGTTCCGACCTGTGGACCGTCAGGGTTAGAGGCGATCAAGGCTCTTCATCACGTGGTTCCGGTTCACCTGTCGAGTCCGGGTTAGAGGCGATCAAGGCCCACATCGTCGTTGTTCGGTTTTCGAAAGAGACATCAATCGTCGGACCGTCCGGTCGGAGGTGATCAAAATGGTTCTACTTTTCTTGTAGAAAATTAGCTTTCTTTCAACTTGGATGGGCCGGTTGTGATTGAAAACCGCCAAGATGGCGGAGCACCGTTAAAGCCATCGTCATATTTCGAAAGTTTGGGTAATTTCATAGCCTTATTAGAGGGGATAGCTTCTCTTTCTCTCTATATATATATCCTTCTTCTCTTTCCCTCCCCTTCATATGTATGTGTTTCTTTTGAGTTCGTAGGAAAAATTTTATCCCAAGCTATGCGAGAGGTCAAAAGAAGATGCCCATATGAGGTGAGTGAGTACTTCACAAAATTCTTGATTTTATTATTTTTCCCTCTTTATTTATTATGTATTCTTACGGTGATGGCGAAAACTCATAGTGTGGCGGCTATGGATGATATATCATCCTCACATCGAGATAAAATAATGTTATGAAAATTTTTCTTCCCAAATGAGTTGGTGGTTATTGTTGCCAAAAGTTCGACCTCATGAGGTACTTTACTATTTACGAGATGACTCTTGAAGGTGCGATTCCCTTTGGCTCCAGTTGATTGAGATCTTCAAAAGGGCGTAGCTTTATTGCAATTCTCATTTTGATAATGGTCATCGTTGGTTTTACTACCTTCTTGAAGGCGTGGTGTTACTTTGAACATCGAATACTTGTCGAATGTGTAGATTCACATGTGATGCTCGAGGGGCGTGTTTCTTATCGGACTATAAAGAATTGGATAGAATTTTACTTGCGGGATCCATCTAGAAATTGGTCTAATGGATTCTTTTTTTTGTGAAGAATGAGTGGGGACTTCACGAGATGGGGAGATTGAATGATCTTCGGATCCATTCGATATCGGAGAATGATATCTTAGCAACTCTTAATATTCTGGCAGGAAGCTTGCAACATGAGTTACGTCACATTGGCAAATACAATTGAAGATAGGATGTTCAAGGTTGGTCTTTCCATCCAGCCGGAAGATCTCACGCTCTTAGTTGAAGAGGTGAGTAAAGGTGATGAGATATTTCCTCTCCTTCATAGGGTTCTCTCGAGAAGCCCGTCAGAATCATGATAATGATGATTCATCTTTGGAAAAAGAAGACTTGTCTTTGAATGACCACGTCATATATCTGAGGAGAAGATGCTGCCTCGTTGGCCTCGAGAGTTTAAGTTTTAACTCACGATGGGGAGTTAGTTTTCGAAAGCAAATTCTGAAGAGGTATTAAATCACATATACTCAGGCGTCAACGGATGAATTATTTACTTCTTTCTTCCTTTCTTCTTTTTCATTCTTTATGTAACATTTGCGATTTTTTTTTTTTAGGTAACTCAATCGTTAGGATTGATGGCTCATGGTGTTGCCTTAGATGAGTGGAGCAGAATTTGTGAAGGTAAAGTATCTGCAAGGCGAGTGTGAAGCGAAAGATGAATAAGGCCAAAGAAGTGTGACTTTGGAGGATCGGTGGCCGGGTGTAGGGGCTAAGCATGTCGACTTCTCTTTCTCTTATGTCGAGGTGGAGGCGCAGTGATGAGCTAGTGAGGCAGGGGCGAGGCTTGAGATGGAGAGAGGCTCAAGGCACTTACTGTGGAGAGAAGAAAGCATTACAAGATCATCTTTTGGAGAAAAAGCCTGATGTCGAGGAAGCAAATGAAATCTCCTTGAAGGCGGTGGAGGACTTAAAGAACTCACCTTATCGTGGTACAATCAGACTATGTTGAAGCTTCGTAATCATATACTTGATGTTGAAGTGAAGGACTTGGAGCGCCAATGTTTAGAGGAGGCTTCATCCAGGGGTTCTGAAAGAGTCCGTATAATCATAGCGGAGCTAATTGAGGATATATCTCCCAGCCAAGCATCGAAGATCCTTCTTGATTGAAGATGAAGGAGTTGTGGGCTCAGGGAGGATCTCTAGTAGTGAGGAGGGCGTTGATATCATGTAGTATTGTAGATGTCTTTTCTTTGTTGTTTGTTATGTAATGTTATTAGCGTGTATCGATCTTGATTCTCTCTCTTATTAATGTTGTTGATGATATCATGTATATTTTATTATGATTATTATTTTATATACCCGGTCTTGTTCTTACCCATTGATTGGTGAGAATATCATTTGATTCTAATATGTAATTGGATCCCAGGGATTTTTGACTATCAAGGTTGTTCATGTGTGTTACCGATGATGTTGTATGGAAGAAAGGTGGGAAGTCCACCAAGGACCTCTTAACCTTTCCAGGTTGTTTGTCGAGTTTTTGCTCAATGACTTCTTGTATGGAAGAGGTTGATCAAGTCCCCAGGATTGATCATGTTAGATTGATATAACGTGAGTGTATATTTCTCAAGTGGGGAAAAAAAAAAAGAGAAAAAACATCGGTTAGAACAAGCTACAAATTCACTTACTTTGATAAGTTGGCGATACTGATCATAAGACAGATATGCTTCAAGAGAAAATCAACAACAACAATAACAACATGACAACAAGTCTATCCCATTAAGTGGGTATACGAGGATGAAGTGATAGGCAGAACTAAAAGTTGCAATAATTATGCAATAGAGTTCGATAATATTTTTGAGATTCTTAGCATTCCAAGTTGAGCGAGTTTTTCCTTAGATCCTTGAGCTTGAATGTTCACTTATTGCATATACATATGGACCATCCCGGAGGTGAGAGTTTATTGCGTTGAGGGGCCTTTGCACTGCGACTTGAGCTTAGAACCAAGTCACCAAACGGAGATATTGGGAGGTTTTACTCTTACGTTGAAGTGGCGAGCTACCCTTTGGTGATATAAGCGTCAGAGTAGGGCCATGTCACGAGTTTGGAGTAGGTCAGGTCTTGAGTTTTTCTTCATTCTTACCATGATCGAAAAATTGGACTCTTGGACTTGGAACCCATATCCACGGTATGATAGCTTACGTCGAAACACAAGTTATATGGTGTCTCGGTTGGGGTGCTTCGATGTAGTCGGTAAGCCCAGAGAACATTGGAAAGCTCATCAACCCATTGCCCCCGACCTTCTCAAGGCGTGTTTTAATCCTTTGAGTATAGTCTTGGTAGCTTGATTGCATTGGTTTGGATGTGCTTCGGTATGTGATGTGAGATCAAAATTGGTATTGGGTGATCTTGGACAATATGATCAAACACTATATTTTGTTTTGCCTCCATTTTTTTCCACCCATTTGGTAGTCGACGGCTGATGAACTTTCTTTGTCACGATCTTAGGAAAAGGTCCCATTATATCAATTCCCAGCAAAAGGCGGGCTTTGAAGAGAGATGAGCTGTGCGGCATGTGAGGAAGGTTTGAATGCAAGCGACAACTAGCACATTTTTTGGTGAACTCGGGCATCTTGTTTCCTTGTAGGCCAATAGAATCCTTGCATAATTTTAAGGGCTAGCGCCCTTCCTCCAGGTGTTCTCCACATATTCAGAGTGAACCTCTCTTAGCATAGTCGACGATGGTGGAAGACACTTGAGGTATGGCAGGAAAGCTTCGTTTATATAGTTCACCTCGATAATAACAAAGTTTGCGGCTTGTCTTGGGAGTGGCGTCGATAGGGTCTTGGAGGCTTCCTTCTTGCGGGGAAAGACATGATGGGGTCCATCCATGAGGTTCCTTCACCTCATCAATCGTTTGTATTACCGGTCCTTGAATCTTGGGAAATATATTTCTTCAATATGCTTTCTCTTGAATAGATCTCGGTGCGAGCAAGCTTAGCGAGGCGTCTGCCAGTATTTTCTCCAGCGGTATGTGAGTGATTTGATCGCCTTAAGATGGGCAGGAGACTTCACCAAGTCGGCGTATTGTGCCGAGGGTGGTTAGTATCGTAGTTACCCTCGACTTGAAGCGACAAGGCGAGAGTCGGTATGGATCGTTAAGTCTTGCCATGATCGATGGCGGAGTCTCAACCCTGCGATGAGGGCCTCGTATTGACCATATTGTTAGTTGGAAAATTTTAAGCGAAGTCCATACTCTAAGGTATTAGGGGAAATAAGTAAGTAAGACTCAGCTCGGTATTTCTGAGCTCCATCAACATAGAGAGTCCATTGAGGAAATAAGGGCGTGTGATAGACATATCATTTGGAGTTGGGCGGTGCATTCCACTATGAAGTCTGCGGTATTTGAGACTTTATGTCGTCGAGGTAGAAAATGTCAAATTCTCCCAATTCCCGACCACTTAATTAATCTTCCGGATGCTTCGGTTTTACGTAGGATAGCTCTTAATGGTAGATTAGTGTAAACAGATAGTATGAGCTTGAAAGTATGGGCAATTTTTATTTGAAAAACTAGGGCTAATGCCATCACTGAGTGGATAACGACTTTCTATATCGAAAGTATTTTCTTGGCGACGTAGTAAATTGGTCGTTGTATCCCATTTACTTCCGTATCAAGGCGAGCTTATTCGTGGGGAGAGGCCAGATATAAGTATAATATTTCTCCTTGAATAGGCTTAGGCAGGTAGGGGAGATGCTAAGTACTCTCTTAGTTGTTCAAAAGCGATTGACATTATTCGGTCCATTGAAAATTATTATTTTTTCCTTTTAATATTAGAATGGCAAGTATTTGTCCCCGAGCGAGCTAAGAAAGCGAGATAGGTGATCAGTCCATTTAGGCGTTGAACTTCCTTGATATTCTTTGGAGGGTCATATCTCACGAGGCCTTAATTTTTCGGGGTTGGCTTCTCAGCGATGGGTTACCATAAATTTTCCGATGTAACTCAAAGGCACATTTGGTGGATTATGTTATAAGCCAGAAGTCGATATGTTGTGATTCTTCGGGCTTTTACCAACATGGTCCCGTATATTCCATCGTCTTTGCTAATAGGCCTTTGAAAACCATATTCATAAGGCGATAGGTAGCACCGCGTTTTTTAACCACGGCATAACTTGGTAGCAGTATAAACCTTTATATGTTTGAAATGTTGTGGCTTCTTCATCCATTGGGTCCATTCTTATTTGGTTATAGCAGAGCGTCAGGAAGAGCATTTGATGGCGCGTGGCGTCGACCAATTGGTCAATTCGGGGAAGGGAAGCTATCTTTTGGGCAAGCCTTGTTAAGGTCAGTGTAGTCAATACACATCCTCCATGTTCCATTTGTTTTCTTAACCATGACAACATTTGCTAGCCATATAGGGTAATATACTTCTTGTATGAGTCCAGCTTCAAAGCTTGTTAACTTCATGCTCAATAGCACGGAAGCGTCGGGTGCAAAAGCTTCTTACGGATGATCGGTTTGGATGTTGGATTAATCTTGAGGAGTGCATGATCACTGGTCAACCCACGGCATATCGGTCGGACTCCATGCGAAGATGTCTTGATTTCTACGTAGTTTTCTCTTTGTTCCTTTGAGGGATCTACTTTGCTAGTGGTTGGTCATCGATAATGTAATGGAAGTAAGTCTTAGTGATACTTTGTGGGGTGCTCCTTCATCCGAAAATTAAAATCTTCAATGCTAAAGGTCAGGAAGGCGAGCTTGTCGAGGTAACATGATTGCGCCACCTGTTGATTTCCACAGACTACTCCAACTCCAACAGGGGTTGGAAATTTCATCTTAAGATGAGATATTGAAGTGATTGCACCAAAGATTGATTGGAGGGGCCTTCCAAATATAGCGTTATAGGCCGAGTCTGACTTGACCACCATAAATTGGATTGAATGAGTAACTTGCCAAGGGAATTCTCAGAACAACGGGAAGAGTGATCGTCCCTTACTGTGCAGGCGGTTGTCAAACCCGTACAATGGTCTATGACGGGTTGGAGCTTTTCCTAGCGAGGCCCATGCCGAAGCGTGGAGTAAAATAGGACATCGAGAACTCCTCACTATCAACCAAAATCCTTTTAACATTATAGCATGGGTCCACCGATCCAGCGATGACAAATGGATCTTGATGAGGAACATGGACCCTTCTAAGTGCGAATCATTAAAAGTGATGGAATGATCGATGCAGATTTCTTTAACTCGGCCCCTTGAAGCGGTGATGAGGATTCGATTAGATAGCACTGGTCCTCCTGCGATCGTGTCAATCTCTGTAGGATGATCGTTTTGATGCTTCTGTGATGATTGTCCTGGTTGCCCCCCAGTTGGAGCTGAGTTGGTTTGAGTTGGTTGATTTTTCAGAAATCGGCGCATATACTTGTTGAATGAGCCTCTCAATTTCTTCTTTGAGTTGCTTGCATGCTTGTATGTCTCGGCTTGATGAAAGTGGCAATATTGCTCGATTTCCGAATTTGGTTTCAATGGATGTGGCCATTTGATGATTTCTTCATCTCGAATAGCCATTAGAATGTTAACATGAGATGAATTTAGCGGTGAGTATTCCTTCTCGGTAGTGGTTCCCGGTATGGAGTTGAGATCCGGTTACTTTGTTGCCTTTTGATGTGTGTCCGCATTCTCGGGACACTCTTACGTTTTCTTGTAGATTGCTGTTTGCGATGGGCATTGATAGCCCTCATCCAGTGAGATGGGAGGAGTCTTTGATGATCCTTCGGTTTGCAATGTTCCACCAGATTTTTGTGAGTTCATCAAAGGTATGGAGGATAGATCCCGGAGAGTAGAACCAAGTGCGGGCTTGTCCGCGAGTAATAGGAAGGCGACAAAGCGGCATGTCGAGCTTGTTGGATATGCATGATGGTCTGTAATGGTCGATGTGTTAGTGGGTCATTAACTCCATCATAAGGGTCAATGCTTGGAAGCTTAAACCTTACGGGGATGGGATGTCGAAGAATAACACAAAGGGGAAGACTCTTGATAATGCGGTGAGAGAAAATATGATTCCGTCTTTGTGATGGAGTTCTTCTCGTACCAAGCGTTATAATTAGCGTATAACATGGCGGCAGGGTCCAGGGTGAGAATGCCAGCAAATAATGGCGGATTGGCGGTGGTTGAACGTGATGGATGGATGGAGCGTGTCGAAGTTGACATCACGGTTTGGAGGTGGTGGAACTTGGCGTCTAAGAGTAGCATATTGTCCTCTGCGGTAATAATCGATCTTTGAGGCGGTGTGTTTGCGTGATGGAGGTTGTTGTGTTCCGTAAAGTCGGATCATCTCATTTTGAGACTCTTCCATTCGCGCATACGTTCTAAAGAGATTCTGTCGTGCGCCATAGAGTCATGCCCATTAGGGAAGTGGGGCGTCCACAGTTCAAGTTGGTTTAGAGTGGGAGTTAGGCGAGAGGCTCATTATTCTGATTGCTTTGGCCGATGTAGGTGTTCAAAAGTATGATTGAGAGTCGTTCCAGACGGTAAAGCGTGCGTCTTGATTTGGTAGAGTGAAAGTTTACTCCTTAGCTTTGTTGATTAGTCCAGCACACATACAGGTATTTAAAGGTGAAGCGAAGAACTCGAAGTTTTAGCGTGAAAAGAGCCAGAAAAACTGGCCGTAAAATATTACATATGTATATCGCCGAAGTCTGAATCTTATTGCTGGGATTACAAGATTGTGGTGGAGATCTGAGGTACAATTTCTTCTGGCAGAAATATAGGAACAACAGCAATCTGAGAACGATTAGGTGATTGGCTGACGGCACGAGGGTGGGTGAAAGTAGGTGCGTGGTTGGCGGTGAGGGCGGTGAGATCTTGATCTTCTTCAGGGGGATCTTGACTTGAGCTCTCACTCTTTGCCCAGGCTCATCTCATGCTTCACTTGGCACTTCAAAGTCTCGTATATGGAGAATGAGAATTTGTTATCAATTGGTGAAGTGGTAGTCTTGTAAATACATGAAAATCAAACCACTCCCCTCTCTTCATGGACGACTCACGGGCGATTCTTTGATATCGTTGATGTATTTGAATATTTGGATGCTCAAATGAGGTGAGGAATGTGAATTTTAGGCTTGTTAAATTCGGATTCAATTCGATTATAAATCTAATATTTGATGATCATTTAGGAGATTTAATTCATATTCCAAAATTTCAGACGATGTTTGGTCTTGATCTTGATTCTTCGACTTTGGGATCGGTTTTCTTTGCCTTCATCGCTTAACTAAAAAAATTTTGAATGTCATATCACTTATATATTTATATATTAAATATTTATTTCTGTAATATTTTATCTACGCATAAAAAATATAATAATGATATTTTTAAAGTGTTATAAACGTAGATATTAAAATTTAGAGGTGAATTGTATAAATATATAATAGTTTTAATTAAACTTTAAATGGCCGTTAAAGCTGAATTTTTACGGAAAATTTAAAGATGAGAGGGACATAAAGTTACATAAGAAAAGAAATTAAAAGAAAAAAAAAAAGAAAAAAAACGATTTTTTTAAGTGCAAAAAAGAGCAGTTAGGTCTAAACTTGTCTTGATTTCCAAGACATGTGGAAGGTTAATGATAATTTCTAAACGAAGCCACTTGGTTGAAAGTATTTATAAAATTAATGTAATTAAAATGCAAGAGCTTATAAAATTTGAGTATTTAATATAAACTCATCCTTAATTTATTTTAATTATATTTAAAAATCAACTACTTTTAGTAGAATTTTGAATAAATCAAAACCCGACTATTACAAATTTACAATATTTTTTTTTACTTGGAATCAAATAAAATAATTAATTTATTATTTCTTAGAATTAAATTATTTAAATTCCTCACCACCCACTACGTAATCCGAGGAGTTCTAAATAATTTGCAATCTGAATTTATTTAATTTTTAAAAAAAAATTATATCATATAATTCCAATGCATCTATAAATCTAATGTTTAAAATTAAATATTTACTTATTTAATATATATATATATATATATATATCAAAATTCTTATACATTAACATATCTAACACATAAATCTTAATATTTATATAATATTTAAATTTTTAATATCATAACAAAAAAATACACAATTTAATATATAATCAAATGAAACATATAAAAAATATTAAACTTAATTCTTATACATTTCACTCCATAAAAATTAATTATTATATTATTTTTAATATAAATTGATAATTTAAATGTTATTTTTATAAATATAAAAACTTAAGCATTAAATAAAAAAGCATATAAAAATTGTGTACAATGTATATAAATGCCTTTAAATATAAATATCAAATTAAATATATATATATATATATATATATATATATATATATGTATATAAATCTTATAAAATAAGGGAAGGGGGAGATCATGATAGAAGCACAATGGGAAAAGAATCAATGGGATCAGAAACATGTGAAAATATAGAGGGCGCAAATGCAATGGAAGATTATTGTGAAAGCTAAGTTCTACAAAATCATAGGAATATGATTTTTTTTTTAAAAAAAACATTTTTAAATCAAAGAATTGTGTCCTCTGTATGTAAAAAAAATTATGTAAATGCATTAGAATTGTGTCCTCTGTATGTAAAAAAAAAGAATTATGAGAACACAGGTAAAAAATGGAAGTGCTTGCAGGGATGATAGAGGGGTTAATTAGCTGTACATAATCATTCAGCAGGAAGATAAATAAACATTTGAAGATAGAACAGATAGATAGAAAGTCCAGTAGACATTTTTTTACATGCATGAGAAGGAAGGCACAATTGAAAGTTCAGCCTAGACATGAGTAACAAATTCAACTACTGATAAGCACACCAGCAAATCCTACCATTAATAATTAGTCCCTACAAAATAAGCAACATTGGTCATTAGGGTTACCTTCGTTGTAAGCACTTGGAAGTTAAGAGAATCTATCCCCCTCTCTACCGATAATAAGCTTGCTGATACACAGGAGGGATGCCGTTGCTGTAAGCTCCCATTCCACTGTTGTAACCTGCGTAGGTAGGATAACTGATGGGAGGAGATGGATAGGAGGCAGTAATTGGGGCAGGAACTATCTCTTCAGTTGGGTAAGCATAAGGATCTCTCATGGCTGTAGGGCTGTGACTGCCATAGAAGCCATGGCCTGGTGTCCTTTCATAAGGGTATGGGGAAAATGGAGCAGAAGAGTATGTGGTGTGTGAGGGAGACCTCACAAATGTGGGGGCAGCAGCAGGAAATGATGAAACATAGGCATTGTTTGTGAGTCGGCCAGCTTTCGCTGGGGGCATCGGACCGCCATTGTTGGCTCGTGTGCGCTTATTGGCAGGACCGCCAGACGTCTTTCTCTTCTCAGCCTTAGCCTTCTCCAGGTTGTCTAATCTCTTCTGGAGGTTTTCCAGCGGAAATTCGGCCTCGAGCTTGCGCTCCTCGATGCACCTCATAACAGCTCGGATTGCCGATGGTTCCTTGCGGCTGGTATTGTTCTGAAAATTTCGTAGCGAAGATGTTAAAAAATGAAAAACTAATCGAGTTAATGTGTGTGAGAATATACAGCAGCTTGGGCCGAGTTGCTTCGCTCCTCCGAGGCCAAAGTGGCAGCCTTCTTGGCATCTTTCAGGTAGGATTTCAGTAGAGGAATAGGGGGATACTTGTCCTGAAGTCCAGCTTCATAAGCAAAATTTATTGCGTCTAGCTGTTGCCCCTTTAGAATTAGCTCTTCAACTATATCTGCAAATCAAAGCATAAAAGGTTTCAGATTAAAAGCTTGAATCACCAAAGCAGATTTTTTTTTCTTACAGCAGGAAGTGCTGATCTCACACAGATCCGCCATGTATTGCTCAGCAAAGACTAGTTTGGCCAGCCTTGGTATAAGACCATCACGCCAAGAGGGGAGAACAAAGCACATACTGTACGGGATATTTAACAGACAACAGGCCAAAGAAAAAATTTACTAATGGCTTACAAGCATACTATTTCAGGGAAGTAAGTGTAAATGAGGTATGCATTTACAGTAACATAACGTTTAAAAAAATCACAGATATCATTCTTAATGCATCCATGATTTTCAACCTCAAATGATCAAGACAACAATTTTAGCTTTAAAACCAGGTCAAATGAACTAAAATTCTCTACTTTGTAATGGTAATTTCTTTCAAATTGTTAACCTGCAAAATGAAATCAACACTACATTGTAAGAAAACCTCCTACAGTTTTTAGATACAAAACTGATTTAATTGGACATAATTAGCAATAAACTGAATTTTATATAGTCAAAAGCTAATATGAGATCAAGATTTTAAAACTTAGTTTTGATATCAACCCAGGAGAGTAATGGCCCTATGAAATGAGGAAGCATAAGAGTTCAGCATTGCCCAAGTTTATCAAGCCCATTTCTTGAGCTAACAAATGCAATTCTTTTGAAGAAGCATTCACACAATGTCCAATGATCTAGAACAAGAATCAACATGATATCATTCATAGGACCAAGCTCGCATGAAAGATCTCAATCCAAGACACCTATAACATGATCACATGAGCTCAATTTCGGACCTCAAAACATCTTTTTTTTGGGGAGTATACATAAAATGTATTTAAATGTTTATTTCAACTTAAATATTACTTACATGTATTCTGTAGTTTGAGTTTACGATAGGTTCATGGAAGTCTATTTTGTGCTATACACTTTATGTAAGTAATATTTAAGTTGTATACAAATAAATAGATATGTTTCGGGTGCTATGAATGTAAAAACCCCCCTTTTTTTTTTTTTGGAATAGGTCATAAATCTAAAAGTATGTGACTCAAACCCATGACCTTGAAGAAACAGCCATCTACAACCATTGGGCTATAGATCCCTTCACCTAAGCATCTATATTTATCCAGCTGAGAATGTAGCTACGTTACAGATTATATAGGACGATCTAGCCACAACGCCCAACAAAGATTGTTTCTTTGTAACAAATGTTTACCTACTGTTAATTGTAGACCTTAATCCCCATTGTCATATGGCTTTACTACAGTTAAACCACAAGAGAAAGAAAAGCATACAACACCGAACCTCAACAGACCAGCGCTATGAAGACTAGAAATTATTAAATTCGAATCAAAACATAAAATTAGCACTAACAATGTTCCCATACCGCTCATCTTATCCTCCAGCCCCAATGCAATAGCAAGCTTTGGCATTTGTTTTCTCCACGAAATGCTCACGACCAGCTTCCTATAAAACTCTCTCTCCTCCTTCACTCCAATCTCAAAAGTCACCAAATGCTGCAGGAAAGCATGAACATCCTGCGCCTTGGCATTTTCCACACCACCACGCTGTTCCATCTCTTCCTTCCATGCATCCGCCATCTCCTCAGCTCTCTCTTTCACAATCCTCGTCACCAATGACCTCTCTGCCCCCAGCTCCGGATCAGCTAACGCAGACACCAAGCCCTCCAGTAACAACACGCAGACCCACCCCAAATCTCCCGACGAAGACTTAACAGCACGCCGATCAACAGGAAAAACCCCTCCAATCGCGTCCATAACAAACTTTGCAGGATCTATGCACTCTTTAAGCGCAAGAGGTATCTCCTTGCGTAGGAGATCTGACTCTTTCCTATTGGAGACGATAAGGTCGAAGAAAGCGTCGGAGTCCATCTTGAAGCAGAAGGCGCGGACGCGGGCGGGGATGTCAGCAGCATCGGCAGAGGAAAGACGAGATAAAGAAGCAGCGCGGAGATCTTCAACACGAGCGATGGCGAGGTCGACGGACCCGTCAATAGACTCCTCTCGGCGGTGGAGGGAGGCAAGTTTGCGTTGCGTGTGGAAGTCAAGTGAGCGGCGTTTGGAGCGGAGCGACTCGGACCTGAGCTCGAGGTTTCGCTCGACGGAAGAGAAGTGGTCAGAAAGCTCCTTCCAGAGAGCAGTGCAACTGGAGATCAGCTCCCGTTGCCGCTCCAGCTCCGCGAAGCCCGCCTTCACAGCCGACGAGTTCGGCATAGTCGAATCAGCCGACGCCATCGCCGTCGACGCGACTACCGGGAGATCGCCGGCACCCAAACCCTAACCCTAGCAAGCGGGCAAAGAGGAAAGCGGTCGAGCATAGCAGCGAGCAAGATCATATAGAGGTAAAAAGGTTAGGCGGGGGGCGGGGAAATTGTACTGGACGGAAGACAGGATAATGGGGGCACGTGCCGGTTATTCTGGAAAACTCATCCATTGCGAAAAGCACTAATCCCAAATACTTCCTGTCATTCAACGGTAAAGATCTAATTTTGCACGAATTGTGATGATACTCCAAGCAAACATCTCGAAAGGAAAGAATTCATAACCGTCCATTTTGCAGAAGTATTCAAAACTGTACACAAGCAAGTGACGGGATTAGAGCAGCAAAAAAGTGAGATAAATTGACTGGCTTCGGAAATCGGAAATGTGGTGAGAGAGATGTGATCACCGCCAGTGAGTTAAGAGTCATTCACCCTTCTCCGAAGAAAGATTGAACTTGGGGAGCTGGGCCAGGCTACTTTAATACGGACTTGAATAGATCATTAGGCGCGGAATAGTGTAAACTATAAAAGCATGTGACGTAGGGTTTTAATAAAAGGATAAATATAATCTTATAGATAGTAATTATTTTATTAATTAAATCTGTAAAAAAAATATTATTATATGGCTTGATGACATTAAAAAGACAATCCTTTTATCCTTATTAATAATATTATTGTTGACATGAAAATTCAATCAATTAAATATTATTTTTAATCATAAAATTGAGATCCCTATATAAAATTAAAGATTTCTTTTAAATTATGTAAAGAATAAATACATTTATATCTTAAAGAATAAAATATATATATATATATATCATATAATTCTTATATATTTAAATATCAAATACCTATATTATAATATTTAGATAAATAACATCTAAATCTTTAATATTATATCAAAAATAATATCATTAATAATTTTATAATAAATTACATTACAATTTTCTTGAAAATTATCCTTAGCAATCCAAATATAAAAATTTTAATCTTTCCACTTGATTATGTTTATGAAATCAAAAGCTTTAAAATAATAACTTTCACTAGTTTTAAGTGTTAACTAATTCATTAATAATTTAATTAAGAAAATTAGGCTTACTTATATTATCATTATTAATTGTTAATTATGTATTTTATATGTTAGCGAATTTATTTGGATTTTCATCTCATACATCACAAAAAATTCATCGAATCAAGTTCAAATCTTAATGTAAATATATGAATTAGAAATTATAATAATTTATTTTGGGATTAGCCAAACTTTGATTTTAATAAGCTTATAATCAAAATGAATATTTTGATAAAATAAACAGAACAATACTAAAGTGTCTTGAGCCATGTCTAATTAAACTCAAATCATGTACTTAAAGTATTATTGGGATCTTTATAACCTTATACAAAGAGCCAAACAATCCTTTTAATCATGTATGCTTATACTCAAAATAAATATTTTTGATAGATGAATCTAATGACCCAAAATCTCTTACTTTTATGGGGATTTACATATGTAATTAAGTGTTAGATATGTAAATATATAAAAATTATGTGGTATATAAGTAAATCTCTTATACTTTTAAGGGGTTTTACATACATAGCACCTGAAACATATCTATTTACATGTTTCACACTCCAAACTTAAATATTACTTACATAGACTCTTAGTCTTTTGAGTTTCCTAGAATAGGGTTCAAATTAAGTCTATTTTGTGCTATCTTTTGAGTGCTATGTAAGTAATATTTAAGTTTGGGGTGTAAATAAATAAAACGTATTTTAATGATGTATGTAAAAACTCCTACTTTTAATGTTTATAAGGCAATAAGTTGATTAAAATTCAATCAAATGAAAGGAAGAACCTTTCATATCACTTGGAATGAGAATTAAAATAACTTAAAGAAAACTTTAACAATATACCACATAGTTATTTTCACTCAAATCATACCAATATAATCATTGTAACAAATGATCACAAGACTTGATGAGGTGAGAATCTTAAACACTCTTAAATGAGCACTCTTACTCAAGCCCTTTGAAAGTGTGAGAATATGAGTATAAGACTTGATGAGGATTCCTCCAAAGCTTTAAGAAAGTTTGAAGAAGATGGTGAAGATCTCTCTTTGAAAAGTTGTTGAAGAGGTGAGGAAGAGAGAGAAGCTTTAGCGCTTTGAGTCCAAATGCTCACTTCAAGAAATCAATTTTTAAGGGTTCGGCCAAAGTGGAGAAATTTAAGAGGAAGTGAAGTCATGAGAGCACCTTCTTAAAAAAGGATTCATCTAGAGATGGTCGGCCAAGGCAACAGAGAAAGTAGAGAGAAAGAATGAGAGGGAAATTTCATAAGGAAAGCTTTTGATTTTAAAATTCAAAACACCTGATTTTGGTGGTTCAAAGCATAGGAATGAGAGGATTACTTAACATAATTAAGCATCCACAAAATAAAAGCAAGACCAAGCCAATTCAAAGGAAAGAAGAGGAAAGGAATTAAGTGGGAATTCAAGTAAGACAATAATTTTATTTTTAAAAATAAAATACATGTAAAATAAATTGAATCCAAGTAAAGAGGAGATTAAAGCACTTAGCATTTTAAACACTTGTTAATTAATAAAGAGATTAATTATTAGAAAGAGTTTGAATTTATTTCAAACAAGATAAATCCAATAAGCATGAAAGAATGGGATGGCCAATCCTTACTATATAAGGTTTTAATCATGAATTTATGCAAATAATATGAGGGATTAATTAATTAATTAGATAGGAATTAATAATGCAAGTCACATGAATTAATTAAAAATAATAATTAAACTAAACATGATAGGAGTTTTGACCAAGGCATTTTCAAGTATTGATTAGATCCCAATAAAGGAAGATCAAATTAAATTCAATCAAAAGAGATTAAATGGAAAAAATATTTAAAATCTAAACTCGACTTAAATTAATTAAAACATGGATTAAGGGCACTGACCAAACACTTTCCATAAATAAAATTTAATTAAGGAAAGTATAATTAATTCAATAGCCACTTGAATTTGAATTTTAACTAAACTAAATTAAATCATATAAATTTAATTTCAATTAAATAAAATGCATGATGGTCAACCAAAGCAAACCAAAATGAGATAGATTAAATTTTGAAATAATTTAAGGCAAAATGTAATTTGAAATTCATAGGGTTTAAATTAAAATTTTAAATAATTTTGAAATTAAAAAAACCATTAAATGAGGATAAATAATTTTGGAATTAAATCAAATAAATCCCACAAAATTTTACATACTAAGTTGATAAAAAATTTGGCTATGTGTGAGAGAAAATAAATTTCAAATGAAATTATTAATTTGAGAGAGAGAAAAATAATAATTTAGATAACTTGGTGAATAATTAAATTCTCATGCTAAAATAAATAGATACAATTTAATCTATGCATGAAAACTAATTAATGATGTGAAAAATAAACTCAACTCACTTTAAGTTACACTGGATAAGGCTTAAACTCATAATAGTAGTCAAATTATCTAAAAAGAATAATTTTAAGAATATTAAAAAAATTGATACAAATAAAATATGTAAAAATTAAAATAAATTATATTAAAATATTTTAGTAATTATTTTTATGCTAGTGATCTTTTATTTATCTTATGTTACAAATACTAAGAAGAGTCCCAAATTATCCTAGTCTAGGTTTATCTGACTTTCCAAATTTGAGTTAGCAAAATGAGTCTAGTGAGCTTTTTGAAATACTTTAAAAAAAATTTTAGTTTCATACAATCATATATTTATCATCATCAAAATTATATACTTAAGCAATGAGACTCATAGAGTCACTAGCTTGCAAATGTAATGGAAGAGGAACCACATAACAAAAAAGCTCAAAAATTTTATGACCTACAAAATGCAACACATTATCCATTATGGGAAATTTGCACGAACCATACTGAACTATCTATAGAATACTAAGTATCAAAATTAAATATAACATGTCATGTAAATATTTTAACCAATTTGTAGGGTTGCTTAAAGAGACAAATTTATCAAAAAAATTAGTTCTAGAGAACTTATATAGAACCAAGAAATTGGTGTCCAAGTTACGTCTAAGCTTAGAAAAGATTGATTGTTGTATCGATGATTTTATGTTGTACTATAAGGATAACATAGTGAATATTGAATGTAAATTTTATGGAGACTTTAGATTAAAGAAACAAAATAAAAAATAATGAAAATAGTAGTATGAAGTACATTTAATTTTTAAATTACTAGCTATATTTTCTTATATGACTCTACTTAATAGGTTTATGATTGGAGGAATAGAGTGAATAACCAAAACTTTCATGACCTTACTCGAGGACTTATGTGAGTTGTAAATGCATGGTCGATTTATGATATAAATGGCAACAAATCTTATACTTATTCTTGGTCACAAAGAAGAAAAACTTATAACTCAGATGTGATTTTCCCACGGGTTGGCCCATCGGTTCATCCAAAAAAAGATTTTCGATGGATTTTTCATTGGAAATCACCTGCAAACCTTTTTTGACTGATAATTTACCCATCAGTATGAATTTCTAACTAAGATTTTATCAAAGGGAGTTCACCCATCAAAAATCTGTCAAAAACCTCTATTTTCGATGAAATTTTTCGTTGAAAATCATCTTTTTTTCATGTGGTGATTTAATTGAGTTAAATCGAGTTTGGTTAAGTGTAATTCACTTAAAAAACTTCTTAAGTACTCTAAAGTTCATGAGGCTAACCTATTTCAAGAATTGAGGTCAATTTGTTTAAGAAAACTCATATGGGTTAAAACTTGACTAGCTTGAGTTTAGGGTTGGCCAAGCTTAATTAAATGGGTTGTGTTTTAACCACTTAGAAACAAAAATGGGCCAAATTAAGCAAATATGTTTAATTTAGCTCTAGCTAAATTGAACTTAAAGGGGTTTACTTTATGTCAACTAGATTAATTAGGCAATATAAGTCAAATTCAAAGACAAATTATCTCAATTGGGATGTGTTAAGTTTAAGGTGATTGATTCAATCAATATTTTAAAATTTAGGCAATTAGCTCAAGATAGCTAAGTAGTCACTTTAAAGGTTTAATTAGGCTAGTGCGGGTCAGTTAAGCTCATTTAGTCTAACCAATGGGTAATTGGGTCAATTTGCATCTTTCGGCCTATTTAAATCAAATAGAGGATTTAATTTAATCAATTTGGTCATTTTTATCTTAAAGGTTTAATTGGATTAATTTAAGCTAATATAACAAATTAATTAAATTGAGCTCAATCAAAAGTCATTTAGATCAATTGAATAATGATTGATCAATTGGATTGGGTTCTAGATCTTTTGACTTAATTTGATCAAATTAGTCAAATTGAACTAAATGATTCAAGTGAATCAACTTTGGAAAGTAAGCAAGTTGGCCAATTCAAGGGCTAATTAAAGATAATTAACATGATTAACTTATTGAAATTGATTTGGGCGATGGGTTCAATTTATTTCAATAAATTAGGTTAATTTCATAATTTTGGTCTAAGAGGATTGAATAGGTCTATTTGGGGTAGATTGAGCCAAACTTTCTAATCTAATTGTATCACTTTTCAATTTAGATTAATTAGATCATGTATGACCTTTCGGACCCTATTAGAAGGGTTGGCCAAAATTAATTTAATCAATTCTAAAGTTGGAGTTATCTTGACCTAATTTGATCTTATTGAGTTAAACTAAAGTTCAAGGAGTCCTAGCCTAGTCCAATTATCAATTAGAGCTAATTCATTTATGATTTGTTGATCAAAATCTTATGAAATAGGTTTAACTAATCACTTAGATCAATTAATTTAAAATCATTAATTAGATATAAAATTTACTTTTGGACAAACCATGTCTCACTAATGAAGCTTAAAACATCAAGTGATCAATAATAGTTTACATACATGTCATTGAACTACTAGAGAAGCAATTGAATGCTTATACTATCGATTGTGCCCACTTAGACTAATTAGGTTAAGCTAGGGTAAAGTCTAGCATAAGGCCTATTAAACTATTAAACCTATAGACCCATAATGTACATGAGCTTATTATGATGATAAAAAAAAATATTGAATGTTTGAATTATTTATGCTAAGTATTCCTAATGAAATGATTACATAAAATATTGACATCAAAGTAACTTCAACCAAATAATTGAATGAACAAAATATTTGGAAGATGGTCAAAAAATTTAAAAGAATACTAAGAAAATGCAAAAGGTACTCAATAATAATTTTTTAGTTCTAAAGAGTCCTTAGAATTATTAGGTTCATTATTACAACATGATGATTTAAACTCAAGCTTTTTTTTGGTAAAATATAAACTCAAAATAAAATTAGAAATTATTTTAACCAAATTTGCAAGTTGTACATATACTAAAAATAATTTTAAATTTATTGGAGTTATTTTGATTGATAGGTTTTACAATATTTGTTAAAGATTATATAATTTATCATTAAAAAATGTTATTTATATTATCTTTATTAAACATTAAATTTAATTTTAATTTCATTAAACTCATCTTATTTCATAGATGCAAAATCTAATATACTTTGTATATTTTATATCTCAAATTAATTAAATTATATATATATATATATATATATATATATATATATCATTGTTTTGTTTAGCCTCTCCAAAATCCATCCATGTTTTTGCCTTAGCTACTGAGAATTTAATAGTTATTTTCACGATTAAATTTTATATTTTAATGTTATTTTTGTCATAACACTAATCATAAAAAAAATATATTTTTTGAGACATCATAAAACATACATTGGTGCATGTTCTTTAAGAAATTTGATGAATAATATTTGATATATCTCTCTAAAATTTATAAATCAAGCATGAATTTCAAGTTAAAGCATATATTCAATCAAATTCAATGACTCAATAAGATGAGTCAATAATACTAGAATCGGGTCAAATCGAGCCCAAATGAGTTCAAATCAAACTCAAAAGTTATATATAAAATTTGAACACTGATTGGATGATCACATGACTTCCAAATTTCACGTGCTTATAGTAGAATCGAGCGATTCGACGAGATGAACCCAATGAGTTTAAGATCACTCAAATCAAAGATCATTTGGATGATCAAATCACCAAAAAACTATCTATGATCAAATGAATCAATATACATTGTCCGATCGAGTGTTTAAAAATTTTGACTATAATGATCAAAATGTCCCTCTCAGAATCCTATAAATAGGACTCTATTATTGTCACGAAAGAGGAGAAGGAGCTAGAAGTGAACTTGGAAGAAAGCTAGAAGAGGAAATTTAGAAGTTCAAGATGTCATCCACCAGTGCCGATCGTAGCCGTTGTAAACATGCAAAGTTACACTGCATTGCTAAATTTCTTGTAACGATTAGAATTCTCATTATCAGGATTTATCACATACAAGCTTGTAATCCTACTGTGGAAGATTTAAACTCTGTACTCCAAAGCAAATATATAGTGAAACATTTTTATTGGGTTAGGCTCCGTGATTTTTTCCTCATATTTATAGGGTTTTTTCACGTAAAAATTTTGGAGTTTTTTATTCTCTTTTCAACTATATGTGTGCGTGTTGATTTCTATATAAAGCTAAGACGTTAAGGTTTATTCTAACGCTACAAGTTTTCTGACACGTAACAATACTTAATGATAAATTTCTTGAACATAATATGAAGATGGAGTGAATCTAGAGCCATTTAGAGCACATGGTTCATTGTTAAGCTCTATCCACAAACACCATAGATCAATCAACTGATTAGATCATGAGTCGGTCCATTGATTAGTTCAAATCATAACGGTAATTGAACTATTAAACCAAATTAGTTTTTGAAGAGTTGGTTGATTCTTTTGTTAACCAAATTTTAGTTTTATGATTTTAATAGAATAACTTGAAATATAATGTTTAAACTACAAATAAATGAAATAATTGAAATAATTTTATTATTAGATTATTATATTGAATTGATAAAAATATTCTTATGATATCATTATTATATAATTTAAATAATTATAATATTTATTACATATTTTAATTGAACCCTCGTTCAAGTCCCATTGAATCATTAAATTTTGAATTTCTTTCTTCAGTTCAATATTCGATCCCATGAAATCAGAGTTTTCTCCTTCTCTTCTCTTTGCATATTTTTTATTTTTTATGCATTTCATTGTTTCTCTTTGTTATGATATAAATTAAAATCTATTTCTAGTGATTAAAAATAATAAGATATCTTCGTATTAAATAAAGGTAGGTAATTGATTTATTTAAATATTTGTTATATTATTTTTCATCCTAAATATGATGTACTTAATTGCACGTAATATTCATGCTTGATATTTTATATTTAAAAATAGTAATGCATTTTATATTAAAATATTGTTACATTTAAAATGTTAAATTAAAATAATATTAATTTAAAATATAAATTTTATATTTATTTTCTTAGACGATGTGACTAAATTATTTTATAGTTTATCTAATAATAAAAATAATATTAGTATTAAATGAAAAATCAAAGTTATTTAATTTAAATATGGTAATTATATATTTTTTATTTTATTATCTTAAAAGGCAAGGAAATGCACGTAAATAGTAAATTCATTTATTTTATTTAAAATAAACTTATTTTTTCCAATTACTTAATATTAAATTTAAAGATAATAATTTTAATTAAATGCGATGAAAACTATTTAAAAATTAATTATTCCATTAAATTAACCAACTATTTTTCTCATAATTTTTTAACCACATATGCAATGTCCATTAACTATTAAAATTATCTTTAATTATACAATAATTTCTTTTATTTTTAATAAAATAAATTTTGATTTTATAAAAAATAATTATATATATATATATATATATATATATATATATATATATATATATATATATATATATATATACATTTACTTGATAAATATGAAATGTTTATGATTTTCATGAACTCTTTTTTAATAATTAAAAATTTCTAATATGGGTTGTGGCTCTCATCTAGAGAGCTCCAACCCATATATATATATATATATATATATATATATATATAAATAAAAGGAATATAGTATAAATTGAATATAATGTATATGTTATTTTGTTGGCAACTCTACAAATATATGTGTTTGTTTTTTTTTCTTCTTTGATTAAAGGAATGTAATGTAAAATATTTTTTGGAGTTAAGAAGGCTAGCGAGTGTGGCGACCGGCAGTAGGGGTTGTCGCTAACGGTAGTAGACGGCCGGCTAACGGTGGGTGGCCAGTGGCAAAACTTAATAGGCTTTAGTTTGACTAAATGAATTTTAAGTGAGTCCTCTAAATTCCAGGGGCATGCAAATGAGTTGTAAAATCATTGAATGGGTTCAAGTCAAGTAGGTTTGGCTTTTGACCAGCATAATGCTTGAAGTAAGATTAATTTGCCACTTAGTTAAGTAGGAATTTTAGGTTGGCATGATGTGACCCCTTAGTCAAGGACCAAGCCATGCTAAATATTAGAGGTTTGAAACCTATATGATGTGCCTAAAGGTTATGCTAAGAGTTTTATGTTCACCACAAAATGGTTAAAATACTCTAGACCTTAGACTCAAAGTAAGATTGACCTAAGGCTTAATTAGATTAGTTTAGGCCTCTCTTATGGGAGCTATAAGTGGACATGGCTAAATGCATGCTCCTAATACATGCACTATTGAGTTGATAGCGATTTGATCAAATCATGGTTCTAATTTAAAGAAGGGCATTGATTCAAATCTAAAGATATTTCAAAGGCCCTACATAGACTAATTAAATAGACGGTGTTTACACTGATTACATCAGTAATCTAGTAAGCTCAAGTTATAGACAAATTAGAATGACTCAATATATAAACAAATATAATTAATTTAATTAATAATAAAATGTCTAAAGTTTAGGGCATATTGAGCAAATGAGACTAGTGAATAGTCACAATGTATTTGTTAGAGACTAAATGGACCATGGAGATTTAGAGTAATCTAAAGAGCTAATGGCAAGTTAATTTTAAACTTGTAGTCATTACAAACACAAAAAAAAGTCTTAGCTAAGTGATGATACCATAGAGAGACTAGATGTACAAGTGTAAAAGACATTTTCTCAACATAATTAAAGAGAACATATAGGGTATAAAAGACTTGATGTCATAATTACACTCCAAAATGATGCCAACAAAAATCAACCATAGTCAAAGAAACAAAAAAGCTCTTATGGATGAAATGACCGTACACCACTAAGTGAAAGGAAAAAAAAATAATCTACACACACAGCTAAGTGCTTCATTTTCATTCATACACTTCAAATTCTTTACATGGTGAAAGTATAATATAGAATTAAAAGCTATTAAATTAAAATTCAATATAAAAAAAATCAAAATACAAATAATGAATGAAAGAGGGTAGTGATTTATATTGCAATGGTATTCGTGTAAAGTCAGATTTTCATTTAGAGGGTGAAGGGGCCTATCACTTAATCATGGATCAAGAACCATCTTTCAAATAATGAATGAAAGAGGATAGTGATTGTATGTGAATTGGTATTGGCATAAAGTCACCTTTTCATTTGAATTTTGATTTAGAGGGTGAAGAGGTCTATTACTTAATCATGGATTAAGGACCATCTTTTAAATATAGATGTTGAGGCACCTCTTTGCTTGCATGGAAACTCTTAGCTTGAAGTTGTATAAGAAAGGATCATCACATGCATATAATGTCGATAATCATTCAATCTCCATCTAAAATTCCTTACAATTAACTTTTAACAGCAAGCTTCCAAATAATAACTAACTTTCTAAGTTCAAGCCTTAAAGAATTTATAATTATACTTCTAAGTACTTGGTTAAGTAATAGACCTCTTCATACAAATAAAATCGAGAGGATGTTTGATTACTCCCTAAATAGCCTTAAAGAATTTATAATTATACTTCTAAGTACTTGGTTAATCCAATTGGACTTTGCTCTCGGCTTCCTTACTTTGTTTTGTTGATGTTATCGAATCTCACTATCTTCACTATGAATTTATTGAAAATAAAATTTACTTAATCTCAAGAATCAAATCCCAAAACTTCTATCACAAAACTTATATCACAAATTCTAAGTACTTGATTTTTTTAGTAAAATATAAATAAACATAATTTTCTACTTTAATGAAAAAAAAAAAAATCAAAAAAGTTGTTTTTGTTGGAGAATGATTTGAAACCAGTAATCCTTCATTTTGAAGAGGATGTATGCTAGATATACAATATGTTTGTATGTAAAGAGCATGCTCATCTTCCCCAAGTTATATAGTAGTAAAGATAAAATTTTCTGATAATCTTGAGCTTTCTCAATGGTGAGCTCAGCTGATTGAAAGAAGAGTTGAAGGTGGAAGATTCTAATGAAATTTACCTATAAAATGTGGTAAAGAAGTTGGCACAAACTACATATTGATTCATGAAAAGAGATCATGGATGTTATGGATGAGAGATAATGCACAGTGAAGAAGAAAGAAGAACAAAGATGAAGATCAAATCACACGAATTTACGCAGCTAAATTTTGGGAAGTGCAACGTTTTTGATCATGATGGTCGATTTACACAAATTGAATGAAAAATTCCATTGAAAATGAGGTATTAACAGCTTAATTTCACTGCAGTCAAGAGTCCAATTATTCTTTATCTCTGTGTGTGTCTCTCTCTTTCCCCTTTCTCCATTCTCCAAAACCATCTAGCCGCTGCTGCGGAGCTGAGACTGACGGGAGAGGCATTAGCGTGTCGCTGATAGAGAGCTAAATTTAAGAAACATCAGATTGGATCGGCCGAATAAATTTCAAGAAGAACCCAACCCTCCTCTTAAAACCCAAACGCAGACCCCCAAAATCCCTCCCCATGCTTACAGAGATCCCTTCTGGGTTCTTTCTCGCCAACAAATTCGTCTCTTCTTCCCCCGACGCGCGCTAATCAACCCATTTGATCGTCTTGGTGTTCCTCGAAGTAAGCGTGTTCATCTAAACTCTAATCCCGGGATCCCATGTTTTTTGTAATTCTGCGTTCTTCTTTGGATCTAGGGTTTGTTTCGTTGTTGCTGATCTCGCAGCTGTGACATATGAAGCGTTGATTAGGGAGCTGTGTTACTTTGCTTGCTTGTGGATTTGGGGCTTTGTAATGGGGAAGGATGGGGATTACTCCGACGGGGCCAAGGTTTACGAGTCAAAGAAGAAGAAGAATCGGCGGCTAGTGATGAACAACGACTCGGAATCGGAGGAATTCGTGATTACTCCGCGAGTGGAGATCTTTCAGGCTGGGAATGGTGCTGCCAGTGGGAAGCGGAGCATAGTGCTGGAGAAGAGTGGTGGTAGACAGAAGAGTTTGATGAGAGGAGATGTGCTTGAGAGGAAATTGGGCAGTGAGGGAAGTAGAGGGAAAATTCTGGAGGCGAGGACAGATAGGAGGAGTCGGGAGATTGTTGTTGATCAACCTGACGGTGAGGATATTAAATTGGATTCTGGGGATTCCTCGGTAAACCAAACAGATACAACTGGGGGGATTGAGAAGAGCTTGGTACCGGAAAAGGTCCTGGAATCAAAGTTCTACAGGAAGAGGAATATAGTGAGAGGTGATGATGAATTTAGCGGGAAGAGAACAAAAACAGAACATATAGACTCTGTTGATAACCAAACGGAGAAGTCTGGAGAAGGCAATAACATTGTGGGCGGCGACAAGGATATTGTTCAGGTTTCCAACCTTTCTGTCCCAAGGGTCAACCATATGGATGAGGACTGCTCAAGTGAAAGAAATTTTCAGCAGAGTCCGGGAACTAGTAGCAAGGCAGAGGCTGTTAGGTGGTTGGGACGATCTGGTCAGAGAGAACTTCGAAGTGTGAAGGATGCCAGCTCTTCTGATGTTGGCATGAAAAAGGAGATGGGGAATGGTAGAAGTTCGCATCACAGTTATATCAGGACGCTTGGTAAAAGTGGTGTTTTGAGGGTTTTAAAGAGCAATAAGAAGATTGATGGTTCCGAAAATGCCGATGTTGAATATGAGGGGCAAGGAAACTCAATGAGATTGAGATCTCGGGGTAGTAACAGATTCAGTGCATCAAACCATCAACTAGAGAGAGAAGTTGACAAGAAATCAATCTCCATTGTTAAGCCACAGAAGGGTGCAGGAAAAGTTTCTTCAGAAGATACAGGCAAATCTACTATTTCTAAAGTTAATCAGGAAAATATGTCTCAAAAGAAAGGCTCAAAGAATGCGGATTTGTGGCATAGCAACAAATCTGACTTGTCAGCCAAAAAAAAAATAAATACCAATGAGGCAAATGGAAGTCGCAGTGCAGTTAAAAATAAACTCCGGGAGCAGATAAAGAGCATTCTTTTCGAGGCTGGCTGGACCATTGAATTCAGGCCTAGGAGGGGTAGAAACTATCAGGATTCTGTTTATGTTTCACCTCAAGGGTCAGGTTATTGGTCAATCACCAAAGCTTATGCGGTATACCTAAGTGAATTTAAAAGCGCTCGTGATGACAAGGAAAGTTCTGAAAAAGAACCTAAAGATTCTGCTGTGAATGATAGCGAAGCAAATTCTACATTTGCTGTCATACCACCAGAGGTGTTGCATATGCTTAAAAGGAATGTAGTTAATAAAAGAAGGCGTAAAAAGGAAATGGAAGATGTTAAACATAAGGTTGGAGGTGGCAAGAGGAAAAAAAATGCCAAAGAAATCACCAAAGGAAAATACTCCAAAGATAAAGGAAGTAGGGATGATGCGGGAGGAGCAAGAGCTATTAAGAGGAATGTAACTGTAAGAAATAGTAAGAGAAGAGGCTGTGCTCTTTTGGTTCGTGGTTTTAACCAAGAGGAAGGATCAGAAAATGGTGATTATACTCCATATGTTTGGAAACGAACAATTCTTTCATGGATGATAGATTTAGGTGTAGTACCAGCCTATGGAAAAGTGAGGTATATGAACAAGAGGATGACAAGGACGTTACTTGATGGGCGGATTACAAGAGATGGTATTCAGTGCAGCTGCTGTAGTAAAATTTTCACTGTATCAAAGTTTGAGATTCATACCGGCAGTAAGCTGCATCGGCCATATGAGAATATATATCTGGAGGTGTCTGGGATCTCCCTGTTGCAGTGTCAAATGAATGCATGGGAAAAGCAGGAGGAGTCCACACGACGCATTTTCTACGATGTAGACACTGATGGGGATGACCCAAATGATGATACGTGCGGCATCTGTGGAGATGGTGGTGATCTGATCTGCTGTGATAGCTGTCCTTCAACTTTCCATCTGGCCTGTTTAGGCATTGAGGTTAGTGTGATCTTTTTTTTATAGTTAGTCAAAATTGTAAAGACCTTATGTTGGACCTCAGTGCATATGGGGATTTCATGCTGGGTAATTTCATTGCTTCTGTCATCAGTCTTTTGCTTCAGCTTTTGCATCACAAAGGATACTGCGTATGTGCTCTATATCGAACTTTTCTTTTCTTTTGTTTTTCTTCTCTCTCACTTGTCCTCGTGTTTTGTTGTGATATTCTCCATGGGGAGACTTCTTACTTGCGTAGTGATTGTGTTTGGGTTAGGTCTTGTGTTTTTTACCAATTTAGGGCATATCGCTGTTGATATTTTCTTTTTTTCTATTATTTAGCTGTTTTATTTAAGGGTTCTCTTTGCGCAGATGCTTCCCACCGGAGATTGGCACTGTTCCAACTGTTCTTGCAAATTTTGCGGTGCAGTGCATGATTCTGTACCCAAAGCGAGAATGCATCTAATGCACTATTCACTTGCTCACAATGTGCTCAAAAATGTAAGAGCTTCAGCAGTTCTCGTCAGAATTTCACCATTTTTTACATTATTTCATTAGTAGGGTTCAAGATGTTGTTGACACTTTGTTGGCTACTAAATTCCTTAGATCACAAGGATTGTGTTCCAGAGGACGATGCTGTTCCTACTGTTCCTAAGAGCTCCTGCAATATGTTCTGTGGGAGAAGTTGTAGAAAGGTAACACTATCATCTTTAACTTTTTTGAGTGACTTAAAACTTTAATTTAGATCAGTGGCATTTGATAGCATATCTTATTGTTTATTTCAACTCATTTACTTTAGATTCTTCATGTGTTCTTGTTATAAACAAATTTGTGGTTGGGTATTAGATATCTGTTCCTTGCACTGGTTTTATCTTGCCTCTATCATCTATCTTTTCTGATAGTTGAATCTGTTGATTTACTTTTTATTTTTTAATCGATTGAGCTTATATTGCAGAGGAGCATTTTACTGAATTTTATAGAACTTAGATCTACGATCATACTTTTTACATTCATTGCTTTCATCTCCTGAATGTATTTAAATAATGAATTGATTTATTATGTTTTTATTTCAGGTAGATTGAAATGACGTCAAACTTTAAATTTTAGAATGAATCTAACCATATTCTCATTTCTATAGGTGTTCAGGAAGTTGCAGAAGCTTATTGGCGTCAGGAATGAGTTGGAGGAAGGATTTTACTGGAGCATAGTTCGCCGGTTTGAAGATCCTTCCAAATCTCTTTCTAGAATGGCTCAAACAGTAGAAAACAACTCTAAGATTGCTGTTGCATATGCTGTTATGGATGAGTGTTTTGTCCCTATAATTGATCAGAGAAGTGGAATTAATCTAATTCACAATGTTGTGTATAACTGCGGGTAAGCATGAGATCTTATTTTTATTTTTCCTCCAAGCAAGATTAGCCTTTCTCCAAAAAAATATACTGTTAGATGGTTGCATGCTACAGATAGGAATTTTAATATGAATATTATTTTTTCATCTCAGGATAAGCTTGTATGTTTTTCAATTTTCTTTTACGTGAGCCTCCCCTGCACTTTGTTGCGTTTCATTGCAAAACAAAATTGTTTATGCCTAATTCTGTTTGTCCTTTCCTTTCGTCTACCGCACCTTGCATCATCATGTCCTGTAGCTAATTAATTTTGTTGTCACTTCGGGCTTTGTAGAAACTAGGTATGGGTGCATATTGCCAAAGAAGTACTCAAGGATTAGGGATGTAGATATCCCTCTGGAGGTGATATAGGGTACATGATAATGACGTGCACCCTGTGAAGTTATTTGATTCAGCACATCTACCTTTCCTGATTTATAACGGGTGATTACATAATATTTTAAAAGGCTTGCTTCTTAAGTAATTCCTGTTGAACTTTTCCTCATCTGTAATTAACTAGGTTATTTGGTTTTGTAAAATAATTTGGTTTCACTTAACACAGTTTTTTAAATCTCAAATTTAAATTAGACCTAATTAATCACTAAAATGTTTTAATTTATATTCGAAAGTTGAGCGTGTCTCCTCTTGTGCTTACTCCTGATGTGTCTCACTTCAAAGCTCTCACATTTTGCCTCTTATGCTCATCATGCTCAAGTCATCCTTGTTGCTACTCGTGATCTTACCTCTCTGGAGATCTCATCGCTCCATATTCATTGCTAATTTGGTCTACGAGTTGGATCTAGCTTTGCTTGCGCCTTATCATTGACCTAGTGCTCATGCTTTTTTATCTCTTATGCCATATTCGACCTGGGGTGGTACCTTGCTATTTCCATTTGATACAACTCTTATCAATTTCTGCTCTTCTTCTTGCTTTTAGTGTTGTGGCTTCTTGCCCTGTATCTTTCTTGGTTTCAATTCCATGCATTACATTGAACTACTCCTTAAGCATGATTGCGTTGTGATGCTGCTCTTATTATTACTCTTGCTTTTAGGCCTTCTTCCTCTATGGGATCTCTCTTTAATCATGCGCTCATTGATTTTTTATTGAGGCTTTTAAGAGGGACACGAGTGTTGGTCCTTTGCCTGGCTCTTCTTGTTTTCTCACAGTTTCAATAAAGGCCTATAACTATGCATCACAAGATTCCATTCTTTTTTCACATTAAACTAACTTTCATATTTTTTGAAGAGATCTCTGAGTTGGCTTTATTTTATTTTCTCTCCATTATTGGTTAGACATTTGGCTAGGGATTGTATGTTGAAACTTATTGATTCTAATCATGTTCTCATTAAGTTATCCTAAGAATCTTATTATGCAAAAGACTCTTTTTGAGAACACATTTTGCAGATTGGTTCTCAATGCATATGCTTCAAGTGAGTACCTCATTATGATTATCTCATGGAACATCATGTTACTCTAGTTTGGGCTACCTTCCATATATATATATACATCTATTACTTCAATCAATCCATTTTATATTTATTGGCTCAATTTTTGGTACTTGTTTTAGGAGGATGTTGTTATTGCTAGATTGTCCAAGTTGTTAGTGGCTAAGGTGCTGGTTAAGTTGGATGTTATTTTCCATTTAGAGAAATAAATTTGGATTGACTCAACATCTATTGGCTATTATCTTCTTCTTGTTCTTCTTGTAAAATATTCAGTTACAAATTTTCACAATACTTCATAGGACATCTAGACCACAAAATCCTAGAATTGTGACTGTGAGGATCTTTCGCTAGATAAAATCTTTTTTTCCGACGAAGTGCTGCCGTCATAGCTGCTTCTGATCTGATTGGCACTTAAACTTTGAATTAACTTCGGATCTTGCATTGGAATAACTACCTTCTTTAGTTGCTACTCAACGATTATGATTGATCGCACACTTACATGATGCCATTTGGTTTTTTTTTTTTTAAAAGAAACTCTTAATGGTATTCTCAATGCTGGGGATAAAGGATAATTTTTACTCTTTTTGTTGCTTCAGTTGTGGATAAAACGTTTAAAACTTCTTATGCTGAAAGGGGATTAAAAAGCAAGATAGTATACCACCGATCTCCAAATTATACCAAGCATCAAGTTAGACATTTTTAAGATGGTCCCTTCGAACACTTATCTTCTGGTTGTTGGCTCATTTACCACCTGTTCGCTTTGTTGGTGTATTTTGTTTTAGTTCTTTTCCTCATCTAGCAATGTTTTATAATTTCCTTATGTTGTACTTGTTGATTGATTGATAATAATATCTGTTTTGCTTAAAAATAGAAACTAGGATTAAATGTAACAGATAGATTTCGTGATTCGTTTTGTTAATATTTATATGCTATCAATTCTTTAATAAATATTATTTTAAAGAATGGATTTTTTTAATTAATAAATATTTTAATAATTATTATTAAATGAGAACTTTCTTTTATAAATAAATACCATTAAATTGGTGGCACTTAATTGCGAGGACTTCAGCCTCAAGTGACAGGAGGAAGCAGTCAAGCAATAGTCATTACCAAATACAATTATGGGATTTTTTTTATACAATATCGGAATCACAGGAATTCTGAAACAGCTCAGACTACGTTATTAACCGCAGCTTTCTACAGTAGCTCTATCAACAATAGTTTCCAGATCAACAATCCCAAAGTTTGATTTTAGATTAGACAGCAATTTAATCTTCAATCACAATTTCTTGCCACTCATATTTCTGATATTTGCGCTGCATATGGTTGTGTTTCATCGGATTTTATAGGACTTTACCTTATGTTTTATCTATCAAAACTATTAAATCATAAATTATGGACCCTCATATTAAATTCTAGGCATCTCTAGGAAGTATTCTTGTACTTAATTTAAATTCCCAGCTACATTCATGTATCATACCGCTGGTCATGTAAGTTGCCATTACAACTCAGTTTTAAATGGATTAAGGTTAGCGGTCTCCACCACGACTGTCTGCTAAGCTATTCCATCTGAGCTGTTTCTTCTGTATACCGAACTGGTGAAAACATCTGCTACTTCTTGTTACTTTGAGAAGAGTCTCCACTTTGGCCTTTGTTTTGCAAAACACTTTGTACTAGAATTTTCTTGTAACTTTATCAGGCTTATTGTCTATGTTTCTGATCATGTATCACGTGAATTTCAAGTGGGTTGCTGTAAGTCAACAAATTTCAGGTTAACTAATTTAGATGAGGCACAAATACATGGCATAAGATATAGTATGTAGTTTGATGGTTATTTATTCAAACTTTTTTACCTGAAGATATCTTTACTTGGCATTTGTCTCTACTATTTTCAGCAAATGTTGCTCGTTTATGTTTGTTTTAAGTTGTAACATAGTGAATTTTTATCTCAAAGAAGATTTTCTTTTGTCCTATAATGAAGCCTAGTTGCAATGTCAAGTAACGCAAATTAATTTAATGTGCATTAAGGTAGAAATATACATATTGAACGTTTATTGAAGTTATTATCAATATCGGGGTCCTTTAAAAGCATATTTCTAAAAGTCATATCTAGAAAAGTAACTACCCAAAAAGAAGGCTGGGTAGACTTTGACTGCTATAATAGTTAGAGAATTAAGAGTAGTCATTGTTAAGTGAACAACAACCAATTCAGTAATAGTTCTAATGGCTTTCAATGCCAACTAGCTGAGAAATGGGCTCTAGAGTCATGTAGTGAAGATTATTATTGAGACAAAAGGTAACAGAAATTTAGTATCTTTTGCTATGATTCAAAGATTACGACTGCGAAACATCAAATATCCACATTTTTATCTTATAGCATGGATCAACAGTACTGTTTGCTATAGTATTAATATTAGGTGAAATTCACTATTTTTGATCTTTGTATAGAAAGCAATATATGATGCAAAAAATTTAGCTTTTAATGATTTATACAATAGATTAGATACCAAAGAAGGTGAAAGATGTATGTATAAGTTAGCCAACCAAAGAGATAGGAGAAGTAAAGACATAGTGAGGAAAGGATGAAAATAATAAAGCTTTTCTTAGAAAAGATATTGAAAATAGGTGGATGAGATATTTTAATAAACTTTTCAAGGATCGAAAGACGATTGATTTTAACCTTAATACCCAACAAAAAATAGAGAATTTCATTTTATCGTATTAGTAAATGAAGTTAGTGAAGTTTTAAAGAAAATGAAATATGGAAAAGCAAGAGACCGGATAATATTCCAATAGAAGTGTGGAAATGTTTAGGAGATCAAGGAATTTCTTGGCTTACAAATCTTTTAATGTTATTTTAAAGACAAAAAGATATGAGTGGAGAAAGAGTTTGTTCTATATTTAAGAATAAAGGTGATGCACAAGATTGTGCAAATTATAGAGGAATTAAGTTAATGTGCCATACATTAAAATTATGGGAGAGAGTAATTGAGCATAGGTTACGATGTGATACGAAGTTTCACAATCGTTTGGTTTCATGCCGGTAGATCTACTATGGATGCTATACATTTGTTAAGAGGTTTGATGGAGAAGCATAGAGAAAATAAAAGGATCTACATATATGATATTTATTGATTTAGAGAAAGCTTATGATAAAGTCTCAAGAGATGTTCTTTGGAGAGTTAACGAGAAGTTAATATTGATTATATTCAAGTTAAGGATATGTATACTACTTGTGTCCAAACACAAGGAGGATTGACAAACTATTTTCCTATTTCGGTTGGATTACATCAAGGATCAACATTAAGCCCTTATCTTTTTACTTTAGTTATGGATGTTCTTACGAGGCATTTACAAGAAGATGTACCACGGTGTATACTTTTTTTTGATGACATTCTTCTTGTTGATAAGACTAGAGGAGTCCAAAACTTGAATTATGGAGGTCAACTTTAGAGTCTAAAGGTTTTAAGCATCTAAAGCGAATATATGGAGTGTAATTTTAGTTGTAGAAGTTTTAGTGGTAGTGTTGTGACTTTAGGTGATCAAGTCATTAATAAGAGTGGCGATTGATATTTAGGCTCCATTGTTCAAAATGATGGTGAAATAGATGGAGATATTATTAGTAGAATTCAAGTTGGATGGTTGAAGTGGAGGAATGCATCATATTATGTGAAAAGTTCATTAAACTTAAGGAAAATTTTATAAGATGGTGGTAAGACCCGCAATGACTTATGAGAATGTTCAATAAAAGAGAAACATAAGACTAAGTTAAGTATTATAGAGATGAGGATGCTCGGTGGATGAGTGGCTTTACCCTTAGAGATAGAATGCAAAATGAGTATGTTGGAAAAGTTGGAGTATAGATAAGATTAGGACAATGCTTAGATGGTTTGGCCACATAAAGCGTCCGTCAGATGACGATTAGGAGAGTAGATGCATTAGATTTTCCTTATGTTAAAAGGGTAGACCTAAAAGACTTGGTTAAGATGTATAGAAAATGATCTTAGTATACTCGAATTAAATGAGAATTTGACACATCATAGGACACAATGGAGACGAAGGATTCATGTAGCCGACCCCACCTAGTGGGATTAAGGCTTGTTGTTGTTGTATAGATGAAGTTTTATATGATGTGGTTTAATTGAATTTTTTTCCATCTTCTACCATTGAATTCTTATTTATGGGATAGGGATGCTGCATCTTCATATGGAAGCAATTATCCCCTTTCAATAATGATAGAAGACATTATGGTTAGGAAAAGTATATCTTTCAAGAATTTATGAAGCAACACCAATTCTATTGAAGAGAACTTGCTGTTAAGTCTAGAGTTGTCACATTAGATGTCTTATTAGGTGCCAACAACTTTGAAATAGCCCAGGCAGTCCCAATTCAAGGAGTTAACCATGCCCCAAAGAGCATGATCAAATGTTGCAAAAAATGGCTTTTGTAAAGAATTAAGCAACAAAAGCTCAATTAAATGCTACCTGTCTTTTGGTCGGTTAAAATATTGAAGCATGGCAAGAGATTTATTTTAATCCCAATAAATCCCTTGCTATATTCAGGGTTTTATTCTTTTTTTAATTTTTATGAGTTTTTTTATTGTAGAGGTTGTTGCTATTTTATGGAAGTTGCTTATATTGTGGAAATTGTTGCTACTTGCTAGATTCTAGGTATGGTTGCTACTTTTTAAAATTTTTATTGTGTTTTCATGTTCTATTGAATTTTTTGAATTGTTTTCAAAAAATTTCTTATCATTGCTATAAGGATCTATTTGGGTTATTGTATTTAAGTTAAAAAAAATTTGTTCACATTAAAATTATTATTCCTCCCTCCCAATTTCTCTCATTCCTCCTTGGCTAATCATTTTTGTTTATATTTTTTTCATTTAGTGATCGCCCAAGCTTTGGAGTTTGGCCACCTAGTGTCGGTTTCCCATCTAAGCTGTAGGTCTGACATCCAGCTAAACGTTAGTTTCTTTATTTTGCTTTAGAACTATAAGTTCGCAGCTGTCCTCTTCACAAAATTTAGTAGAAATAATGAGATCTACTCACTATTTCAAGAGAAATTAGAGAAACATCAAAGGTGCTAGCAAGAATAGTAAGAAGACAAACAATAAAAGAATAAGAATTCTATGTGAAGGAAAATAATGGGATTTAGATACTGTTTTTCTGACATATTCGTGCAAAACTAGTTATTTTGCCTTGTAAACCCCAATGAACTCATTGGTAGGATGCCCAAAAGATTGCAGGAAACCTTGGGTGGTTTAAATCCCTTAGTCTCATATAGTATTGAGTCGCACACTATTGCAGGCTACAACACCCAGGGACATCCAATTGAAAGGACTTGGATGCCAATCTTACCCTATTTGAATTTGGATTGAAGAGTTGAGGTATATTATGTGATATGAAGTTATCACATAGATAGATCTAAAGGTAAATTGTATAAAACCATAGAGAATTGAGCAATAACAGTCGTTTGTCTAAGTTGAGCATGACATAAATGAAATGCTAAGATGGATGCAAGGAAAAACTAGGAAGGATGAATTAAAAAATGATTATATTTGATGAATGGTTAGAGTGATGTTATTGAAAAGAAGGTAATTGAATATAGACTTAGATAATTTGTACATCACAATAGAAGGTAGAAAATGCACTTCTTAGACAAATAGATAAAGTTAACACTAGAGAATTTGGAAAGGGAAGCAATAGACATAAGTTGATATATATAAAATTTTCTCAAATTGATTTGCAAAAAATAGCTTTATCACATCAAGCATCACCCATTAAGAACCAATGGAAAATGAGGGTTCATAATGCCAATTCCAAATATTTTGCTAAGATTGATTATGATGATGAGTTGCATTGTTACTTCTGCCCATAATCTATATGGATAATCATGCATCTGATGCAATGAACTTTTTTTGGATTTCATATTTATAAAATTTTATAAGTGCATGAGTTTAACATTAATATCAATGGATCTTACTTTGATTTTCTGCTATATTATAGGTCAAATTTCAATCGGCTGAACTTCAGTACCTTTTATACTTTTATTTTGGAGCGAGGTGATGAAATTGTTGCTGCTGCATCTGTCAGGTAAATATTTTTCCCTTCTACGGTTGATCAAAAGACTGATTTATACTGATGTTGAGTTATTACATCCTTGTAAGAGATTAATAGCTTAATTAATTGACTATTTATTAAGCTCTATGACTTATTTTATTTTTGTGATTTTAGAGTGCTAAACTACTAGTAAGATCCATCGGTTTAGGAAATTTGGCTTATTTAACATTAATTGAAAGAACTTTCGTTCTTTCCTGTCAAAGCCTGTTTTGTGGGCATTAATGACACAATTTATTATTTCACTAATTTATATATCAAGTGCATATTCATGTTCATAGGCGTTTATTCGTTATCAAATATCTATTATTCCACGTTGCTAAACTGTCAAATGATCTTTTACTCTCATTTTTTTTTTCACTTTTTCAGGATTCATGATACAAGGCTGGCGGAAATGCCTTTCATTGGCACAAGGTGTATCTATAGGCCAAGGGATGTGCCGACAACTTCTTCGCGGAATTGAATCTGTATGTTTTCTCTTTGTTCCTCATGATCAGTGCCCAACTTCTTAGCAAATTAACCAATTAATGTGTGCGCCTTAATATTTTAGTCCTTGCTAGGCCCCACCCTCTAGTCTAAACGTAATATATAAGTGATTTATTTATTTTGAGCAATGCAAGCAAAATAATAATACTAATGATGTTAACATTTTATGCTGATTTAAGGAAGTATTTCCATCCATTGGTTATTCAGAGCTATGCGCTGAAAATGATGTTCTTCTGTACTAATGTACTCACATTCTTGGAACTTTTTTTATTTTAATTTTATTTAAAGGAACTCACATTTTCCTAGGTTTATACTGTTGTGTTCTAGGTCAACTTGAACCCAGGAAGGACTAATTTATTTTAAGGTAAGTTGTTGAAAGTGATAGAAGCCGCATTTGGACTTGACTTTAAGTGTTTGTTTGGTAGAAGGTGAATGATAGAACTTTTATTTTCAAAACTCACTTTTGTAAAGATGAGTTTCAATATAGAACTTTAAAGTCAACTTTAATTTTACTTTTTACATTTGATAGTAGAATAGCGTAAAGTTAATTGGATGATTATTTTTAATTATATTAGTAAGAAATAATATAAAGCTAATGAAAGAACAGGTAAATATAATACTAAGTGCAGCCCAAATAAACACAGTTGGGGTTGTAATTGAGCCAAACACACAATTGATTAGATTTGGCTTGGGAATATTATAAGTTGTTAGAGTTCATCTTAAATTTGAGCCAAGCTTTCATATACATTATTGTACTTGACTAGTTTAGAATTGTCTATGATTGAGGTTGGGTTATACTTGTCAAAATTAATCCAATGAGCACTTAAACAAACTAAGGTTTAAATGATAATTATCATGTGATTATCATATTAATGAATAATTTTATAGTTTTAAATGATAAAACAATTTAACAAATTTAAAATTAATACCTAACTACTGGATACTAATTAAATAATATAATAAATGTCACAAATAAGTTTATTTTGCAATCGTACAACATAAGCAAGTAAATGCATGATTTTTCATTGAAATAAATAAAGAAGATTTACACATAAACCACACAATTCTTATGTATTTACATATCTAACACCTATCTATGCATGAAAAAGTGTATTCACTTTTAACAGGTAATAATATTAGTATTCTTATGTGATTTTAAAAGATTTGAGTCCTATGAATGTAAATATCAAAATTTAGATGTTAAATATGTAAATGTATACGAATTATGTGGTATATATGTAAATTCTCTAATAAATAAATAAACAAAGTTGTTGAGAAAATTATAATGGGGATTACGTCTCATTAAAACTATGTGAAGTGTACACTCACCTAATGTGAGGCATGCCTTACCCCAATTTTGAAGAGGCATGCATTTTAAGATCTATTTTTTATAAAAATCAAATAAATGCTCTTGGCTTAACACACATGCAACATATCTTAGGATAGGAATTACTCAAGCACATCTCTCGCGTCATTTCTACTTCTCATGTACAACGCATGAACCGCCACCTTCTCCTTTATCACTACTGATGTTCTTATTTTGATGTTGGATTATAGGAGTAAAAAGAAACTTATTGTGTTAAATTTATTTTGATTTGTTATATTATTAATCCTTATATCTTATATCATGTTGATGTTTGTATAACATTTTCTACTTAATGATTTGATGTCAAGATATTAATATATTACATGATATTTTGTGCAATTTATTACATCTTATTATATTATGATGTTAATGGATTATTTTTCAATATGTCAACACTTAACAGGTTAGTACATTAATGTATTACTTCTTATTTTATACTTTGATGTGTATACAATACTTCTTAGTTTGCGCAACAACATAAATTTTATGGACACCATCAAACTTGAATTCTACTCATAACATCTCCATTTATATCACCATCCCTTTGAACAATAGACTCGAGATATCTAAAAAGTTCACTCTTTTTAATGACTTGATCACTCATTGTCATCACTACTCTATTAGATCTTCTATAACTAAAATTACATTCAATATATTCGGTTTTAGATGTACTCAAATGAAAGCTTTTAGACTCAAGGTTGACCTCCATACTTACAAGTTTTTCTTGAACGCTCTCTCTAGTCTTATCAACAAGAAGAATATAATCAGCAAGAAGCATACACTAAGGTACATCCTCTTGTAAATGTCTAGTAAGAACATCCATAACTAAAGCAAAAAGATATGGACTTAAAGCCGATCCTCGTTGTTATCCAATTGAAATAGAAAAATATTTGGTCATTCCTCCTTGTGTTTGAACACAAGTGATAGCTCCAATACACATATCCGTAATGACTTGAATAAAACAATATTAACTACCTTCTTTTCTAAAATTCTTCAAAGCACCTCTTGAAATTTTGTCATGTTCTTTCTCTAAATCAACAAATATCATATGTAGATCCTCCTTACTCTCTCTATACTTTTCTATCAAGTCTCTTAACAAATTTATAGCATCCATAGTAGACTATCTAAAATAAATTCAAACTAGTTTTTAGAAATTTTTATATTACGACATAATCTTATGTATAGCATCTATAATTTTAATGTGTGGCACATTAACTTAATTTATCTATAATTTGCACACTTTTGTGCATCACCTTTAGTCTTAAAAATATGAATCAATAAACTCTTTCTCCACTTATCTGACATCTTTTTAATTTTTAAAACAATATTAAAAATATTTGTAATTCAATACATTTTTTGTTCTCATAGGCATTTTCACACTTTTATTGTAATATAATCAAGTCTTATTACTTTTTCCCACTTTATTTTCTTCAAGGCATCTCTAATCTCAATTTTATTGATACGACATTAAAAATAAAAATCTTTTTTTTTATTTAGGGTATTAAGATCTTTAATTCAATCATATTTTCATAATTTTAATTGAAAAGTTTATCAAAATATTTCATTCATCTATGTTGAATATCTTCTCCTAAGAAAAGCATTTTATGATCTTCATCATTAATGGATTTCACTTGAGCTAATTTTTTATGTCTTCTATCTCTTAATTGGGCTAACTTATACATACATCTTTGATTCTTTTTAGTATCTAATTCTAATCTATTATATAAATCACTAAATGTTGAATTCTTTGCATAACATATTATTTTTTTAGAATTCTCCAAGTCACTCTGTATCTTTACTAATTCTCTGAGTTTTTATATCTAAACTAATTTTTATAACATGACTTTTTTATTTTTTATTTTTTATTTTTGCACATTTTGATTCCAATTATTTTTTTAAAATATTTATAGCTGGGTTTACTTTTTTATATTTTTGGAATTTAATTAAAAGTATTTTTGTGGACTTTGGATTATGAATTTCTAGTCTTTATTTCATGTAGGAGGCCATTTAATTTTCCTCTAAATTAATTTTCGTTAGACTTTCTTTTTCATTGAAGATACCGGATAATTGTCTAAGATTAAGAGTTCTCATCTTGCAAACTTTGTAAGTGTCATATGATTTTCAGCATCTTATGCTTGATTTGTATTAGAAACTCAAAATAATAAAATATCCTGCATCAATAACGTGTGCTAGTCTCATTTGAAAATAAAGAAAATCTCAAGATATGCTTATTCACTTTTCCATGGTATATATGCCATAGATGAATAGTGGGGTATATTATTTTCCCTTTGTCTTACGGATGGTTAGGTATCTTTTCACTCATGTGACATTTTATCAATACATCTTGTTTTTTTTTTTATTTTTTTAAACGATGCACATTTGACTTTTTCAATAGGATATTGACATTTTAAAATAAAAAAATTGTCAGATAATACAATAGTTAAGTTACGTGTGAAATGCACATATATGCATATTAAGTTGATTTTTTTGGGTATTAATATTTTTATATTTAATTGAGTTATAAGTCTCTTTATATGGTGATATAAGAAGAGCTTGTACCATTGTTTTTTTTTAGCAAAATTTGACAATGAAACAATTACATATGGTACATTACTAATAAAACAAAATTACAATGTCTATGTTCTAAGTTGCTGACATAGGTGAGTTGTTCATGCATAGGGGCTGTTTGGTTGGCTAAAAAATGAATGCAGTGTAAAAGAAATTCAATGTAAAAGTAATATAGGGGTATTGGAAATTTTGTGGTTGTTTGGATGTATATACATCAAATTCAAGAATTTACTTTTTGTTGTTTGGTTTGAGTAAAAGTAAAATTAATGTAAAATTGGCGGCAGTGTGCGGCGATGCAGTTGGCAGTAGTGTTAGTGGTGGTTGCAAGTGGCCGGCGTAAAGCTTACATTAACTTAAATTATTATTTTCACCAAATAGCCCCGTAATGAGAAATGAATGTTAGAAAAAGAAAAAATTTGAGTAGAATGAAAGTGTTCCATAAGAAATAGGGCAAAAGCTTACATTAACTTAAATTATTATTTGCATGTTCTGCATTCTTTCATTTTAAACAGAAGAATATTTTGTTTCTCTTCTTAAAGAGATCAAAATCAATTTCTTACAACATGACAATCTGGAGGGACAACTTAAAGTAGAGAACTTCTTTTGATATCCTCTTAAATGAAAATTAGTGCATTTGGTCAGAAAATAATCAAACTGTAATTAATGTTTGCAATTCACATTCATAAGGTTTGCCACTAAAAGTAAAAACTCAAAAACTTTTTTTTTTCTTACTTCATACTGTTTTAAATTATTATTTTAAACATGATGAAAGCTTGAGACAGTAGGTGGGTTGGGATTTGCATTTGGGAGTCTTTTGACCCTAGGAATTGTGGGGCTCCCAATTCTTTGAAATTTCATTCTGGGCATTGTTTGATATAGGATATTTGAAGGCTTCCTAATGCAGATGATGCATGATGAGATGCATAAAATCCTGCACACATCATTGGAGAAAATGTCAAAATAATCCTTGGACTATTTATATGAGGCAATTTTTGTTTCATATTATAAATATATAAATTTAGTCCTTTGATTTCTCAAATTTAATCTAAAATAGATTTTTTATTAGATTATTTTGGATAAGATTTGAGGAATTAAGGGACTATATTGGATCAAATTTGAGGAATAAATGAACTAAATTAGACACATTGGATAGTTTAGGACTAAAATGACTCCTTATAAATATTGCAAGGACTATATTGACCCTTTTTTCTTTTCATATATGTATGGCATAATTGTTGCACCTCATGGAGTGAAATTTATAAATTATTACATATAGTCCTTGTTGTCCACTTTATAAAATATCTTAGGTATCTATTATCAGTTATGGATATGATTTTGTCTCCAAATATAGCTTAACATATAAGAACAGTATGAAAATTGAAGATTATTTAGATGACGTGTTGTGAATTTCAAAGAGGTTGGAAGGAGGGAATAATCTAAATCTTTGGTTGATGATTTATGATATCAATTTAAATCATATACATTGAGTAGGTTAATACAATTTTTTTTTTAGAAATTTCAACTCAAACAATCATCTTAAAGCATTACATGATTTATATGGCAATGCCTACCTAGCAATAACTTCTTAAGTCTCTTATAGGATATCTCTCAGGATTTAAACAAGTCATTATCTTATTATATGTTTTGAATTTCATATTTCTCATATTCACATCATTAGCATATTTATAATTATTAGAATTGATACTTGACTTGTGAATATTGTCATGCAAGTCATGTTTATGATTAATGGATTATGAGAGGAAAGAAATACTAAAATATTAAAATATTTTTTAATAAATACTATTGCATACACTATGGCTAATTCTTATAGGAAGTAGTTTAAAAAAAATTTGAAATAGGTAATTCTCACAAATGCTATTTGCTTACAAGCAACTTCGTTAAAAAATTAATGCAAATTGCTTAGATGTTAGTCTCACTAAATTATGGACCTCTACATTTAATCAGGGCGTTGGAGTTTTAAAATTTCAATTTCCTATAGGATAATTATCATTAATGACTCTTTTAGTATGTTGATTTTTTATGAAATAAGAAACTAAGGATAAAAAAATTTAGTTTGATCATTTATTGTAATTAAAAAAATCATTAGATGATATCTGTCAAGGATTTTTTTTATCAATTTGATCAATTATTTCATCAATTGCAATAAACATGATTCATCCATATTCATACAAAATAGTATATTTCATTTCTATAAGAACATCAAGTTCATATTGGTCTCATGCTCAATTTTAATTTCAAAATCAAATTCTAACTCTTGTTCATCGATAGACTCGTGTCCTTGTAAATGTTTTGGTCTTGTGTAGATTTTGATTCAACAAAATCAAATGTAGGTTTATATTGTGAGTAAATCTTCTTCAACTTCTAATTCATCATCAAAAGAATATTCATGAACTATAATTTCTTCAATAGGTTTCAATTCAACTATATATAATACTTGTGTTGGTGTTAGTTTTTGTTTGTCAAGCCTTAAAGATGTTAATAATTTTTTTCTATAATATTAATCATATGTGATGTACTCATAACAAGAGAATAATTGTAATATTTCTTGATTTCTAGACTTCTGTATAAAGCTTCTATAGCATTTTGTTTTCATCCTTTATTTCTTTCCTAATACTCTTAATTAAATAAATGATGCAATGTAGAAGTCTGAAGACATGACATTTGGCTACAAGATCTATAAACCTTACATAGTATTCAAACATACAATAATCATTTTATTTTTAATTGTTAAATTGATCGTACAATTTGTCTTTATATTTACTAAATGATAAATGGTATTTTTTAAGTTTATGTTTTATATTAGCCTTTGTAGATTTAGCAACAACACAATAATATTGATCATGTCTTACTAATTTATTTTTTTAAGCAAATTAAACTCAATTATATTTTAATATTCGAAGGAATCTTTCAAATTATAGATTTAATTCAATAATTTTCTGAGGTTGTATCTTCATCAAACGCATGAATATAATTGTAAAACTGATGATAGTCATGTTAAAGTTATTTAGAATCATAACTTGCTCAATTTTTCTAAATTATTTTATGTTCTTTTTTTATTGTTTACATAAATTATTATGATGTACTTTCAATTGACACAATGATGAATTCTTAAGTTTTGATATCAAATTTGATGCAACATATCTTAAGATTTATGATTTCTTAGTGTCAAATAAGTTGTACAAAATCCCACACAAACAAGATCAAGTTTATAGTCACAATTTTCTAATTTTTCACCATTTTAAATAGTATTAAAAAAATACATATGTACAAAAGATAATCTAACATTTTTATGATGGAAATCTCATGTAGAATTCAGGATCATAAATAAGTTACATGTTCAATCAAAAATTCACATTGCAATTAAAACAAATAAGATGTATCAAATTTGACAATATTCAATCACTCAAATAAATCAATTAATAATTCAAAAATGAAAATAGAAGAAGTAAAATAAGTCATCAATTAACAATCTAGGGCTAACATTGATGCAATATTCAATCAATCAACATATAGAAGAGTTATATGATATAGACAGTGAATAGTAGAAAACATTTGATATAGAAGCATAGTGTCAAGTGCAGCAGGTGTTTGGGAGTGAGAAGGCGTTTGTTTGAAATATAATTATTGTGAGAAATAAGTTAAAAAAATATATTATAAAAATTGAAGAACATCTTTCAGTTTAATAACAATGTTGCATCATATGCCAAAGTATCCAAAGAAATGAAAGAAGCATTTAACAACCATGTTAAAGAATTTAGCACAGAAATAATGAGAAAGTTGATGATCGCTCTTATCATGATAGGAAAAGAAGCTTCTTCTTCTAGTACACAGAGCTGCTAGAGGAGTTATAAATTGATTTATGATGATTGTGGAGGATAAAAATAATGATGGTACAAGGACAACCCATTGAATATCTTAACAAAATACTAAAGAGGCTTATAATGTGTTTGTCGGCATTGGTAGGTTATTCATTGAGAATGTGTTTCTTTCAATATGGCAACTTCTCCAATTTATTTTAACATATGTTATTTTATAGATTCATAAGATAAGGCATCAATCCTTCTTCCACGTATGAATTTAGAATTTGGATATGAATGGATAAGTTGAACACCACTGAAAATATTATTAGAGAAACTAAGAAGATATGGCCACAAATTGGAGTCATGATACTGCCATATAGTTGATAAGATGTTAAACATGATGAACATTATCATTAACGACCTTTTTGGCACTACTTTTTGCAGCCTTTTGAAGCATCATACAAGGTAAAAGGTGCATGATACTTTTTTAAAATGCTTGATGGGGTTATTAAGAAAATTGTAGAGTATTTTGTTGTCCAAGTTATCACCAACAGTGCAAGTGATTGTAAAAATAATAACAACAACAACAAGCCTTTATCTCACGTGGGGTTGGCTGTACGAATCATTTTTCTTCAATGCATCCTATTAAGTGCCATATTATCATTTAATTTTAATAAATTAAAGTCATTTTTTATAATTCCTAGCCAAGTCTTTTTGGGTGTATCTCTACCTTTCTTAACATAGATTGAATCTAATACATCTATTCTTCTAATTATGGGTCATTGGACGGTTGATATTTGCTATGAACAAACCATCTAAGGCGACTCTCTCTAATCTTATATATCACTAGAGCTACTTCAATCTTATCACGCATATATTTGTTTCTCATTTTGTCTCTAAATGTAAAGCCACCCATCCACTCATCTCTACAACATTTAACTTTATGCTTCTCTTTTACTAGCCAACATTTTGCTCGATAAAGCATTGCGGGTCTCACCACCATCTTATAAAATTTTCCCTTGAGTCTAAACAGTACTTTCCAATCACATAACAGGCCCAATGCATTTCTCCACACCAACCATTTAACTTGAATTCTACTAATAACATCCCCATCTATATCACCATTACTTTGAACAATAGACCTGAGATAACTAAAACAATCACTCTTTTTAATGATTCTTAAGTGATTGTAAGGTGGTGGAAAACAAATGATGATGAGAAAGCATCTTTTGTTGGACTTGATGTATTGTGTTTGAAGTTGATGTAATACTTGAGAAGCTTGAAGGCTTACTACTATATAAGAAAGCTTAGATTAAAGGAAAGACGATGTGCAGGTTTGTAATTATAGTTTGAGTTTCGGCCTTGATAAGAAAGCTCTTTAAAAATGAACTCATTAGACTCACAATCACTAGATTTTCACTTCTTACTTTGCAAAATGTTTTGGAAGCATGTTAACATTTGGAGGCTATGCTCATGTCCACACAATATTTAAATTGTGCATGAACTAAGAAATATGAAAGGAAAGAAGTGAGAAAAATAATTTTAAATGAGGGTTTTTGGCTAAGTGTAACTTATGCTATCACAACTACAATGTCATTGGTTCTTGTCTTGATAACAATTGATGTGGAGAAAAAGTCAATGATGGATTTTATCTACAATGCTATGGATAAGGAAAATGAGTTGATAGCAAAAAGCTTAGGTGGAGATGAGGATTGCTCTTGAAAATTTTGAGAAATTATAATGATAATTGCAAACTTCAACTGCATCAATATGATAAGAGTAAGCTCACCAATCCAAAGGTTAAATTTTGTTTATACCATTGCATGTATAAAATGTTGATTTAATAAAGTGAGGGAAGGATGATCGCTAACTTGAAGCTTGGCAAAACGAGGAAAGATTTTCTTATATTACACCAAAGTGAGACACTAAAACCAAGCATTACCTAGGTGAGTAAAATTTTAGTTTCTACAGACACTAGTTTTTTATATTTATAAGATAAGCTTTTTGAATTTGTATATTATGCTCCTTATATGGTTTTTTTTTTGGTTAAATTAGTTGAATGGTAGATTCTTTTTGGAGATATTACTCTTGAATTACAAAGATTTGCAATCAAAGTGTTGGATCTTTCAAGCTTACTATTGAGATGTGAGTGAAATAGTAGTTACTTGTAATCAAATTCATATTAAGAGAAAAAATTGTTTCACTGTTTTAAGGCTAAACTCATCAGTTTACATAATGTATGACTAGAGATTAAGATATAGACATTTAGGAAGAAAGTTTTAGAGGATGATGGAGATCCCTTTGTTTTTAATGATTTGCCATTAGAAGGTGAATTATTTTTAGAGGATGAAATTGAAATTTCTTCTTTGCAATTACATCAGGAATACCTAAATATTAATTTTTTTATAAAGGAACAAAGATAGCAAAGTCAACAAGAAAATATTAGAAAAGCTTAGTATAAAGCTTAATATAATATAAATTTTAAAAGTTTATATAGTCATTACTTTAAATAATATTCTTATTTAATTTTATTAATTCTAAAAAGGATAATGATTGAGATTAAAGATTTTAAAGAAGATTTGAAGTATGTTCATGCTAGTGAGAATGAGGAAGGTGAGAAAAATCAACTACATTGATTGTTCTAGTGAAAACCCTCCAAGTGATGAGATTTAAAGAGACTAAAGTGTGTTTGGCACAGCAGTTGCACAATAATGTTTAGGGCATTGCATTCTGCTTGCATTTTAAAGAATTTACGATGAGAAAACTGTGTTTTCATCCTGATCCGACTCTCTGCAGTGGGGGCCAAAAAGCTATGATTTAACTTTTTGAAAATAAAAAAGATTAATAGGCCCCACCGAAGCTTACTAAATAACAGATTCTTCTGCATCATCTCCACCATTATTTTTTCAGATAATTGCATCTGTCTCAAATAGACCCTAAGCCCTAATTCATAATTATTTTATTTTATGAAATTTATTGTGGTCTTATTATTTATACTTGTTATTCTTAGACTGTTTATTATTGATTACTTGTATGAATTTTTATGATGTTATGTTACAGTTTAAAACTTTTACTCAAATATTATATATATTTTTATATTTATAATCAATTTAATGATTTAATTTTGAAGTTTGTGACAAAATGTTTTGAGATTTACGTCTTCCCTTACGAAAAAAACTAAATACTTCATTGTGGAATTTTAAACCCCATTTCAGAGCCCTCTGTTTTAGAGTTTGTTTGCTGTAAGTTTGCAAACATCTAACGCATTGGTCAAGAACATGTCATGTCTTCATGTTGGTTGGCTACTAGCAATTTTTTCAGTGAAATCATAATTATTGTTATTTTTATTGTTATAGATTTCTCTTTTTGGGGAGTGGATAAATAGATTTTAGCAAAAATTAACTTCCTGTCCCAAAAGAACTTGATAAAATCAAATTTTATTACTTCTTAAATATTTCTTAGGAAATTATTATCCAAAAAATAGATTCATATACAAATAATGATGCGTAAAAATCATATTAATGAAGTACAATTAAAAAAAAAAAATCAATTTGTTGGTTTTACTTGACCTGTATTAGCTTGAGAGCTCCATGCACTTGGTATGCTCTTTTTATTGAAATTAAAATTTAGGTTAGCAAATAAAGTTATTTAATTTCAGCAACCAATGAGGCATATATTAAATAATATCTTATCTTAAAATTCTGACCATTGATTAATGAGTAGGTGGAGCGTGCTTGGCTAATGGCTATGACATTTCCTCTTTTTTTGGTTGAGAAGATTTTGGTCAACGGTCTCGATTTACATTGTGAATGACCAATTTCCAAACTCTACGAAAAAGGAAATGAATGGGAAAAAGCAGAGTTTTAAATTGATTGTGTGGGAAACGTACACATACTCACTTTTGTTGTTTCCATGCTTACATTTAATCTGTTTTTATATACAATGAAGTGATATCTTGTTTATTTGATGGTTGACAAATCAATGAGTTTTTAAAATTATCTTAGCGTGCAATTTCTTTAAATTTTACACTTCTGAGATGGATAATTTTCCTGCCTTATTTTCAGGCGCTTCGTTCTCTTTGCATTAGAAAATTGATTATACCTGCGATATCTGAGCTAACAGATACATGGACTACTGTTTTTGGCTTTTTGCCACTTGGGATTTCACAAAACGAAGAATTAAAATCTGTAAACATGTTGGTTTTCCCTGGCACTGGTCTGCTTCAGAAGTCTTTGTTAAATGAGCCAACTAAGAAGCATACAAATCTTGAGCTAGGTAAGCAGTGAACTTCAATTTTTTTTTAATACATTTTCTTGCTAATGCTACTTCATTAGCATTATTGTAGTTTCTCTTTTTCATAGTTGTGAAATTACTCGTTTGTCATGCTGCAGAAAACAAATCTGAAACCCAGATCTCTGTTAAGGCAGGCAAAACCTATTTGCCTGATGAAGCCATGGATAACGAAGAATCAAAATGCGATACAGAACCCATAGAACTTAACATACATAGTTTGAATCACTCTACTTCTAATTTATTACCAGAAGAATCTGGATGTCATACTCAGTTTTGCAGAACTTCAGGTGGTGTTGTAGATACCGAACCTAATAATCTAAGTGTAGTTTCCTGCAATAACGATGTTGAAAAGGACATATCTCAGAGTAATTGTTCAAATGAGGTGATTCCATGTATTGAAGAATCTAAAAAAGAGCCTGAAGGTGTGATGGATGCTCTGCCTTTTTTTCCTCACCCTGCTTTGGAGTTTCTACGTGGAGCTTATGGAACTGAAGCCTCAGAAGCTAGACCACCACAAAATCAGTCTAATTCTGAATCGCCTGTTATAGATATAGCTGAAAACTGTAGTTCTGAGAAAGAAGGTGATAAGAATCCTGAAGATAAACCTAGCAGTAATGGGATAGCATATGATCCTAATCCAAAAAAATGTGAATTTATTGAAGCAGATGAAGATAGAGCGCATAACATTAATGAATTGAAATTTTGGCATGATGCTAACGGACTGAATTCAAATGTAAATCAAGATAGTATTGAGGGGTCCATTAATGACACAACACCTTCGAATATTTCTGGAAAGGGCAGTTATTTATCTTCTGGAGTTCGTGAAAATGGATCATGGACTAATCCAAGACCTTTCTGTGTAGCTTCAAACGAGAGCACTTCTCAGGACGAGTCTGACTTACACGATCCGTTGACAGTTAGTGATTCTGCTAGAAGCCTTGCTGGCACAAATTCTACTACTGATGGTTTGTTGAGCAAACTAAAAGAGTCAACTCCAGGTATAAATCAGCAATTTTCAGCTAATAGTGAAGTTGGTAATGATTTCCATGATAATGTATGTGATGGTAGCATTATAGAAAAAGATTTAGGTGTTGTGGAACCTGGTCATGGTTTTAACCTATCTTCCATTAATCAAGTATCCAAGATGGTGAATTAGTCTCTAGGTGATGTCTTGAATTTTGTAGAGGGTCGTTACAGTTGTTTTAAATAGGTAAAATTCCAAACATGTTCTCTCTTTTACATCTGAAGATATGAAATGTTGCAATGATATTAAGTTGGCCAATTTATATATGTTGATCAGCCTGATCATTAATTAGAATTCTTTGCTAACTTATATTGATGTAGAGCTCGTTCTCAGTCATAGTGCAGTGATATTTATGTCCTTGATTGACCGATGATCTTCAAGGCTTCGAGCAGGTTTTTTGGACTACGAGCTAAATGCATCAATCGGTATGGATACCGTTCTTATTTCTAGTTTGTTTCAAGTAATTTCAGCAATTTTCACAGTATCTACTAGCTTTACCCCCTTCTTAATTTGATTGGAGAATTATGAATATCAGCAATGGCCAAACTTCTTTTAAGAATTCTCTGAAAATCATTTTTGACTAATATGAATTTGCTTGACTATGCCAAAGAAAGCTGCTTGAATGAATTGCTACTGAAAAAAAAAATGTAAATTTGTGTAATCGTGTTGTGCTGAATGTTTTGCAGCTGTGATTTAGGAAGCTAATTTTCTAGTTCGCTAAGATACCTGGTCGACCTGTGATGAGAAGATAATTTTATTTAAGTTGATTTGTTTGTGCTGGCATATCACGCCTTAGTTTTTCTGCAAAATTACCTTGGGAGATGTTAACAAATACCCAATAGTATATGTATTACTTGTGGTGCGTGTGGTTGATGATGATATATTGCACATCTTTAAACAAATATAAATTCTAAGATAGTGGCAGAATCATGATTTTATTTTGGAAATTTATTTTTAATTATTCTCCGATTTTTTTTATGGAAATCTGGAGTTCCCAAAATTTCCTTGTTTTTTTTTCTTTTTGAGTCGAAAGCAACTTTGAACAAGCTCGAGTTGATTTTAAGAGAGATTATCTAGTTGAAATTTTTGTATATTATGAAGCTTTGATGTGATATTAATAGAAAGGAATTGTTTGACATATGGCTGGTTTTGTATTTCATGGAAGAGGTTTAGATTGAGTCACTACCTTTAACTTTTATTTCTTATAATTTGAGTTGACTTTCAGCTTTAAATTGGGTTTCTTTAGTCTAGTCGGCTTTGACTAAAATTAAATCTAGTTTGACTTGAACTAAATTTGATAATTTTGTGTTTAAATTGAGCAAAATTTAGTTGAACTCAACTTATTGTTAGACACATTTTATTATCTAGTGTAATTTCTCAGACAAGTTGGACTTGAGGTTAAAGACAAAATTTAACATTACAAAGAACAATCGATATCGATCTAAAAATTTACTTGATTAAGCATGAATTTTGATGCATAATAGAATTGAAACTTCCTGGCTCAAGTTTAAGATCATCGAGCTTGAATTTCATTAAATTTATAGTCGAACTAAATGTCTTGATGAGATGATTCTAAGATGTCAAAAGTAATTTGATTTGAGTCTTAATGAGTTTAGATTATTGACTTTAAGTATAATAGAAAATTTGGATATATTAATTAGATGATCAAATGATTTTCAAATCTTATTATGCAATAAAATTGAGAATCTTGACGAAGAAAATCCTATAAGGCAATGATCACTCAATTATGATATTATTAAGATACTCAAATATTCAAAAAATATCTCACGATCATGGGGATTGCTCTGAGCTGTCCAATGTGTTTTAGATTTTAGTCGTATTTATAATAAATGTTACTCTGAAATTTATAAATATACCCTCATTCTCTACGTGAGGGTGGCTTTTAAAGGGATGTTTGATGGAAGCTAGAGAAGAGAGAGAGAGCTTAATGGTTTGAAGGATTCTTAAATTCTACCCAAACTCTATCGTCGGAGCATTGCCACTTACCACCACCATCAAACCATTATCGCTCGAATGCCATGTTGGATAGTGGCTTGTCAACCACCATCGTCGGATCATCGTTGGTCGACTAACGTTAGACGACAAGGCCTTTGGACCACCATTGACAACCTTTCACTATTGAACTATCACCTAGCCACTATTGTCAAACAATTACTACTAGATCATCACAGTTGAACCACCATTATTAAAACACTATCGCCCTACCACCTTCATTGAAACACCGTTGCTTGACGATCCCTCACCATCAATTGATTATAGTTGCACGATCATCGTTACCTAATTATCATTATCCAATCATTGTCGTCATACCACTATCATTTGATTATCACTACTCAACTATCACCATCAAACTACAGTCACTTGACCACCTCCACCTGAATACAATCACCCAACCTTTGGCAACCTACTATAGTTGCTTGACCACCATCAATCTTTTACAATCACCCACATGACCACCATTACTTGATCACGGTTACTTGACCACTGCCACCTAACTACAACCTCTCTGTTTTCAACGATATATTACAATCGTCTGGTTATTATCGCCCGACAATAGTCCCTAACCATCGTTGATTGACTTTGGTCTCTCAAACTTCGACGATGATCGACTATGATCACTTGATATATTTTCTGACTATTATTGTTGATCCACCATTGTCGGGCTTTGGCCCCCAACTTCTAACAATTGACTACGACCACTCAACTTTCATTGCTTGACTACGTCTCTCGATCACCATCTTCAGACAATGATTTTGGAACATCATCACCTGATTGTAGTCACCCTATCACCATCTATCAACTATGATCTTCCTAACATCATTAGCCAATAATAGCCCCCATCAATTGTAGATTGACCATTGTTTGATTTTCATCGATAGGCCACAGTCGCCCAAATCTATCGATTGACCATGATCAATTTTCATCGACCAAATACAACCGCCTTATTTTTGTCAATCTAATTATGTTCTTGCGATCACTGTCACTTAGCTAAACCAACACAAGCTGACTTTGTCATTATATATTAACAATAATATTGGTGCACACCATCACCAATAAGGTTGATATACATCTTGACACTAAGTCCAACTCCTACCAACTTTGTCACCCCCGTCGCTCAAAATGTTGACACCCATTGATCTGATGCAGAGATAATGTGGAAACTTAAACTAATTTTTTTTTTTTGAATATTTTGCTTAAGTGATAATGCTAACAATTGGAATTGATAATTCTTCAGTAGTGTGAACTTAAGTCGCACAATATTTAGTTGTTTATTTTACATTGATTTTGGATCAACTTGGGCATCATTTGTATTTCGAAATTGTTGTAAGGTTTTGTTGTTCAAATTTTATACTAATAATGTTATACTATTAGTTGTTTTTCAATTAATCCCTAGTGATCAAAAACTTGTATGCCAAAGTTTTAGGAATTCTCTTCTCTCTATCATCAACAATTTAAATTAGAATCAACCTGCTTGACATCCTGTTTGCCTATGGTTGTGTGCACTATGATTGGTATATTTTCTTTGCATGTTCTTAAATGCTACAAACGTCAAATGTTACTTAGCATAGTGTTGTGCTTATCCACTTTAAAATTCAAAGAAAATTTAGAGTTTAGGCACTTGGTAACTATAATAATTGTTTTTAAGAAGATTTATATATATACCATGTAATTTGTATGTATTTATATATCTAATACTTAAAGTTAGATATTTGTTTATTTAAAACATTCCTATGCTTAAAAAGGTTAATTTTATTTTCAAAAAGTGAGTGATGATGATATTTTTGATGTGATATTGAAGATTAGGATGTTATATATGTAAAAATTGAAGTTTAGGTGTTAAGATTTGTAAATACATAAAAATTGTGTGGTTATGTATGTAAATTTCTCTTTTTTTTTTTTACCCAAACTTAAAACCAATTAACAATTTACAATAATTCGCCACTACTAAATAATAATTATACTAGAATAATAACAGGCCGAACCATTTGATGTAATGGTTATCTTGAATTGTCATGGACAAAATCTTTTTTGAATTTACATATATATACGCAATTTTATGTATATATATTTATTTTACTTTAATTTTACAAAAAATAGCATTTTTCTTATGTAAAATGGTGCATTTCACTTTGAAAAAAAATAGAGGTGTAGTATTTTGATGTAATAATAAAGATTTAAGTCTTTATTTAAGTAAAAATAAAGTTTGAGTGTGAAATATGTAAATGCATAAGAATTGCGTTGTATGTATGTAAATCTCCCAACCTTTTAATATAAGGCTTGGTATCTATAGATAATCATTTCTAATAACACTTAAGGAGTCATAATAACTATATTGCCCCTATGAAAATAGGAAAAGAAAAGAACTCTATATAAATTATTGAAATATTTACATATACATATCATAAAATTTTTATGCATATCTAATACTTAAAATTAGATATTTATTTATCTAATATTTTTTTATGTGTAAAAAGATATATCTCAGTTTTAAAAATTGAGTGATATTTTTGATGTGATATTAAAGATTATGGTATTATATATGTAAAAATTAAAATTTAGGTGTTAGATATATAAATATATATAAATGCTCCTAAATTATTTAATTGTGGAGGAGTACTTTAGTGACATTAGATTTTCATCATATATTTAGCATCCTTAATTATGATGTCATAAAATCCCCAAAAAAATTTTAATTATCAGATCATCATTATTATGAAATAGTTTGCTCCACTTTCTAATAATATCATTAACTTTAATATATATTTTATTGATTAGTCATAAAATATAAAACTTAACATAGGAGTTTTGGGCATTCTAAGCTTGTTAATATCATTATGCCCTAATTCATCATTAGATTATCTTTTTCTCTTATTTAATATTTAGAAAGTTATGTCCTTTATATACCATTTTTCATATTCTTAAGGCATTATAAAGACTTTAATTGAGACTTTTTTTAATTTAAATCTTCTAAGATAAAATTAACTATAAAAATTTGTTCTAATGTGAAATAACAAAAAAAATCCCTCTTAATTTGTAGAATTGATAATATACACTATTTTGAACCTTTTTGAGTAGTCACTCCTATACTCTATGAAATATTTAAAATATAAATGTGCAATTTTTTTACTTTCTTTTTTTATTTCATGAAGGGATCTATCTTCTATCTCTTGAGGTGATATTTTATTCTCTCATGGAGATTTTTCAAAGCCTAGATTACTTGTGAAGGTACAATTTAAGTTAGAGATGCTTATTTAATAGGGTTGTATATTGATATAAATTATTTTGTATGATTCTCTTTAAATTTAATTTTGATAGAGAAATTTAATGATAAATCTATATATTTTTTTTTTATATTTGAATCCAAGTGTAATATATAGAGTTTTAGTAGAGGAAGATTAACTCTAAAAGGATTTGTTCTTGTGATCTTTGATAAAAATTTAAGTGATCTCATCAAAATAAGGCAAGTGATATCTCTTTATTTGAGGAATAGAGGTATGGTAAGAGTCAACCAAATGAATTGATTATAAAAGATCTTTCCCAAATCATTAGAATTAGAAGACATTTTAAGGAGGAAGGTCATTCAACTTCTCTTTCAAAAATAGAACTTAAATCAATTGACAAAGCTTTATAATTAATGTTTTGAATTGTAATAATTGAAGATATAACAACAAGTTACTTGAATTCTTCTTCTCCACTATCTCCTATTAAGTGTTAAGTTCTCATTTAATTTTAATAAAATATGATCATTTTTTATACTACCGAATTAAGTCTTCTTAGTTCTATCTCTACCTTTTTTTTAAACATTGGTCCAATCTAATCCATCTACTCTCTTAAGTGGGTTGTTAAATGGTCGTGATTTTATGTGACCAAATCATCTAAGGTGATTCTCTCGAATCTTATTAGCCATTGGAGCTACTCTAACCTTTTCACACACACACACACACACACACACACACACACACGTGTATATATATATATATATATATATATGTATTCATTTTGCATTTTGTCTCTAAGTGTAAAGCCACTCATCCACCTGAGCATCCTCATCTCTGCAACACCTAACTTAATTTTATGCTTCTCTTTTATTGGCCAACATTCTACTCCATAAATCATTGCAGGTATTACCACCATTTCCCTTTAAGTCTAAGTGGTACTTTTCTATTACACAACATACCAAATACATTGCTCCACTTCAACCTTCCAACTTGAATTCTACTAATAACATCCTCATTTATTTTATCATCATTTTGAACAATCAACCCGAGATATCTAAAATGTTCACTCTTTTTAATCACTTGATCACTTAATGTCAGCCACACGACTAGATCTTATACAACTAAAATTACACTTCAAATATTTAGTTTTAGATCTACTTAAACGAAAGTCTTTAGATTCTAAGGTTGATCTTCATAACTCAAGCTTCTCTTTAACTCTCTCTCTTTAGTCTTATCAACAAGAAGAATATCATCAGTAATAAGCATACACCAAGGTCTATCCTCTTGTAAATATCTAGTATGAACATCCATAACTAAAGCAAAAAGATATGGGCTTAAAGTAGAACTTTGATGTAACCCAACTGAAATGGAAAAATACTCGATCAATCCTCCATATGTTTTAACACAAGTAATAGCTCTAGTATACATATCATTAATGACTTGAATATAAGTGATATTAACTCCTTTTGTTTTTAGAATTTTCCAAAGCACTTCTCTTGGAAATTTATCATAAGCTTTCTCTAAATCAACAAATATCATAAGTTGATTAATATTTCTCTTTTTATACTTCTCCATCAAACCTCTCAACAAATGTATAACATCTATAGTAGACCTACCTATTTTCAATTACTCTCTCCCATAATTTTAATGTTTGGCACTTTAACTTAATTTCTTTATAATTTGCACTCTTATGCATCACCTTTATTCTTAAAAATATGAATCAACAAACTCTTTCTCCACTCATCAAGCACTTTGTTAGTCTTTAAAATAATATTAAAAAATTAGTAAGCTAAGAAATTCCACGATCTCCTAAGTATTTTCACACTTTTAAGTGAAATATCATCAGGTTTTACCATTTTTTTCACATTTCATTTTCTTTAAAGCCTCTTCAACTTCAATTTTACCAATGCGATGATAAAAATAAACTAGAGTACTAAGGTTGCTAAGGTCAATCGTACTCTCATAATTTTCATTGAAAGTTTATCAAAATATTTCATCCGCCTATATTCAATATCATCTTTTAAGAAAAAATACTCTATGATTTTTATCCTTAATATATTTTACTTGAACTAGATCTTTACTTATATTTCTTTATTTTGCTAACTTATGTATACATCTTTCACCTTCTTTAGTACTAGTATATTATATAAATCACTGAAAATTAAATTCTTTGCATCGTATATTATTTTCTTAAAATCTACTGATTTTTATCTTTCTCAATTCTTAGAGTTTTATATCTAAATGAATTTTTTATAAAGCTTCTTATTTTTTATCTTTTCTTGCACATTTTGACTTCACTATTAATTATTTTTATTAAAAAGAGCTTTTTTTTTTAATTCTCCATACACATTTTTTTACAAATTGTTTAATCTCACTTATTATATTTTCCCATGTAGCATTAGTTTGTTCATGAACTTCTCAAATCCTAAGATCTTGCAACTTACTCTTAAATATATTTTAATTTATATTTTTCTTTAAATCCAAAATTAGTAGTCGATGCCAGGTTAAATATTCACCCGGAATGACCGTATAATCTTACAATCTAAATGGCCTATTTTTCTCATTAGAAAATAATCAATATATATCTTACTAGATCCATTATTATAAGTAATAATATGCTCATTTTTTCTTAAATAAAGTATTACTAATTACAAAAGCATAAGCTAAACTAAAATTCAATAAGATTTTACTTTTTTCGTTACTTACTCCAAATCCATAGTCATCATGCATGTTTTTAAAATCTTCTACCACTCTACTAACATATTCATTTAAATCTCTTCCAATAAATACTCTTCCTTTTAGCGGTATCTTTTATATTAATTTCTCTAGTTCATTTAAATTTTGTTTTAGCATACATCCAAACCTACTTGAGGAGGATAAACACTTATATAACATTAATAATATTTTAGCATTAACAACAATCTTTAAAGCTATAATTTTATCATCAATCCTATTAATTTTCAGAACATTATCCTTCACTCTTATGTATAAACACACATATATCATTTCTAGTATGATTCCTACTAAAATATCAAAGTTTAAAATCTAAACTATCATTCTCCTTGGCCTTCTCACCAGCCTATTTAGTTTCTTAAATACATAAGTATTTATCTTCCTATGAATCACAATATCTATTAATTTACTAATAAGTGTACCTATATTTCAAGTTTATATCATAATTTTAGTTTCATGGACTAACTTCTTTGGCCACATTTATTCATCATGTGGAAACTCTTGTTTATTAATAATCAACATCGATCGGTGATACTTTTTATATAGTCGCTATATAGCGCGCTTAGGATTTAATGTTACTGACTACCTAATGCAACTCTCTACTTCCTCATCCGGGACTTGGGACCTGCAAGGCAATGATGAATTGTAATAATTGAAGATGAACTAATAAATTGTTAGGAATGATGCTTAGAATTAGTCTTAGGAAACTAGTAACATGACTTAGGATTTAATGTTAAAAAAATAAAGCTATAATATTTGTATAGAATATATATATATATATATATATATATATATATATATATATATATATATATATATATATATATATATATATATATATATATATATATATATATATGTTGAGGAAATAAATTGTGAAGAATCTTTTGCACATGCAGTGAGACTAAATGCTATTAAGTTGTTTCATGTAATTGCTTAATTTTGTATTTTTAATTATTTTGAATGAATGTGAAGAGTGTATTTATGAACAAGCTCATTGATTAGGGTGTCTTTGTAGAGCAAACTTTAGATTTTGAGAGCCTTCACTTTTCAATGCATGCATATAAATTAAAGAAAAATCTTTATGCATTGAAACATGGTCTTAAAGCATGATATATTCAACTAAAAGTATATTTTCAATTGACAATAAATTTAGAATGCTAGAATAACACAACCATCTTTATTAAGAAATTAAGGGATGATTTGATCATCAATTAAAGTTGAAAGTGCTAATAAATTTTGTGCCTTGAGTTCTCATTGAACATAAGGAATTTGAAACTAGGAGTCTTTATTTTCATTATCATTTAGAACTAAGATTTATTAGAACTTCTCTAGGTTCATTTTGCATCATCATCATCTTTTCTAATACATCTTTCTCATCATAAAAAAAAAAAAAAACCTATAGATTATTAATTGTAGGAGTTTATAACCTTAATTTTGATTAGAATAAATGCATGTTTGAAAGTTATGAATATGTTAGAATAAGGTAATCATTGTTGGATGCAAGAACATTATTTCTATTTTAATTTAGGGTGTTATTCACTAAAATTTGTGTTCAAAATTAGCTTTTGTATTTAAGTTTTCATTTTCTAAGTCCTTGAATGGCTTAAAGAAATGAAGGACATAAAAGAAAATTTGGTTGAAGAATCAAAGGGCCCATCACATATAGGAGTGGTGGAGAAAATGAAGAAGTTGCAAAGCTCACCAAATGCTCAGCCTTATTATCAAGAAAGAAACATCAAAGGTATGACAATAACAAAGTTTTATGAAGTAAAAACTAATTTTATCAGAGAATGATTAATTATATGCATCAAATGTAAGAAGCATGGACATATAAGATTAGGGGTGTACAATCGATCTGTTTGGATGGATCGGTTTTGAAATTTGTTAAACCGTTCGGTTTTAATTGAGAATATGAAAAAAATCAATCCGTTTAATCAACAATATAAACTGAACCGATCCAAACCAATTTTTTTTCGGATTTTCGGTTCGGTTTAGAAAAAACAGAAAATTGAAAATATAAGTTACTATAATAATTATTAATCAAAAAATTAAATCACTTTATCAAATCATTTCATACAAAATCAAATAACTATTTAACAAATAAAATTAATAATATACAAATTTATCATTGAAATTATTTAGGTAGAATATCACTTTAGCAGTTATCACTTTTTTATATATCATAAATCATTTAAATTATTTTCTACAATCACTTTGGATAGATTTTATTGTAAATCTAAGCTCAAAATATTATTAGAATAAAATGAGCATTTAGAACTACTCTAATATTATGTTTTAAGCTTTCTTAACTACTCTAATATTATATGAATGAAATCAAAACAATTTATATACAGTCCCCATGTTTCAAGCTAAATTTCTCTTCAAAGCTAAGGGCTTGTTTCACATCAATTTTGTTGTGTTTATTTTATTTTATTTTTATAAAATATATTTGTTTGATATATTTTGTAAGTATTTTTTATTATTTATTTTTGAAAATTAATTTTAATATTTTAAAAATACTAGAATTAATTATTGAATATTTTGAGTGTTTTTAAAAATAACTATCACCAAGAAAAATATTTTATTTTAAATCAAAATATCAATAAAATAAAATAAATTTTATAAGAAAAAACAAAAAATAGAAGTAATCTCAATTGCTCAAAGTCATTCTTTCATTTCAAAGCTTCATTATTGATTATAAAATTGTTATTTTCTCATTCTCTTGAGTGGCCATTCTCTATTTTGGGATGCTTCTCCTTAGAACAAAAATAAAGGCCATTATTGAGTAGGAAGAAGATATTAAAGGCCAAGTTGTTAATGAAGATGATGATTAAGGCTAAGGAGAGTACTTTAATCTATAGTTATAACATGCATCTACCTCTTTTATTGAGGCTATATCATATAATTCATTTTAGGTGGTAAATAAATATGATTTCCTTCTCATTATCCTTTCTCAAACTATTAATGAAATATTCCAATGTAAAACTTATCTTTCAACATAAATTTTAGGAAGATTTATATGCATATCATACAAATCTTATGTATTTATATATCTAATACCTAAAATTAGATATTTACTTATTTAACACTTTCCTGTGCTTAAAAAGTTACATTTCACTTCTAAAAAATAAGTGATGATGATATTTTTGACGTGATATTAAAGATTTGAGTATTATATATATAAACATTAAAGTTTGGCTGTTAGATATGTAAATACATAAGAATTATGTGGTATGTATGTAAATTTCCCTTAATATTAATAACATAAATCCAAAACCCTAAATCAAAACAAAATGAAAATAAGAATACATTAAAAAGTATCCTTAAGTTCAAATTTTTGTTTTATGAATTTGATATTAAAAAAAACATAACAAATACTAGTTTTGATCTTATATCTTGAATTTAATTATTGAAAGAGATTCAAATAAAAGTTTTGCCTAATAAATAAAAGATGCATAAAATTCATAATCATATATAAAATCAAAAGCATCATAAATAATCTTAAAAACCAAGATTATAAGATGCTAATGAGAATTATAGCATATTTTTCAATGGCTTTATAAGAGATAATAATGGTATTAAAATCATAAAATGTCATCAATATTTCTATAATGTTTCTTAGTGGAAGTCCTATAATTTTATGTGATTTTGCAATTTACACTAAGAAATAAACCTTCATATGTGTATAAAAATTTAACTTTATTCTTTCTTATCCTAATATTAAAAGTTGATCATATAGTTTTATTATCAAACATGGTTGGATCGACTAATAAACCTCATCAATAATGTTCTAAAATGGAATTGTGATATAAAACAAATTAAATCAATTAAGATAAAATTAATTTTGAATAGTTTAATTTTATCAAAAATAATTTTGAAATTTTATAAGAAAATTTCTAAAATTATCTAATAAGAAAATGTTTAACATTCAAAATACTTGAAAATACATATATTTGAAACTTAATTTTTGAATTTGAAGTTTAAGATTTTAAGATTTAAAATTTTAGAAACTTAAACTAATGGATATGCCAAAGTCAAATGTAAATCCTAATTTTCCTAATTAAATGGAAAATTAAAAATAATAGTTAATTAAAGCAATTTAAGTTTTCACCAAGTCAATATGGAATTGAATTGATTAATATACTAAATTTCTTAATAAAATCAAAATACATTTTTAAATATTTAATTGATTTTTAGAAATTAATTAATAGTTTTTATAATTATCACCAAATTGATAAAATTAAGAAAAATATCAATAAAATTATTAAACTTTTTGAAGATATGTAATATTTATTCTATGACTAGACTGCTCAAATTTAAAATGGAATTATGATATAAAAAAAATTAAATCAATTAAGATAAAATTAATTTTGAATATTTTAATTTTATCAAAAATAATTTTGAAATTTTACAAGAAAATTTCTAAAATTATCTAATAAGAAAATCTACAACATTCAAAATATTTGAAAATACTTTATGTTTGAAATTGCAATTTAAGATTTTAAGATTTTAATTTTAGAAACTTAAACTAATGGATGTGTCAAAGTCAAAGATAAATCCTAATTTTTTTTTACTTAAATGAATTATTAAAAATAATAGTTAGTTAAAGCATTTTAGGTATTTCACCAATTCAATGTGGAATTAAATTGATTACCATACTAAAAGGTTTTAATCAAATTAAAATACATTTCTAAAATATATGAGTAAATTTTAGAAATTAATATTTTAAAAATATCACAAAATTATTTAAATTTATGAAAAATATAAAAAAAAAGATAAAAATTTGTGAACATATGTAATATTTATTCTATGACTAGAATGTCCAAATTAAGCGATGATCAATCAAATCAAAGTTTTGCATTTTGCATTGTTTAATAGAGGGCTTTTTAATGTCAAATAATAATAATAATAATAATACATCAAACTCACAATCAAATATTTGGGAAATTTTAAAAACGCATGCTCATGCGTATGCTATAATCACTTTCAAAAAATTTTATTTATTTTTAAATAATTCAAGTATTTTTTATAATTAATTCAAAAATAATATTAATTGTATAAATTACTAAATTAATTTAAATAAATTAGAGAGTGCTCAAGATTAATCAAGATTGTTTTTTAAAATTTGATAAACATACATCAATAATAATACCAAGTAAAAAAAAATTTTTTTTTCCTAATTTTTCCTATTTTAAAATTATACACATAATTGTTAAGGTTGAAAATTTATTTAAAATATTTTGAAAAATCATGACAAGGCATATGAGTGCTCAAAATGATGCGTCGAGCTTTATTTTTTTTATTCTATTTTAAGGCATTATTATTATTTATTGATTACAATAAATGGCATTTCAATAATTAAATTGTGAAATTGTCTCAAATAAATATATAAAAATTAGTGAAAGTATAAAGGAATACATGAGGGGGAATTTGATAATTTCACAAAAGCCATTTTCCAATGGAGAAACATGAAACCATATTAGGCAGATAAGAAAAATTGAAATAATTTTGAAATATTATATTTAAATGCTAAATTCTCCTATATTATCAAAATTATTTAGTGTTTTTTTAGTGGTAAACAAATATGATTTCCTTCTCATTATCCTTTCTCAAACAATTAATGAAATATTCTAATGTACAGCTTATCTTTCAACATAAATTTTAAGAAGATTTACATACATACCACACAAATCTTATATATTTCTATATCTAGCACATAAAGTTAGATATTTACTTATTTAACACTTTCCTATGCTTAAAAAGTTACATTTCATGATATTTTTGATGTGATATTAAAAATTTGGGTATTATATACATATAAATTAAAGTTTGAGTGTTAGATATGTAAATACATAAGAATTGTGTGATATGTATGTAAATCTTCCTAAATTTTAATAACATAAATCCTAAACCCTAAGTCAAAACAAAATGAAAATAAGAATATATTAAGAAATATCCTTAAGTTCAAAATTTTGTTCTATGAAGTTGATATTAAAAAAAAAAAAACATAACAAATACTTTATAATTAAAAAAATTCAAATTGCCATTCAATGGATTGTTAACCTATAAATAATTTTTATATACTTAATTAAGCAAATATATTGAAAGCATATGGATGGTGACTGAAATTGATTGAGATGTTCTCCGATCATAAAATCCATTGCCTCTTGAATATCATATAAATTTAAATTGATATTTCACATCGATCAATTACCATCCGATGAAGGAAATAAAATAGAATTGGTGATTTTATGCATATCAAAGTCGAGAGGCCTCAACGCTATCCGAATGAGCTCCTTTGCAAAACGGATAGCGTCGATGTCGCCAAACATAAAAAACTATTGAACAAGAGCTTGCGCAGCCGATTCAATCAAGTGTGGAACAAATAGCATGCATTTTAAATTAATCTCGAATTTCTTGATTGACCCTTCAACGTCATTAAAACATTACGTCGTTGAATCCAACATCAATTTATCTTGAAATGTTGTTATGTGTTTGATTTTGATTCTACATAAATCTGAATGGTCATACGATAAAGAAACTTATGATATTTATTTTTAATATTATAAACATAATATTTACAACTAATTTTATTTCAAAGTTAATTTGAAATTAAATTAAGCCCTAAAAAGCTTTAATATCTTAAAAATCCAGTCTAAACTTTTAAGGAAATAAACTATTTAGATAATTAAGGCGTCTTAATCCCCGCTCATAATAAGATTTCGGGTTTAATCCCGATAGCTCTCGTTGATTCAGAAGGGGGAAATAGACGAGACGGAGGATTGATCATGTTCGCTTCTCGGCTCAGTCGAGATTCGGTGGCTCTCTCTCTCTCTCTCTCTCTCTCCTGCGCGATTCCTGTTGGATTGAAGCAGCCGAAGGTAACTCCCCCTCGTTCGTATCTCTCTTTCTCCCGTTCTCTCTCTTTCTCATCCGCGGCCCTCTCGAACGAACCAACCGCTCTCCTTCTCGTCCGTCCGGAACAAGCCCACGGTGGAAGACTTCTGCCGCTCTCTCTCTCTCTCTCTCTCTCGTCAATCTCCTCTACCCAATGTCGCTCCTCACCAAAGCAGATAACTTCAGCTCCCATCTCTGTTTTTTTTTATTGAGCGATATATCATTTCATCAGGGGTCCTTTTTGAGTCTTCTCTGAGTGTTTGGCCCAATTAATCTGAGGTTGCTCCGATCTTGTTTTGTGAAAACCATCGTCAAAAATCTATTCTTTTTGGCCTTATGCTGGTTTTTGCAACCGATTTCTCTTAAAGATTCTCGACAGCGAGAGACCCTGCTCCGATCCGCTCCAAATCTATTTATTTTTGCTTCATTTAGATCTCAAGATTTATAACCCAGACCTTCTTAATCCCTACTCCCTGCCGATCAGCCAAACCCGACCTCTTTGGCCGTCAGTGACTAGGTTGACACCTAAATCCTTCATTTTCCCTTGATTTCTCCTCCAATACTTCCTCACATCGCCGACCAAGCCTCAAGCGGTAAGCCCTCATCACCCTTTTGCAACCTCCTTTCTTACAAACAACGAAAAATGAGAGGCAATTCTACCATCAGATAAGTTACTCTTGGCTTTCCCTCATATTTTCTCATTCAGATTTTTCTTTTTGTTCCGCCCAGCACAACTGCAAGCCCCAAAATATTTATCTCCTTTGCCACAGTCAAGAGGGAACTCGGTCATCAGATAGATTCCTCTGAGTTTCTGGCATTTCCCCCACTTAATTCACTCCTCACGGTTTACTGTTTCACCGGAGCCCCCTCTCATTCAACCGAACCTCTTCTCACCTTTTATTTTCTTTATATTCTATTTCTCTAGGATAGAAGAAATATTAAATTTGAACATCATTGCTCGTAGGTTATAAATCAGTTGCATTATCATGCAAATTTATTATAATCGCTGATTGTAGATGTGTAAAAATATGTGAATATATGTATTTATTTTTATGCAGATTTATAGTATCATTATGTAAATCGTGGTATTTAAAATCAATCCCAGGTGTTTTGAACACACATCTTCGTCATGGCAATGATTATATTAGATGTAGCTCTTCCAATGTTAAAATGTTGCCGAAATTTGGACTGAATTTTGGACTTAAACAAAAAAAGAGAGAATCAAAATTCATTTAAGAAAAAAAAAACACACACACACACACAATGAAATAATATGAAACTAAATTTAAACCTAATTTTGAATAAAATAAGGTTTGAAGTAGAATTAAGAAATGAACTCAAATTGAGTTTGATGTCTTTTATGTGAACAAGAATGTGACTAGAATGTTGGCCAATAAGCATACATATGGCTCACACAATAAACACTGAGGTTATTACAATTTATTTCAAGTGAATTAAAAATGATTTCAATTGAACATAATTAAATATGAAGAATTTATATGAATCTTGATAGCTTACTTCTGAGCAAGTTGAAAAAGTGTTGAGAAAGTTTAAGTGAGATACATAAAGAATTTGATATATAGTTAATTACTATGAATATAATTCTTATAATGTGTCACTCTAAATGATCTAAAAGAAAATTTTGTTGAATTTACAATTGTATCATAAGAGACTCATAGTAAGCTTGGAGGCTAGCATTCAAATACGAATGTAATTCGAACCAGGTTTATAAGAAATGTGCAAAAAAACTAAACAACTCTTCAAAAAATATGAACATAAAGTTCCAATAAATAATTGAGGAGCATCACATTGCATATCAAAAGAAATGTCAAGTGTTTGAATTCACACAAGCTTATTCGAAAGAGGTATATGAGCTCACATGGGGAAGAGTAAAAGCTAATGATGATTAACAAAGACTTAAAAGCTTATTAATGTGCATAAGTTAAGTAATCGATTTACTTTTATTTAACTTGCTATCAGTTTAAATGTAAGCAAAGATGTAATTTGAATTGTATATATAAAGCTTACAATTCACCACCGGATCTGCAATTCTTTGTACAAGCAAACAGAAGACAATATTAAATTAAATTCTACACAAATTATGGAGCTTGCTTTAATCCAAAATTTAGAAAATTCTCATTGTAATTATGATTTTTTTTAAAAAAAATCAATGATTTCATTAATTAGGTGAAATTATCTAAGTTAAAAAATACCTGCATGTGCTCAGATATAGAGATTTAAAGTGAAAATTTTAAAATCAAGATGCTAAGTTGATTAAATAAATATGAAATTAATCTTAATTTAGAAATAAAATTACCTAAATTACTAAATACACGCTCGAAATCTAAGTACTTAAACTTATTAGGATCTTTCATATTTTTTAAAAGAATGATAAAATCAATTCAATCATTTATGGCTATACGCATGCAAGCTAATGAATGTCGTCAATGTTAATTCAAGTCAATGAAATGTATAGATATTCAGCTCCATAGAATTTGATTACAATAGATCTAATCTTCTATGCTTGAAATAGTTCTACTAAATTATCAACTTCTAAAAGAACATAAATTACATTAAATCATAAGACCCAATCCTCTATAATTATAATAGAGTTGAAAAGGTATGTTATAATATCAATTTTCTAAAGAATTTAAATTACATATAAGTGTAAATCAATCCTCTACTAACAATAAATAGAGTTGACAGTCCGATGATAATTTGATTGAAAATCTCAACCGAAAGGGATATTATCATTAAAAGATATTGTTGACCTCATTTTTAAGATGAGCTCTCAACCCCTCCATCTTAGACATAAGACTTCTCTTAGACTTTAAGGGTTCCTTATTATTAAGACACATCTAGTAATTAGATGGATACTAAGAGACTTGAAGAGTTAAATAGGAATAGGTCATGCCTTAGGAGTGTTAGGAGAATTTTCTTATCCTATAGTTTGAATCACATTCCTCACTTCCTTCCTTCAAGTCAAACTCCAAATCTACATCAAACTTAAATTAATTCCAGCTTAATTAATTTACTCCAATCTCAAATCAATTCCACATGATTGAAATTCATAATTAATTACAAATGATTGAAGCCCATGATTGAAATTCCAAGTTCAAAAATCTTTCTTAAGTCCTTTAATCTCCTCTTAAGGACTTAACCTAAATAAAATTCAAACAACCTTAAATTCATAAAATTTTCTCATAACTCATTTATATTCACATTTATATTCATATATATAAATGAAATAGAAATTCAAATTAATCAAATCAAATCCAAATAAAAAATCTTTCCTAAGTCACTTTGAGTCCCTCTTAAGGACTTAGCCTAGATCAAGTTCAAATCACTTCAAATCCTTGAAATTTTCTCATAACCCATTTATATTTTCATTTATATTCACATATATAAATGAAGTATAAATTCAAACAACCAAAATCAACTCCAAAAATCAACCTCAAAATTCAATCAAAATCTAACCTAAGCCTTTCAAGTCAAAACCTTGAATTTAGCTAAATCAATTTCAAATCAAGCCAAACTCTTGATTTATTTTCATGATTCAATCAATCCTTCAATCATGAATCCAAATATAAACACAAACTTCAATCACCAAATCAAAACTCAATTTAAAAATCAAGCCCAAGTCAAACTCATATTCACCCTTTGAACTTGAAATTGTCAAATGAATCAAAATCCATTTGACTTCAAACTACTTGCAAATGGATTTATATTTCAATCATAAGTTCATATGTGAGTTCAATCAAACTAAAATTAAGCTTTGATCAAAACTCACAGGCTCACTTGACCCAAAGTGACCTAAAATCTCTTATGAGCCAAATTCTAATCCTAACCAAATTGGATTGAACTAAGCCCACCTAAGCCTCTTATCATGATCAACAATCATCATGAGATGATCAACCACTCAAATTGGGTCAAACCAAATCAAACATAAGGGTTGACCAAGTCAACACTTAGCCAAAATGAAACCCAACATAGCCAAAATCCACCATAGACCAAATTGATTGAAACCTTTGATTTAGGTTCATTCATGATCAATGTTTGAACTTGACCAAGTCAACATTTGAGCCTAACCTAGCCCAATTAGCCACTTGACCCAAGTTGACCCAACTTGACCTAAAAAGTTAAAATGTGTCAAAACTTGATCTAAAATAAATTGATTGAAACCAATGGGTCAAGTTCATTCCAAAATGATTGTTGAACTTGAAACCTCATAACCCAACTAGACCTAACTTAGCCCAATTAACCATGAACCCAACTTGACCTAAAGGATCATATTGAGCCAAACTCAAATATAAATCAAATTAATTGGAAACAAAGATACCAATCCATTTCATATGACCAACCAAACATGAACCAACCTATGACCTAACCTAAATATGTCAAATGGGTCAAATTAGTCAACTTGACCATTTGACCTAAATGAAATCAAATGAACCAAATTCAAACCTAAACCAAATTGAATCAAACCAAAGCCACCAAAATATTTCAATTGGTCATATGAACTTGACCCAACCATTGGTTTGACCCAATTTGACCAATTGGTCAACTTGACCGAAGTTGACCCATTTTGACCTAAATGGGTCAACATGAGCCAAATCATAGCAAACCAAATCCAAATTCAATGAAACTTGGCTTAACCCATTTCCCAAACATAACAAACATATTCAAATTGAAATCCAAGCCAAATGACCTTTTTACCCCTAGGTCAAAGGGTAAATTTTGGCCAAATCCACTTGGAATTTAGTCAAATCCTCTTCATAACCACTTGGCACCCTCTTAATGGATCAAGTGAACACTAGGAGTGTGGTGCACCCAACAATGGGTTTAGCCCAACTAAGGTCAAAACCACCACTTGCATGAAATTGGCCACATGGAATCCTCCCTCCACCTTGTTTGAGCACCTCACCCCTCCTCCCAAACTCAACTCAAACCTCTAATAGCCTAACAAACCCATTGCATAAGCTCAATTGGATCAAAACAGTAAGTAAAGGCACGACCGTTCGATCCTTCAAGGGGGAGATATACTCCCCTTAATTCATTTCAATCCACACTCTCCCTAATTCGATTGAGTAATAGGAAGCCAGAGGAGCCATTGCCAAGTGATCCCAAGCTTCCTAGAGAGAGTTTGAAATTTCATTTTCTCGATTTTCATAGCTTGAAAATAGGGGAGCTCCACTGAAAATCTAACTTAGCCTACACTCAATATCAATCAAATTTCCTTTGCAAGCACCATCAGTGAGCTTAATCGAACTCACCCAAGCTTTTTCCTAAGCTCCAAAGGCAAATGAGGTGCTACTTCAACCAAGATCGAGCCTACTTGAAGGAGGAGTTGGCCTATACAAGGATCCACCCAATCTCGAGACCTCAAACTCTCAATAAAGCTTCGTCTCCACTAGACGAAGCTTCTCTAAGGGAATCGAGCGCCGGCGATCACCTCTGGTGAGGTTAGCCATTAAACCGAGCATAATTTCAATATTGTTTGGAGCTTTGTGAAGAAAGTTTAACCCATGAAGATCTAGCCGTTAGATGTGTTTGTCTCTATGCTTAGATGGTGTGGGTAAATTTTGGGATCAATCCGAGCTCAATCGAGCTCAGATCATCCCCTAGAAGATGGACGGTGTCCATTCTTCACAGATAAATACAGGGATAGATCATGGGCCATCCATCCACGCATTTTGGATGGTCGACCATGATTTAAGACACTTAGATCCATGTTTTAATCCCTTAGATCTGTGAATTTAACCTTAGCCGTCTGATCCTTGATCGGACGGGTGAGGAGAAAGCGCATAGTGCTGTCGCTGATGTGACGCTATGATGTGACTACTTTAATATCTAATTCCATCGTGCCATGTGGAAAGCGCATGCCGCATAAGCAGTCCATATGGTGCCGACGGGATTAAACATTTAATTAAGGCTATTAAATCACTAATTAACCATGGAAACTTCCTAAATTCATATCTAAGCCTAGAAAAATCATAAAAATATGAAATAAATTACATTGGATAGATAATTGAACATAAAATATCCTAAAAATGATTTGAATGAATTTTGAATAGTGCTTTTCTTTGGATTTGAGTTTTATTGGGAATGTTATTTTGCTAATTACCCTCTAATTACTCCACTGATTAATTCCATTCCTACCTCCCCTAATTTTCTTGGGATTTATTGGTGGATTAATTAGATGAATTGCTGGTTCATTCCTTAATTACTCCCTTAATGTATTTAGGCTTAATTAAGGGTATAATTAGTGGTCTAACCCTCTGATTGAGTCAATTAAGTTTTGATTAAGTGAATATGAGATTTAGGAAATAATTTTGGGATACTTTCCTTAAAATATTCCTTAAACCCCCTCTCTTCCTTAATCTAACATTAATTAAGAGTTAATTCACTAATTACTACCTTAATTAATTTCATAAAATTCTAAACTTTCTAGAATTCAATTAATCTATCTTGAGTAGATGCTTAGGTGTTCAATAACCTAAGTACATTAAGAAAATCAAAACCTAACTCACATGTGTGAGAGGGGTTATGAAAGTGCTTAATTTAAACCCCTTTAGTTTAATTAATCATTAATCATCAGCCAATTGCATTAGGCCCTTTTTCTTTCCTAGGTGCATTGTTGATTTAAATTCCTTGTGTGATTTTATGTCATCTCATTGGCTCATAATTATTTGATTAAGTATGCTAAGGTGGTATAGGTAAGGGGTAATTAACACACTTAATTCATACTTTAACCTAACCAAAGCATAAAATTGGTCTAATCACCTAAATATTAAACTAAAATAACAAACATATGTGGGAATGGGTTCGAAACAATAAACTCACCTCACATTTCTCAAATTAAATCAAATTTAAAACAAAACCAAAACTTTCTTAAAAATAATTTGATTTGCTTTAAGCTTTCTTATTTCATAAAGATTGTCTTTAGGAATTAATTAAAGTGAATGTGTTTATATGCTTTCATCACTTTAGTTCTTTTCTAACATGCTAAATGTGCATGTCATATGAATTTCATGCATTCATGCTTTTCAAAAATCAAATTAAAAATGAAATATTTTCTTTATGTCAAATTATATGTTTTGGCTAAAGTAAAAATATGAATGACTATTATCACTATTAAATTCAAAACCATTTTCAAAATATATAAATCAAACATCTAAAATTGACAGTGTGCTACTTATAATTATTTATAAGTTTGCATGTTGATATAAATATGAAGATGTACATAGTGTAGCTTTCCTTCTCTTTTCTTTTAGTATAGTTTTGAATAGGATTTGGTAAAGTGTATAGTTCATTTGAAAAGGACATAACACTCGTCTAATCTCATTCCTATTCAATCCTATGCTATCACTTAAGAAGGATATCCACACTTGTACATATAATTGCATAACAAAACAAATCAACCAACACAAACTCTTTGCATCTTTCTTTTTTCATTCATTTCTTTTATACATGTGTTTATATTTAAGGAAAGTGGTATATTAGTCTGGACAATCTTGGGGTTGCAAGGCTTTAAGTAGCCCTAAGTAGGTCTTATACCTTACACCCCTGGTGCTAATAATGGTGCCATACTCACTTATGTCTTTCATACATATACATGTGCATGTGAATAATGGATGAAAGAAACCATTCTTTTCTACTTAATGAAAAGCGTGCATCATAAAGTAATCAAATTTTCTTAAGTAACATTTCTTAGCATTCATCATAAAGTGTGCTAAACATTCCCATTTGTATGTATAGATATGCTTAGGATGCATCCATATGCATGTGATACATGTTGGGAAAGAAATAAAGTGATATGTGTTTTATGATATTAATTCACTTTATTTAATCTTAAAATGCCTTTCTTTTTGAATAAGTTTGTTTAAGGGAAAATCTAAGTTTAGGATTAATTAAAACACATAATAAAATATTCATTAAATAAAATAAAATTTGAATCCACTTTAAAAATTACTTAAGGTAGGGAAGGAAAGAGAAGTTCTCTTCTCTTTTCACTCTTTCTAAAACTTAGTAATTAATTGTAGGATTTACTCAAACTAGAATAAATTACAAAATAAAATCAACCCAAATCAACTAAACAACTTAAATGAAATCATCCATCTAAGTTGAACATCTTCATATTTAGAAAATCTAAGACTTAAAGCCATAGCTAAGCATACTACACAAACTTTTTAAAGCACACAAATTAGGTTAAGTAACCACTTCTAGTTTTAGGTTAGGACGGTGCATGACTTGATGTTTACTTTTGTTTTATGATGTACTATTTCTAGTCTAGATGTTAGGGTGAATGTACGTAGAATGGATGGTAGGACAATTTTGTCTAATTATTATTTTATGCAAGGGATTGTGCTTAAGGGGCACTGTAATAAAAATATAAATGCTTTTACTATGCAAGTGCTTATACCCCTAAGCATAATCCAATAGGCCAGGTGGACTTGGTTACCTATGTGTGAGGTGCTAAGTCCAATATACATGCTTGTGATTTGTATGATTTATTTAGCTAATCTTTATTTTATAGGTGTTAGTTAGATTTACTTTTTCTTTTCATGTATTTTTATAATTAGGATTTTGGAATAAATGTTATGGGAGATTAGGATGAACATTGGTCATAAGATTACATCTTATGTACCATGTGAAGCCTTTGGAGCAACTACCTTCCAACCATCTAAAAGAAGGAACCAAAAGAAAGAACCAAAAGAAGAAAGAAGAAAGAAGAAAAGAAGAAGTGAAGACCCCCATAACATGAATTTTCTTACTTGATTGTAAATTAATTCATTTGTAATCTGGGTTGTATAAGGGTAGAGCTCGGCTTCCCAATTTATTTTCGGGTTTGTGCGGTGGTGCCTGACCACAAATGACCTTTTATTCTTTTATGCTAGCTTTATAAAATATTTGATATTTTTTTTAGCTTGTGCATTAAGATGACATCTTTTTCTAGTTTCTTCCTTGCTTGATGTATGACCTGGATGACGATTAGGCTCTTAGAGAAAAATAAATCTTCTACCAAATTAATCAACTCAAAATTAAAAATAAATAACTCATAACCTCATTTAAAGCCTAAGTTAAAATCAAGATAAAAGAATTAGCAACCCCTTAGTTGGATGAGTATTTCTTTTATAACATCATGCATAAAAAGCATATTGATTCACTCTTGATTGGAGGGCTTCCACCTTTGCCAAAGAACTTGGCTTGACCTTTGAGAGCTATGGTGGAAACACACCTCCTCCTTTCTCATTGATTTTGGCTAATAATCTTACTTCTCATGCATCAGGCATATGAATCCTATAAGCATGAGTCAAATGATTGTCCAAAAATGAAAGTAAAATGTAATATATTTTGCATTAGATCTAGGTCATTTGTCATGCCCTTACATGATCTAGTCTTTTAGGGAGTGAGTTTAAGGATTTAGTCTCTTTCTAAAAAAAAAAATAGCCTAGCTATCTTGCATAAAGCATATGACTTGCCTACATGAATTTAAAATCGTAGGAGTTAGTTGGCGGCCACCCCTAAGAGGTTGTAAGTCCCAGCAGTCTGGTGGTTTGTCCTCTCTTGTGGAGGTAAACCAAATACCCAATTTTACCTTAGATTTAGGTCGTGCTTTTGGCACTCGATAAAGCTCTCTAGATTTATGTTTTGAGGTTGCTTCTCCCTTTTATGAGCCATAAGCATAAATACTCACCTTTTAGGCCTTTTTCATAACATTGTATTATGGAATTATAAGCCATCAAATTCAAATAGAAATTCAACTCAAATAAATAATTCAATTTCAAAAATATAAAGCTCAACTATAGGATAGTTTGAGATGCTCGCTAGGTTTCCTAACATCGTAAGAATCTTCTACTTATCTTCCTTTGGTTTTGAAAATAACTCTCTCTCTTTGATCAATCTCATTTGATCTTCCAAAATAAACTAATCGATTGATAGTCCTACCTATTGAAATCTTTGAGGCCGATCATTTACCCAATCGAGTATTTCTAAATCTTATTTCTTGATGTAATTAACTATGTGGCTTGCTATAGAACCTAACCTAGTTTAAAATAAACCCTACTTTATTTTTCCATGTAAAATAGGGGAAGAATATCTGGTACTGCAAACTCATTATCCTTAGGAGTTCTTGTTGAAATGATTAGGTCCATTACAGGGTGGTGACTTCTATCTTTTGAGATAGTACACCTCTCCTCAATGTCGTACTCGATCACCCTCAATAAGAATATTTGCGAATCTATGTGGTGTCAAAAATGCATAAAAAGGAAGTATATTTCTATCTTCATTTTATTCCGCATAGAGTGAAGATGGAAGTATACATTCTTTAGAAATCTTAAAAATTTCACCATAGATATTTGAGCTCTAAAATAATTCTTCATAACACTAAAATTCAACTAAATAAATATTCGAACAAATGAAATTTATTTATTTAAATACTTAAAGCAAATAATTTATTCACTTATCCACAATCATTTGTTGGGAATGACAGATTAAGAAAATTCTAGTTCACAAAAGAGCTAATGTCAAGTTAAATAAACCACTATATTCAAACTCAAATAATCGATGCCGATGGGGTGGCGTGTCCTATATCCGTGGTTTGTCCAAGACTTCACATATGATGCGATTATAGTCCTAATTGGTGGCCTGACACCATTATATTACGATCACGATTGTAGCAGATGCTCCATAAACCCTTTGTGAATCATAGTATATTTGATAATTGACCTCACTTTTGAGCGAGCCTCAACTTTCTCATTATAGATCTAGACTCTTATACACTAAGAGCTCTTTAGTCTTAAGACAGTGATTAGGTGAACACCAAGCCAGAGACTTAGTAGAGTTAGCCGTAAGAATAGGTTATTCCTTAGGGATTTAGGAAAACTTGCCTACCCAATAGCCTTAAATCCAATCCTTGTTTCATTCTTCCAAACCAAACCTCAAATTCAAATCCATGATCATAAATCCAATCCAAATCAAATGATTGAAACCCATGATTGAATTCAAATTCCAAATCCCTTCATAAGCCCTTGATTTTATTTTATGGACTTAGCCTTAACAGAATTCAAATCAACTTCAATTCAATTGATTTTATCAAGCATTAAATTCAATCTTAAATCAAATCCCAACCCAAATTCCAAATCAAATCCAGCTCCAAATGATTGAAACTCATGATTAAATTCAAACTCCAAAATCCCTTTCCAAGCCATATGGACCCACCTCCATAAGCTTAACTAAATCTCAATCCAAATCAACCCAAATTTGATTGATTTATTTATAAATCAATCATTCCTTCATTTACATTCATAAATAGAAATGAAATCTAAATTCAAATCAAATCAAACTAAACCAAACCAAATTAAGACCTTTCTTAAGCCATATGGACCCACCTCCATAAGCTTAACCAAATCTCAATCCAAATCGACCAAAATTTGATTGATTTCTTTATAAATCAATCATTCCTTCATTTATATTCATAAATATAAATGAAATCTAAATTCGAATCAAATAAAACTAAACCAAACCAAATCAATTCCCTACTTAAGCCCTTTTGACCTACATCCCTCAACTTGGTCAAATTTGCTTCCAAATCACTCCAAACTCAAGTGATTTTCTCATGAATCATTTATATCTTCATTTATATTCACAAATATAAATGAAATATAAATCCAAATGGCCAAAACCAAACCAAATCAAATCAAATTCTCAATTTTAGCCTTTTTTAAAATTCTTGAACTTGGCTAAATGATCAAATCAATTCAAAACCATGGATTTCTTCATGATTCAATCATTCCTTCAATCATTCCAAATATAAATAAACTACAATTATCAAACCAAACCCAAGTCAAGCCCATGTTGACTTTTGACTTGAAATTATCATATGAACCAAAATCATTTGACTCCAAACCAATTGCAATTGGATTTATATTTCATTCAAAGCTCATATGTGAGTTCAATTAAACTTGAATCAAGCCATGATCAAGCCAATTGACCCACTTAGGTCCACTTGACCCAAAGTGACCTAAAACCTTTTGAACCAAGTACTAATCCAACCCAAATTGATTGAACTAAGCCATCCAAACCTCATATCATGATCAACAATCATCCTAAGGTGATCAATTACCTTGAATTGGGTCAAAGTCAACTTGTCCTTTTGAGTCAACCTTTAGCCCAAATGAAACCTAAACTAGCCAAAACCACCATATCAAATTGATTGAAACCATTGACTCAAACCCACTCATAATCAATGATTGAACATGACCAAACCTCATTGAGCCAAACCAAATCCAATTGGCCATTTGACCTAAGTTGACCCAAATTGGTCAAAAAAGCCAAATGGGACAAATCATGATTTGATCCAAATTGATTACAACCAATGGCTCAAGTTCATTCCAAATCACTTACTGAACTTGACCAAAGTCATGATTGAGCCCTATTTGACCAATTGGTCAACTTAACCTAATAAATTGACCTAAGGTCAAATTGGCCAAAATCCAAATTAATTTCAAATTAAACCAAACCAAAGCCTACAACCATTTTCAATTAACCAATTGAACTTGACTCAACACCTAACCCAACCCAATCTGGTCAAATTGGTCAACTTGACCCATTTGGCCCTTTTGAATCCAAATGAGTCAAATTCAAACTTAAGTCAAATTAATCAAAACAAATTGAACCAAAACATCCCAAAACATCATTTGAACCTAACCCAAGTCTTGGTTTGACCTAATTTGACCAATTGGTCAACCTAACCCAACATAACCCAAATGAGCCTATTTTGATCATATGAAGCCAAATCACCCAAAGCCACCTTATGGAACCTTGATGGATGACCTAACCCGACCCAAATTGACCCCATTCCCAAGCCATCAAATCCAAGTGGGACCCAACAAGGGAATTGACCATGTGCAAACCTTTGCATAGATTCCTCCATAAGTAGCAAAGTCACTTTGTCTCCCATGAGCCCTCCACTTGCCAAATGAGGCATTCTAGACACCTAGCCCACCTAACACCAGCATGCATGGACCAAGGTAATCTCACCTCTCCTCTCATGGCCACCACACCATCGCCCCAAATCCTCCCTTGGGTGGCACACTCTTTGACCACTCATGAGCCATGTGGATGCGATGGTGGCGGTGGAAGCAACCAAAATCAACATCTCTCCATCCATCAATTGAAATTGAGGGGTGTACCCCCTCAATTCGAGCGGTAAATGACACATTCAACATTCTCTAAGTTCCCAAAGTAATTTTGAAACCCCTCAGAGTGATTCCAAGTCTCCCCAAGCCTTCTGATTTCCTCCTGAAAATGAAATAGGACACCCCTTCGTCAATACTCCTCCTCCAATCAAATACTAATTCCTCTTGACACCATCTCATACTTCGCCATGAATCATCTCAGCCTTCCACCAGAGATTGAGTTGATGAGTCAAGGCTTCTACATGCGTGGCTGGTAAGAGCTCTACCCCAAATCAAACAAATCTCTCAAGGCTTCATCTCTTCTGAAGCTACCTCCTCGATCCCATTTGAACATTAGCTCGTGAGGTAATTTTGTAAAATCAAGCTCCCTAGTGAAATTCATTTGGTCCTTTGTGAAGTAATGTGCATTTGAGCAAATCTTAGCCGTTGGATGTGTGTGTCTTCCTTCCCCGAAGGTGTGGGATGATTTTGGAGGCAATTCAAGATCGGGTGAGCTCGGATCGAACGAGGAAAGATGGATGGAATCTGTCTTTCACTACTCGAAGAGAAAATCATGGGTTGTTATTCGTGATCTGATGACCATGATGAAATCACGCGTTAGATCCTTTGATTTCTCCTATAAATCATGGATTAAATCGTGGTCATTCGATCTTAGATCGGACGGTCCACGGGAAAGCACATCCACCACCATCAATTGATTGGATGTGACAACTTAAATGCCAATCTCGTGCCATGGAAAGCACCCGCGTCGGTGCCATATGGCAAGCGGGATTAAGGGTTAATTAGGCTAATTAATTTTTAAGAAAACTTCTAAAATCATAACTAATCCTAGAAAAATCCAAAAAAAAATAAACTAGGGCTCATTTTAAATATTTTAGGTAGAATCTAGAAAATTATTATTAATTAATTTTGAATGATTTTGGCTTAATTAAGGTTTAATTAAATTTTAATTAGCTTAATTACTCTTAATACAATTAATCTTAAATTTTGAGATGTTTGGGGATGACCTCTGCCTCCCTATTTTTTGGGATTTTTATTGGTTTCTTAGTAGAAATTGATTAAGCCTTAACCACTCTCTTAATTTAATTAGTGATAATTAGTGAATGAACATTGACTTAATTAATTATTTAAGCCTAATTACCTCTGTTGAACAATAATGGAGCTTAGGGAATGTGATTGGGATATTTTCCCTAATTAATTTCCTAAGTTTTCTTTATTTTTTGAAATCAAATTAATTAATGATTAATGAGGTAATTAATTGCTTAATTAATTAATTAATCTTCAAGATAAAATTAGAGCTTAAGTGAACAAATATAAGACTTAGGGATTAAGATTAAGGCCTCTTTCTTGATCTCTTTCCTTAAAGTTAATTTAATTTCATTAATTGAACATGCTTAATGCTTAACCAAATGGATTAATGAGCTTAATTCACTCAATCTAAAATTCAATTCACATCTAATTACATTTAGTCAATTTTGGGTAGCCCTTTAGATGTTTAATAGCCTAAAGAAGTTTAATGAAAATATGGTTAGCTTACATGTGTAAAAAAATCATAGAAGTAATTAATTAAATCCCTTAAGGTTAATTAACTATTAATTATGAGCCAATTGTATTAGACCCTTTCATTTCTTAGGGGCATTGCTAATTTACTTTCATGTGGTTGCATATCATATTAGCTCATTATTAATTAGTTAATTAACTTAACGTGAGACTTAATTCATACCCTAACCTAATTAAACCATAAAATCAACCTAATTCAAACTAAATTAACTCACACATGGGGAATGGGATTAGGATTAGCAAACCTTTCTCACATTTCTTAAATCAAATAAAACATGAAAATGAAATGACATTAAAGAACTTTGGTTTGTTTTATATAATCTTATTTAATATAATTATTCTTAGTATTTAGTTAGATTGAATGAAACTACATGCTGGTGTTTCTTTATTTCTTTCCAATCTTGCTAAAATATTGTATGCCACTTGTATTCATATTTTCATATCTTTTAAATTAATCAAATAAAAAAAATGATTTTCTTTATGTCAAATTGCATGTGTTGATTTAAATTAAAAATATGTGTGGCTAGTATCACCATTAAATCTCAAATATATTTTCAAAAGTTTATTAATGAATGAATACACATATATAATAATTTTAGTTATATATACATGCAAAATGTAAGTGAATAACAATTTAGTGTATGAAATAAAGACTCTTCCTTACATTCATGTGTTGATTTGTATAAGTAAGAATGTTAGCGGGTATATTAGTCTGGACATCCCAGGGACACATGACTTTAAGTAGCCCTAAGGAGGTTCCTACCTCGTTCCCTTGGTGGGAAATAATGGCGATGTACCTGCTTGATTTCTTTCTTATGCATTTGGATATTAAATTTAGATAGAGTTTTAATTCATTTATATAAAATAAATCAATCAAATTGATATACAATTTTTGCATGGCTTTCTATTATTGTAGTTGTTTATACATCCATATGTATCTAAAGATAGCGGGTATATTAGTCTGGACATTCCAGGGACACACGACTTTAAGTAGCCCCAAGGAGGTTCATACCTCGTTCCCTTGGTGTAAAATAATGGTGATTTACTTCCTTAAAACTTTTATATATGTGAATGTGTATTTAGCTAATGAATGAAAATCCCTTTTTTCTATTAAAAAAAGACATGCATTCATACTTTGTTTAATTGGTTGAGTTGATTAATCATATGCTTTAAGGTTCTTTCCTTATGCTTTTGCATAAGAATTTAGATAGAGTTTTAATTAATATGAAAAATCATTCAACCAAATGAAATATTAATTCTAAATACATTCACTCACATTCATCATTTAAGTGTGCTAAGATATAAATTACATGTATATCTATGCTTATGATTTAATCATATGCATGATATACATGATGTAAAGAAATGAACAAACATGTGTTATGTGATAGCAATTCATTCCAACTAATCTTAAGATGCCTTTCTTATTGAATGAGTTTATTTAAAGTGAACCTAAACTTAGGACTAATTAGAACATGTGATAAGTCATTCACTAAAGGGAATTGATTAATTAATTTGCTTAAGATGTGACTTAAGGTAGGGATAAAAGAGAGTGATCCTCTCTTTCATTCTCTTCATAACACTTAGTTGTTGAGTGTAGGTCAAATGAAATAAAAGAAAATGTTAAGTAAATTTTGCAAATTAATCAAACCATTTAAAGTCAAACCACCCTTTATAATTAAATGTCCTTTATACTTAGAGAATGATAACACTAAATCCTAGCTAGGACATATCACACAACCCTTAACACATACATTAGATTAAGTCACCACTTCTAACTTTATGTTAGGGTGGTGTATGGTTTGTTGTATGCTTATTTTGTGGTGTACTGTTGTAGACTGGATGTTAGGGTGTATGTGTGTAGACTGGATGTTAAGGTGATATTAGCCTAATCATATTTTCTGTAGGAGATTATGCTTTAGGGGCGCTTAAAAATAAATATAAATGCTCTCTTTTGCAAGTTGCTTAACCCCTAAGCATAATCTACATTAGGACATGTGGACTTGGTTACCCATGTGTAGGGTGCTAAGTCCAAATTATTCATATAACTGCTTGGGTTGTATGGTGTGTTTAGCTAACACTTATTTTGCAGGTGTAGTTAGATTTACTTTTTCATTCTTTTAATGTAATTGTGCATTAGGAATTTGGTTAAGTGTTATGGGGTTAGGATGAACATTGGCGAAGGTTTAATCCGGGTGCCATGTGATGCTACAAGTGCAAATCAAATGGAGCAAATCAAATGAAGAAAATGGAGCATGAAGACTTGAAGATCCCCATAACACTTATTCATTTGTAAATTGTAATTATTCTTTCATATCTAGGTTGTATAAGGGTAGAGCTTCATACCCATATTTCTTTTCGGGTTATGCGGTGGTACCACACCACTTTTATTCTTTATGCTGAGTTTATAAATTGATTGATGTTTGTTTATTTGTGCATTAGAAATGGCATGTATTTTCATAGTTTATTTATGATTGATGATTTTGTATGGCACGGATATTTAGGCTCTTAGGAAGATTAAATTTTTTCTACCTCATAACTAAAATTTTCTAAACATAACCTCACATAAAGCCTAGGTATTAAATCAAGATAATAAAAGATTTAGCAACCCCCCTTGGATGTTGTATGCTTAATATCATGCATGTCATTTTGTTTCACTCTTGCTAGAGAGGGTTTCCATCTTTAGATAGAAAAAAAGGCTTGACCTTTGAGAGCCATGATGGAAAACACCTCTTTCTCTTTTGATTTAGCCCATAACAACTTCATCATGCATTTAGGCATATAAAATCCTATATGTGTCAAAATAAAGAGTCAAAATCAAATAAAATTTGATAAAAATATTAGACTATAAATATTTCATGCTAGTCTCTTAGAGAGTGGGTTTAAGGACTTAGTTTCTTTCTAAATAATAACAACTTAGCCATCTTGCAAATCATGACTTGACCACATGGTTTTAAAGTAGGAGGAGTTAGTTGGCTGCCACTCAGAGCGATAATAAATAGGTGGTGATTTACCCTCTCTTGTGGAGGTAAATAATATACCCACTTTCACCTTAGATTTAGGTTGTGCTTTGGCCCTCGCTAAAGCTCCCTAGATTTAAGATCCGAGGTTGTTGTTTCCCTTCAGGGCTACAAGCATAAATCCTCACCTCTTAGGCGTTTCCACAATCTTATATTGTGGAATTATAAGTCGTAGATTTCTAATAAAATTCTAACTCAAATATATAATTCTCCTCAATTTCAAATATATAAACCCAACCATATGATAGTTTGGGATGCTCACTAGGTTTCCTAGTATCATGAGCATCCCCTACTCATCTCTCTTGGCTTGATAATAATTTCCTTTTGATCTATCCCATTTGATCTTCCAAATCCAATTTATTGATAGTCCTATCTTTGAATTCTTTGAGATAATAATTTACTTTAATAGTATTCTTGGAATTCACCTTCCTTAGGATGTAATTAACTATGGGGCTTGCCCCATTGGAACTCGATTTAAATAAACCCTACTTTTTATTCATCCATGTAAAGTGAAAAAATCTCATATTCAAGACCCATCATACCTTAGGAGTCCTTATTAGGTGATTTCGTCCATGAGTGATTTCTATCTTTTGAGATAGTGCACTATTCCTTGATGTCGCACCCGATCTCCTCAATAAGTACATCCTTAGATCTGCTTGGTGTCCCCCCATATACACAGATCACATCACATACATGAACCAAAAATAATCACCACATATTTTTTCTGGTGACTCCACTAGGGATGGTTCCTCTCTCCATCTCTAGTAGACAATTATTGTCTCCAAGCATCGATAGTGGACTTGTATTTCATATGAGTCCAAGACTATCTTTTCTTCCATTGGCACTTAGCTTATTTCATTCTTAAGCAAAGCTAGCCAACATCCTCTAGGTTTTAGGACCTCACTCCTTGTAGGTCCGAACCCCTATTGGGTTTCCCATAGGTGAAAAAAAATTAACTCATGAAAGGAAATGACAAAAATTTAGAACCTCCTTACCACTCGCTTGGTGAGGTAAGGTTCATCTTAATGATTAAGAAAATAAACTCTTTTGTAAAATGTTACTTTCCAAAAGCACTTTTTCAAAACTCACGTAACAAATAATTTTGCACAAAATTTTCAAAAAGCACAAAACTCATAAAACCAAACCTCACCTAACAATCCCTATGATTATTACATGTAGGTTCTTTTCAAAATCAAAATCAAAATCATCTTTTCAAAGCACATTTTTGAAAATGACCATATTCATTCAACATACTTAAAACTGTTGAATGAGGAGTCTATCTTCAAATAAAATCATAGCATAAAATTAAAACTCTACTTACCATATTTCATATATGCTAAAGTTTTCATCTTTTCAAAAGCACATTTTTGAAAATGACCATTTTCATTCAACATACTCAAAATTGTTGAATGAGGAATCTATCTTCAAATAAAATCATAGCATAAAATTGAAACTCCACTTAACATATTTCATATATGCTAAAGTTGGAGTTTCCATCTTTTCAAAAGCACATTTTTTGAAAATATAATTCAACATACTCAAATTGTTGAATGGGAATCTATTTTCAAATCAAACTTCATATATACATATGTTAGAGGAATCTTTTCAAATCATGCCATATTTGATCCCCACTTAAGATACCAAATTTGTTAAGTGAGAATCTCATTTTTTAAATCATGCCATATTTGATTCCCACTTAACATAACAAATTTCTTAAGTGAGGGTCTCATTTTCAAAACATGCATTTGGCTTTCACTTAACATACCCAATTTGTTAAGTGAGAGTCTCATTCAAAACGACCTCCACTTAACATACCAAATTTGTTTAAGTGAGGTCTTATTCAAAACATGCATTTGGCTTTTCACTTAACATACCTAATTTGTTAAGTGAGTGTCTCATTACATGAATTTGCAATTTGTTAAGTGAAAGTCTCATTTTCAAAACATGCATTTGGCTTTCACTTAACATACCCAATTTGTTAAGTAAGAGTCTCATTTTCAAAATATAAATTTGACCTCCACTTAACATACCAAATTTGTTAAGTGAGGGTCTCATTTTCAAAATATAAATTTGATTTTCACTTACAATACCAAATTTGTTAAGCAGGAGTCTCATTTTCAAAATATAAATTTGACTTTCACTTAACATACAAAATTTGTTAAGTGACGGTCTCATCTTCAAAACATAAATTTGACCTTCACTTGACATACCAAATTTATTAAGTGAGGGCCTCATTTTCAAACCATGCATTTGAATTTCACTTAACATACCAAATTTGTTAAGTGAAAGTCTCATTTTCAAAACATGCATTTGGCTTTTACTTAACATACCAAACTTGTTATGTGAGAGTCTCATTCTCAAACACAAACCATATCACATTTGGTTCTTACTTAACATACCAAATTTGTTAAGCAAGAGCCTCATTTTCAAATCAAACAAATTCATATCATTCACGTTCAGTTCTTACTTAACATACCAAATTTGTTTAAGTCAATCATATCAAATATATCACAATATCATCATCACAAGCAAATATTTTTTACAAAATTTCCAAAACATACAATCACAACCTTTCTTTAGCATACCTAAATTTTCTAAGTAAAGTTTTTCAAAATTAAAAATTTTCAAACAAGATAACAACATAGACATCTTCAAATATTTGAACCTTGCCCAACCTACTTAAATTGGTTGAGTATGGGTTCTAAATCAAAGTCAAATGGTGAAGACTCTCCTCACATATCAAAATCTCTCCAATGACCCCACTTAACGTATTTAAATTATTGAGTGTGGGTTCAAAACTCCAAATCTAGATTACTCTCTTGGGTTAAGTATTAAAGCAGAGATCTGACTCAAGTTACATTTTAACACATGTAGAGATACAATGCAGACCAGTCAGTGCAGTCTATTTTTCCAGTAAGTATATATGGCTTCTCTGAAGTTCATCTTTACCTTTTCATTTGGGATGGATTTGGCCTTGGATCAGGCCAGCCTCCCTAAGACTAACTCCACCCACTTAATTTTCTTTGGCTAAGGATTTGAGGAGCATTACACTGTGAGGGGTGACCCTCCTGTCAGATGGCGAGATGGGTGGGTAGAAAAGTCATTCGCTTGACTTGACACATTACGATGGTGAGTATCTTTCTTTAAAGAGGAAGGCAGTCGAGGTTCCACCAGTCAGTTCAGTTCCCATCCAATCAGTTGCTCCTACAGCCACTCAGGTGTGTACTAGCACCTCCTCGTTGGTCCCCTCTAAGGGGAAGGCTATTTTTTGCTTCAGAAATAGTCTCTCCTACCTTCAGTGAGGATCTAACTTTGCCTTTACCTTCGCTATCGTATGCTGCAATCTGGCGTTATCCGCGATTTATGAGAGAGGCATAACATCCCATATTCTTTGAGGGAGGATCTCCGTGAGACCTCTCCACTTCTTAGTGGCAGTAGGTTTCACCCCCTCTCAGTGTCAGATGAAGAAGAAGATTACAGGAGGATAGCTGCATTGCCATCATCACTCGCATACTATGAGGTTTTGATTAGGGACAGGAGGAAGCCCTATGCTAGTCTACGGACGGTACTATTCCATGTTGGTAGAGCCTACGAACACTCAGAGTCTAGCACATTATTTGATTTGAGGACGATCATCCCGAGGAGTGTTACCAGGAAGATCCACTGGGATAAAGCATCAGAGGCTAAAGTATAATCTCAGTCAAGGAGTAGGGAGCGACAGAGGTTTTCCTGACAGTCGAAGGTCTCTTCTCTAGTTGATTTCCCCAGTCGTCAGGCCGATAGGACCGACAACATTGTGTTGATGGGTACCACCACGATCCGAAATCCCCAACGAGTGTGGCATCGTCTCCACCACACGATCCACCTCCTTGCCAATTCGGTCACCCATCCATTCCCACAAGGTCATGAAGTCAGCTTTTGGGGAGAAGAAAGCCCCATTGGTGATTCAATTACAATCTTAGGGTCCCATTTCATCTACTCCACCCATTGAGGTGAGGTTAAGCTCTCCTTCTCGACCTTCTACTTTAACTATGGTAAAGAGGGAATGGTGACCCAAGAGCATCATAGTCATTCCACCACCTCCACCACAGTTGACAGTGGCAGTAGTAGCAGAGTGAGAGGGAGATAATTTTGCAGTTCTCATGGCATTGGATCCCCCCAGAGATAGCACTCCACCAATAGTGAGTAGTCATGAGCATGTATTTTCTAGCAGGCATAGTCCTCCCAGAGATAGCACTCCAGTAGTAGGTAGTGCTAGATGTATTTCTATCAATAAGCATTTCCTACTACTAGTTAGTAGTGAGTGTTTATGCCAGCACAGTTAGATCATTTCTTAGATGACATTCTAGTACAATATTTTGAGGACAAGAGATGGACTTTCGGGAGCGATTGCTCCAATCAAGATGAGGGTAAGGTCAGTTTTGACCCCGACGAGGATGATTTATTGGAGGACTCTACCGAGATCCACATGATCAATACTAGGAGCTCCCTCCATAAAGACCAGCAGAGTCAGGAAGGTATTGTAGTTGAAGAGGGAGACACCATCCATTCAACTCAGAACCTCCTCCATCAATTTAGACAGAGAGATGATCATATTGACAAAATAGGGAAGAAAATTGAGGAGTTGATGGCAGTGGTTTAAGCATTGCAGAACTCAGCCCTAGTGTCACAGCCTTCTTCCATAGTAGATGATAGAGCATAGTTGGAACATTCCTCAGATCATCTTAAATGCATTCTTACGGAGGAAGATAGTGGTAGCTTGCATAGGAAGGTGGTGGATAGTACCTTCATGCATGAGAAGGATATTAAAAATATGGTGGAGCAATAGGTGAGAGAAGCGCTAGCATAAGCCCGAGGTGGCTCATCTGTTCCAAAGGGTAGACCCTACCCGGAGGAATTTTATGTAGTCCAATATCCTAAGAGTTTTATGCCTCCTTCTTTCAAAATCTTTAATGGCAGTGGGAACCCTCACCAACACATTACACATTTCAGGGCCGGCTACTGCAATGCCAGAGGTAGTGACGCCCTTCTTTTTAGATTGTTTGTTAGCAATTTAGCGGGTGTTGCGTTTGACTGGTATGCCGAATTGCCCAATCATTCGGTAAAGATATTTGCTGAGTTGGATCACCTCTTCATCAAGAGGTTTGCTGGAGCTCATCAGAGGGTTATTGTAGGCGATCTTATTGTAGCGACACAAGTCCCTAACGAGTCCTTTATTGATTACATTCTCAGGTGGCGAAACCAAAGTATGACATGCAAACCATAACTGTCTGAATAACATGCCATAGAGATTCTCCTGAAGAACATCCATGGACTGGTTGCTTTCATGCTCAAGGGTTTTACAATCAAACCCTTCGAGAAATTAATCAACAAGGTGGCTAGTCTAAGAAGCAGTTGCCTTTCAGACCGGTCGATAAACCTCGAAGGCAAAGGGGAAGCATCTGCTAGGTTCGCCAGATAGGTTCAAGCTCAAGAAATTTCCTCTCTGCCACCCTCTGTACATCACCTTGGTCATCATACCACACCAGCACACAAACAGTCAGCCTCATCAAGATCATCATAGTAATATTTATACCCGCCACTAGGTAGCTATAACTTACCTACTCTTATCGAATGATTGAATAAACCTTATTCATTCAAGATGGAGGTAGTCAAGAAGATCATTATGAATCTCTTAAAGAAGCTTGATTTCTAGTTACCAGAGCCTAAAAGGCTGGAGGAAGTGGGCAAGAGTCACAATCCAAACTATGCCCCTACCACCGCATGTTAGGCCATGACTTAGAAGATTGCATTACCTTTTAAGGACTGGCTTGAGCATAGCTACAATTCGGGTGCCATTGTCGTCCCCAAGGAATACCTATTAGAACAACCTTCTAGTAATGTTAGAGTAATCCTTGGGGATACATGTGATCCTCTTAAGATAAAGGAAGGTTGGGATATCTTCTATCCTGAACCTCCAAGAAATTTATTTCTAAGATCAGGAAATTACCCTTGTAGGTGCCTTAAGCAGCTTAAACCTCTAACTCTAAGGAAGGTTTGCAAGTTGCTAAGGAAAACTTGAGGGAGGTAGGAGCCCAACACTAGTAGTAATAACCTACACTTGCTCGGGATAGTATAGTAGCATAACCATCGACTGGTTCCAACACTCCTTCCACAGTTGCAGCTATAGTTCCTCCAGCCAACTCTTCTTCTAGTAGCCATATTGCTTCAGTGGAGGGGGTGCCAAATCCCTCACTCTGCTTACTTTACTTGATTTCTATTTTGTACCTCCATCCAGATCTAAGAAATCAATGAAGAAAGCTGATTCCACTTACATTTGTGTCACTTCTGATGATCTTCCTTAGTTTATTCCTATAAATAGCTCTCCAAGTCTAATAATAACTCTAGTTCGATCTTCTTGATTTATAAATGGATTATCCCTCAATCATTCGGGTTCTCCTATTGAGATTGATTTGGAGTCATCCGACTCTGATGACCCTATAAGAGAAGCTGTAGGTGAACCTGATGAGCAGGTAGAACTTTCCACTAAACCATCTGATGAAGTCATCAAAGTCAACCTCTGTAGTGGCAAAGTTTTACCTCTTAGGGTAACACCTTAGAATAAGGGTAAGCAAGTCATTGGTTCTAGTGATCAAGTAGCCCCTCCACTAAATGCTTCTCTTATAGATATTCTTATGAAGGACTAGCCTAGAGTTGATTACAATGATCTCGCTCACCTAAGAAAGTTGCCAACTAAGCTAAGCATATATGATGCCTTTATCTTATCCAAAGAGATGAGGGAGTCATTGATCAAAGCCCTTCTCAATCCAGAAATATTCTTAGCTCAACTGACCGCTATTGGAGAGGAGGAATGTTATTCAAGAGAAGCTCGTGAAGTTACATTCACTGATGAAGACTTTTTTTTGGAGACAACCGAGCACAACCGTCCCCTCAACATCATAGTGGATATGGGGATGCACTCTCCAGGTGTTGATCCGTGGTACATTAGTGAACATTATGAGTTTAAAGACCCTTGCCTACCTGAGGATTGACATCTCTGAACTCTAAGAAGATCGGATGATGTTGTGAGGATTCAATGAGTAAGGAGAGAAGGCTTTAGGCTCCATAGTGTTGCCATTAGAGATAGATGACTGGAAGACAGAAGCCAAGTTCTACATAGTTGATTCAGATACATCCTTCATTGATTTTCTCGGTAGGCTTTAGATACATGGAAACAACATGGTTCCATCCTCTTTACATCAGTGCATCAAATTTCGAAGAGGTGGAATCGAGTATTGTGTCAAAGAAGACTTAAAGCCATTTTTCAGTTAGAAAGGTCAAGATATATGAGGATGCAGCCTACTACCTTCCTCAAAATCAGAAAGTCTATTCTCATGAACTTGGTCAATGTTCAAAAATAAAAGAAGAAGAAAAAGAAAATGAAAAGAAAAATGAAAAAGAAAAAGAAAAAGAAAAAGAAAAAGAAAAAGTAAAAGAAAAAGGAAATGGAAGTGAGCGAGAATCAGACACTGAGGAAGAAGTAGAGCCTAAAGTTAGATTCCACCCACAGTTTGTTCCTCCATATGAACACATGGATAGGATGACTAGGTAGAGGAAGAGGCAAATCTAGAGGTAGTTCCGGAGGTGGAAGACCACAGAAGTAGCCAAGAGAGCTATGTTCCACTCAGGGATACCCCTATTATCCACATAGACTTAGAGTTCAGTTCAGAGGATGAGTCTCATGTGGTCAACATGCCAACCAACCCTCTCAGCAGGTCCCTTTGGAGGTGGCATTTGAGTCAGACAACGATGAAGACCAGGCCTCCAAGCAAAACATGAATGTATTTGAATCATTATTATATAGAACAATCAGGCAGCAGTTGGAAACCTTAGCTCAAACCTTAGTTGAGGGTTTGGTAGTTAAGGAGGCCCCCAAGTCATCCAAAAATGTCAAGCCAAAGAGGATTTTGTTGGGAACATCATCATCGAGTCAGGAAGCCATTGTAGACCTTGAGGATGACTCATATAAAGATTTAATACAATTGCATTTTGATTAGTATTCACCTTGTGTTATTAATTTAGCAAGGAAGGGATTAATCCCACATACTTGGTCTAAACATAGGTCAGATTACTTTGAAAGATTATGGGACAACCAAAGCAGATATTCTCAATCAACACCAAGACTAGGATTCGACATAGTGGGTCCAGTCGATGATGATAACTATTGCTTAATCATCACCAATCATTTGGAGTTTGATAGGTTCTTCTCAAATCATGATATCTCATGTGAGGAGGTGTGCTTAGGAACTTCATATGACCTAAATAAGCTTGAAGTTAAAAATGCACCGCCAAAGTTTGAAGAAGAAATCATATCAACCATTGATGAACTCAAATAAATCAACTTAAAAATAGTAAAAGATCCACACTCTACATACATCAGTTCCTTGCTGAATGAATAAGAAACCAATGACTTAGTTAGGCTATTAGTTGAGTTTAAGGTCTGCTTCACATGGAGTTATAAAGAAATGCCCAGTTTATCTTCAGATGTAATAGTCCATAAACTAGCAATAGATCCTAATGCTAACCCTATTAAGTAGGCTCCTAGATGCATGTGATTAGACATTGAGTAGCAGATCATTTCTAAAATCAAGAAACTGATCGATGCTAGTTTTATTAGGAAAGAAAAATATCCCACTTGGTTAGCTAGTGTCATTCCAGTTAAGAAAAAGAATGACCAAATTCGCATATGTGTCAATTTTAGGGATCTAAATAAGGCATGTCCTAAAGATGAATTTCCACTTCTTATACTAGAGTTGATGGTGAACTTTGTCTCATCTCATACAATATTCTCTTTCATGGATGGGCCTTCTAGCTACAACCAAATTAAGATGGCCCCCGAAGATGAGAAAAATACTACTTTTCAAACCCCGATCGGAATCTATTGTTATAAGGTCATGCCTTTCGGCCTTAAAATGCCGCATATATACCAAGGCCATGCCTCGGATCTTCAATGAACTCATTCATCATCAAGTTGAATGCTATGTTGATGATCTTGTAGTAAAAAGTAAAGAAAAGGAAGACCATCTCTTGACTTGAGAGTCAATTAAGATAATTTAACCTTAAAATGATTCTCCTAAAGTGTGCATTCGGAGTAGCTTCAGAGAAATTTCTTGGGTTTGTTGTCAGACACTGTGGAATAGAAATCAATTTGGAGAAGATCAAGTCTATCTTATAAATGTCACCCCCTAAAATTCTAATCCAACTCAGATCATTTCAAGGGTGGTTGGCGTATCTAAGACGATTCATTTCTTACCTATTAGGAAGATGTCAGCCATTCTTAGTAGTTATTAAAAAGGATGCTAAGTTTAAGTGGGATGATAAGTGCTAGCATGCTTTCGAAGACATCAAGCACTACCTGATGATGCCGTCAATTATAGCAGCCCCTATCCCTAGCAAACCATTGATATTATATACCGCTACAGTAGACGACTTCCTTGGTGCTTTGTTGGCTCAAACTAATGATGAATGGAAAGGGAATGCACTCTACTATCTCAATTATCGTCTAATCCCTGTTGAGGCAATCTACCCACCTATTGAAAAGCACTACCTATCTTTAATCTTTGCATCCCAAAAGCTACGACATTACATGCTTTCTCATAAGATGGATCTGTTCTTTAGGATCAATCCACTGCAATATCTCATGACATGGCTGATGCTATCTAGACGGTTGGCACGTTGGTCTATGATTTTGTCGCAGTTCGACATCATATTCATACCACTCCATGCGGTGAAAGGACAAACACTAGTGGATTTCTTAGCAGCAGACCCACTTCCTGCTGACTCTCTGCTTAGTGATGACCTCCTTGATGAATAAATCAAGAACTTAGGGGACACTAGCATCCACCATTGGGAGATATATTTTGATGGTGTGGCTTCCTTTCGAAAAGGAGAAGAACCATGATCTACTCTCTCAAGAAAGGTAGGGGTAGGAATAGTTCTCCTAACTTCAGACCGTAATATAATGAGATTATCATATTATTTGTCCAATCCATGCACCAACAATGAAGCTGAATATGAGGCTCTGATTGCTAGTCTGGAGTTAGCCATTACACTATGCTTTCAGAACATCAACATTTTTGAGGATTCTAAATTAGTTATCAACCAAATTGCTAGGCCCTACAAGTCCTGAAGCCTAAGCTCCATCATTACCATAAGTACACCATAGAGTTATTGGCTTAAATCTTAAAGGTTACCATCTACAAGATTCCTTAAGGAGAAAACACAATAGTAGATGTATTAGCCAAGCTTGATAAGGAGCTGACATGTCCGGAAGATGAGTCCATACTAATAAGGGTACAAAATAGACAAGTCATATCCCTTATTGACGCTAAACTCATCGAGAGACTCTCTCTTGAAGGGGAGGTTACCGTTTCCAAAAAGGATGATGAGTCATATTATAGGAAACTATTCATGGATTATTTAAATATAAGCAAACTACCTCAAGAGAAGTCATTGGCTCATCAGGTGAAGCAGAGAGCTCTCTCATACGCTCTTGTGGATGGAATTTCATACCGGCGGTCTTTTGATCATATGTGGTTACGTTAATTGGACAAACATGAAGCCCATAAGATTGTGACTGAGGTATACTCATGTTTATGTGGAGCACATCAATCCGGTCCGAAAATGAAAGCCAAGATCAAGAGACTAGGATACTACTGACCTTCGATGATCATAGACTTCATAGACGTAGCTAGGAGATGCCACCAATATCAGGTGTATAGTGTGGTCTTACACAAACCACCCAACATTCTACATCCAACATCGGCCTTGTGGCCATTTGAGTGTTGGGGTACCGACATAATGAGTCCGATTGATTCTCCTTCTTCCAAGGGTCATCGGTTCATTCTAGCTGCCATTGATTACTTTTACAAGTGGGCAAAAGCGATCCCACTCAGAGAGGTCACAGCTCAACATGTGCTCTAATTTTTTTGGAACCATATCGTATATTGGTTCGGGGTGCCTCGATGAATTATATCCGATAATGGTATTGCATTCAAGAGCACCAAAATCAAAAGTTTGGCTTGAAGACACAGTATTGGTTGAAGATATTCCACCATCTATTACCCGAGGGCAAATGGCTTAGTGGAAGTCTTCAGCAAAACTCTCATCCAGATATTAAAGAAGACACTCGATGACAACAAGCAGTAATGGCATAAGAAGTTAGTTGAGGCCTTGTGGGCTTACCACACCACATACAAGACTCCAACTCACCTACCAATGGGTAAAAATCACAATGGAGTAGAAAGCCAAGTTGCGTTTAGAAGAGCTCGAAGGTTTGGAAGAGAGACACCTCCGGGCATGCCAGAAACTCGAGTTGTATAAAGCCAAAATGATTCAATCTCATAACAAGTTGGTCCACACTTGAGCTTTTCAAGTTGGATAGCTTGTTTTAGTTCTAAGGAGACCAATTATTGCCCATTAAAATATGATAGGCCAGTTTGAACCCACTTGGGAAGGCCCTTTCACCATAGAGAAGACATACCAAGGAGGATCCTATCAGCTTATAAATTGTAAAGGAGAGTGCCCTATGCTTCCAATCAATGGGTTCTACCTGAAGAAATATTATCCATAAATCTTATTTAAAAATAATTAATAATAAAGATTCTTTCATTTCACATTCCATCTCTTCATATTGATTAGAAATATCTTTGCTTATGAATCTACCATTATGTGTTTAGGATAGGTGTAAGAGAACCCAAGCGACATCCTATTTCTTCTTTCACTACACAAACAGACATGCATATTTTCGGTCTCAGGCTACTTTGATGTGGGATAACGCACCCCCTCCCCACGGTCCTCACTCATTAGCTGCTTTAGGTCGAGCTGACATGCTACATTGCTAGTATGTCACCCCAGTGGTCCCTTGTTCAGGAGGATGTAAGTCTGCTATGCTTTCTTTCCTAATTTGACCACTACACACCGATGAGCACCTTGTTAGCATAGTAGGCCTTACTGTGTGGTTAGTAAGCTACACTCATGATTGGCTTTGTTTAAGAGGATGTAAGTCTGCTATGCCTTCTTCTTAAACTAGCCATCATGAACTAACTTGGTTGAGTATATATGATAAGCACACAAAATATATCTTTTGTCTCGTGCTATTTTGATGTGGAAGCAAGCCCTCTGTGGCACTCACACATTAGTTTCTCTAGGTCGGGCTGACATGCTACCTTACTAGTGCGTCACCCTAGTGGTCCCTCACTCAGGAAGATGTAAGTTTGCTACACTTTCTTTCCTTACTTGACCATTGCACACCAACGAGCGCCTTATTAGTTCGGTAGGTCTTACTGTACAATTAATAAGCTACCTTCATGATTGGCTTCATTTAAGAGGATGTAAGTGTGCTACGCCTTCTTCTTAAACTAGCCATCATGAACTGACTTGGTTGAGTAGAGGATTAGGGTAAGTCCCCCAGTGGCTCCTTTCCTCCTGAATACTTCAAGTATGTGTCAAGTCCTTCTTTGTGACTCATTACTTAGTAGTCACCCTTAGGTCGAGTTGATCTGTTGTGCCTTCAATGGGTCACCCCAGTCATTGGCCCTTACTTTAGAAGATGTAAGTCTGTTATGCTTTCTTCTTAAGTACAACTGTTGCACACCGACGGGCAGCCCTAGGTTGGATAACACCTATCGAGCCAAAGATAGACTATCTCGACAATCAGTTTTGCTTTAGGGAGATGTAAATCTATACGCCTTCTTTCTAGACTGATTATTACACACCGACGAGGACCTTAGGTTGGTTGGTGTTCACCATGCTGATGGTGACCCACCTGGTGGATATATCACTCTTGGCAGATGTAAGACTACTATACTGTCTCCTTGAGTTGGTCACCAAACATCTATTGGCTTTCTTTTACAGGGTTCTAGATAAAGCCCCTAGCGACATGTCTCTTGTGGGCACTCTATTTGAATCACATCCTTAGCAACCCCATCTGGACACTACCCCGATTACTCTTGGATTGCACAGTCCCCCTTTTCCAATAGCCACCCTTATGATTGGAGAATTTGTCTCATGGATATGCAGATTCTCCCTTGGTCTAATAAGTTTGAGATAGGACTAGGCTGATATGAGCTCATTCTCAGTGTGGTCCTGCACACACCAACAAGGTCCATGCAAACATAAATAAACAAAAAAATATATATATATCTTCACTTCTGGATTAGGAGGAAAACCCATAGTGGTACCTTTTCCTAAGTAGACATCCTATCTTTTGAGCAGTGTCAGCAAAACTCCCTATATGAATCACCTGGCTACTTTTGAGTTCAGATAAGTCCCTGGGTCAGCACTCTCTCAGTAGTCACCGTTAGGTCAGGTTCGACTTGTTGCGCCACCAACGAGTCACACTGGTGATCATTCTTGCTTCGAAAGATGTAAATCTATTATGCATTCTTTCAAGCATGACCGTTGTGCACCGACGGGCAGCCTTAGGTCGAGTTTGATTCATTGTGCTATCAACTAATCACCCTAGTGGTTCTTTGTTTAGGAAGTTGTAAGTCTACAAGCTTTCTTCCTAACTTAGCCATTGCATACCGAAAGACATCCCTCAGGTTGGTTAGCTCTACCTCACAGCTGGTAGACTATCCCTTTGGATTTATAAATCTAAGATAGGACTAGGCTGATATTAGCCCCTTCTTAGTGGATCCATCACACACCGATAGAGTCCATCTTAAAATTTAAATGAAATTAATTCTAACTATTTTTTAGTTGATGTGAGTCCACAACAGCATTCGCTCAATAGTCATCTTAGATTGGGTTCGATCTATTATGCTATCAACTGATCACCCCAGTGGTCCCTTGTTTATGAGGATGTAAGCCGATAAGCATTCTTCTTGACTTGACCATTACACACTGAAAGGCAACCCTTAGGTTGGATAGCTCTACCTGATGGTCGGTAGACTATCCCTTTGGATTTGTAAATCTAAGATAGGACTAAGATGATATTAGCCCCTTCTTAGTGAATCCATCGCACACCGATAGGGCCCATTTCATCAAGTTCACCATCCTCCCTCGAAAGGAGTCCAAATTTAAATCTACCTTATCCCTAGCGGATTTGAGCTCATATCTCTAGCAGATATGCCCTCAAAACCAGATCATATCCTCTCCCTAGTGGAGCCTCAAACCATAAGTCATCATAATCACATTAAATTCACATCCCCAGTGGATGCCCCACCAATTAAATCAAATCAATTTCCTCCCTAGTTAGGTGTGAATCATACCCTCTCCCAAATGGATCCCTCATAAAATCAAACCAAATCAAATCCCTATCCCTAGTGGATGATCTGAACCTGCTTCCATATTGGAAGGTTCATGCACTCATCCCGAGAGGATCTTTTCTTCCTGAATCATATCAAAATCAAACTTTTATTCTTTATGGACAATCTGAATATGCTTCCCTAGTGGAAGGTTCATGCACTCATCCCTCAGTGGATCCTTCTTTCCTTTCTTATGCCCTTGGCGTAAATTGAGTTGCATTGCACTAAGATCTTGATTCCTTCTTCACCTCAAGTTTAGGAGTAGATCGTCTCTGTTAGTGGTTGTAATCCTTCAGACTTTGTTGATCTTCTCGATCAACACCAATACATGCAGTGCGCCTAGTCCGTTACACCACACCTATTAGGCGCCCTTTGTTGACTTGACTTCCTCATCATAGATCTAGGATTCTTATATACACTAAGAGCTCCTTAGTCTTAAGACACTTCTAGTGATTAGGTGAACACCAACTACCTTGAATTGGGTCAAACCAAGCCAACTTGGTCCTTTGATCAAGTCAATCTTTAGCCCAAATGAAACCTAAACAAGCCAAAACCCTCCATATACCAAATTGATTGAAACCATTGACTCAAATCCACTCATAATCAATGATTGAACATGACCAAACCATCAATTGAGCCAAACCAAGTCCAATTGGCCACTTGACCTAAGTTGACCTAAATTGGCCTAAAAAGCCAAAAATAGGTCAAATCATGATTTGATCCAAATTGATTGGAATCAATGGCTCAAGTTCATTCCAAATCACATATTGAACTTGACCAAAGCCATGATTGAGCTCAATTTGACAAATTGGTCAACTTGACCCAACCTAGCCCAAATTGACCTAAAGGGTCAAATTATCCAAAACCCAAATTAAACCAAACCAAAGCTTACAACCATTTTCAGTTAACCAATTGAACTTGACTCAACACATAACCCAACCCAATTTGGTCAAATTGGTCAACTTGACCCATTTGACCCTTTTCAATCCAAATGAGTCAAATTCAAACCTAAGTCAAATTAATCAAAACCAATTAAACAAAAACATCCCAAAACATCATTTGAACCTAACCCAAGCCTTGGTTTGACCTAATTTGACCAATTGGTCAACCCAACCCAACCTAACCCAAATGAGGCTATTTTGACCATATGAAGCCAAATCACCCAAAGCCACCTTATGGAACCTTGATGGATGACCTAACTCGGCCCAAATTGACCCTAAGTTAGTCCCAAGCCAGCCCAAGTCCAAGTGGGATCCAATCCTAGGGAAATGGCCAATGTGCAAAGCTCTTTGCATAGGATTCTTGCCATAAGTGGCAAAGTCCACTTTGCTTTTCCCATAGCAGCCCTCCACTTGCCAAATGAGGCATTCCTAAGACACCGTAGCCCAACCTAAACACCCTAGGACTTGCCATGGACCAAAGGTAATCTCTCCCTTTCCCCCTCTCATGGCCAACCACACCATGGACACAAGGAAGGAGCAATCCCACACTATCTGCCCAAATCCTCCCTTGGGTGGCCTGACATAGCTTTGACCACTCATGGAGAGCCATGTGGCATCGATGGCGACCCCTCTAGCAAGCTGGTGGTGACGAACTGGACAAAATCAAGGGGCCAATCTCGTCCATCCATCAATTGCAATTGAGTGGTGCACCCCCTCAATTCCAATGGAAAATGACACATCCAGCATTCTCTAAGTTCCCAAAGCAATTTTGAAATTCCTCAAAGTGATTGCAAGTCTCCCCGAGCTTCCTCGATCGGCCTTTCCTCCTCCCTGAGCAAAGATGAAATAGGACACCCCCTTCCCGTGCAATACTCCTCCTCCACTTGATCAAATACCAATTCCTCGCACTCACACCATCCTCATACTTTGTCGAAGCCAACCAAATCATTCCTGAGGCTTCCCAGCCACCGGAGACCAGAGGTCAATTAAAGTCGAGGCTCCTATGTGCATGGCTTGGTCGACTAAGAGCTCTACCCCAAATCTCCTCAACAGGGCTTTGTCTCTACTAGACGAAGCAACCTCCGTCGATCCCACTGCTGGACATTAGCTCCGGTGAGGTAATTTTACAAAATTGAGCTCCCTACTGAAAATCATTTGGTATTTTGTGAAGTGAATGTGCATTTGAGCGAATCTTAGCTATTGGATGTGTGCGTCTCCCTTCCCCGAAGGTGTGGGATGATTTTGGAGACAATCCAAGCTCGGGTGAGCTCGGATCAAATTGGGAAAGACAAACAGCATCCGTCTTTCACCGCTCACAAAGGAGGAAGATCATGGGCCTCCTGTTCCACGTGATCGGAATGGACGGCTATGATCAAATTGCGTGTTAGTTCCTTTAATTTCTCCTCTAAACTGCAGATTGAATCATGGCTGTCTGATCTTAGATCGGATGGTCCATGGGAAAGCACGTCCACCGCCATCCGAGTTAGCACGACGGATGTGACAACTTAAGTGGCCAATCCCGTCGCACCACATGGAAAGCACGTCGCATTAGTTGCCATGTGGCTCGATGGGATTAAGGCTTTAATTAGGCTTAATTAATATATTTTTAAGCCTGGAACTTCTAAAAAGCATAACTAATCCTATAAAAATTCAAAAAAAATACAAACTATGGCTCATTTTAAAGGTATTTAAGAGTAGAATCTAGAAAATTATTATTAATTAATTTTGATAGTAATTTTAGCTTAATTAAGGTTCCATTAAAAATTTAATTAGTTTAATTACTCTTTAATTAATCATCCAATTAATCTTAATTTTTTTTGTGGATGTTTAGGGGGATGACCTCTGCCTCCCATATTTTTCTGGAATTTTATTAGTAGCTAAATTAGGAAAATTAATTGATTAAGCCTTAATCACTATCTTAATTTAATTAGTGATAAGTAGTGAATGAACAATGACTTAATTAATTATTTAAGCCTAATTACCTCTGTTGAATACTAAGGGAGCTTAGGGAATGTGATTGGGATATTTTTTCTAATTCATTTTCTAAGTTTTCTTTACTTTTTGAAATCAAATTAATTAATGATTAATGAGTTAATTAATTAATTAATCTTCAAGATAAAATCAGAGCTTATGTGATCAAATATAGGACTTAGGGATTGAGATTAAGGCCTATTTCTTGATCTCTTTTTTAAGTTAATTTCATTTTATTAATTGAACATGCTTAATGCTTAATCAAATGGATTAATGAGCTTAATTCACTCAATCTAGAATCCAATTTACATCTAATTACCTTTAATCAATTTTGGGTAGCCGTTTAAATGTTTAATAGTTTAAAGGAATTTAATGAAAATATGGTTAGCTTACATGTGCAAGAAAATCATAAAAGTAATTAATTAAATCTCTTAAGCTTAATGAATTATTAATCATGAGCCAATTGCATTAGACCCCTTTCATTTCTTAGGAGCATTGCTAATTTACTTTTCATATGGTAGCATATCATATTGGCTCATTATTAATTAGTTAATTAACTTAAGGTGATATAGGTAAGGGTTAATTAATTGACTTAATTCATACCCTAACCTAATTAAACCATAAAATCAACTTAATTCCCTTTCATTAAACTAAATTAACTCACACATGGGGAATGGGATTAGGATTAGCAAACCTTTCTCACATCTCTTAAATCAAATCAAGCATGAAAATGAAATGACATTAAAAAACTTTGATTTGTTTTAAATAATATTATTTAATATGATTGTCCTTATGATTTAGTTAGATTGAATGAAACTATATGCTTGTTTTCTTCATTTCTTTATAATCATGGTAAAATGTTGTATGCCACTTGTATTCATACATTCATGTCTTTCAAATTAATCAAATAAAAAAATGATTTTCTTTATGTCAAATTGCATGTGTTGATTTAAATTAAAAATATGTGTGGCTAGTATCACTATTAAATCTCAAATATATTTTCAAAAATTTATTAATGAATGAATATACATATATATATATATATATATATATATATATATATATATATATATATATATATATATATTTATTACACATACATAGGAAATGCAAGTGAATATAAATTTAGTGTATGAAATAAAGTCTCTTCCTTACATTCATGTGTTGATTTGTATAGGTAAGAATATTAGCGGGTATATTGGTCTAGACATCTCAGAGACACACAACTTTAGGTAGCCCTAAGGAGGTTCCTACCTCGTTCCCTTGGAGCAAAACGATGGTGTCGTACATGCTTGATTTCATTCTTATGCATTTTGGACATTATAATTTAGATAAAGCTTTAATTCATTTATATAAAATAAATCAATCAAATCAAAATATAATTTTTGCATGGCTTTATATTCTTGTAGTTGTTTATACATTCATATGTATCTAAGGATAGTGGGTATATTAGTCTGGACATTCCAGGGATGCACATCTTTAAGTAGCCCCAAGGAGGTTCCTACCTCATTCCCTTGGTGCAGAACAATGGCGACATACTTTCTTAAAACTTTTATACATGTGAATGTGTACTTAGCTAATGAATGAAAATTCCACTTTTTTAAAAAAAAGACATGCATTCATACTTTGTTTAATTGGTTAAGTTAATTATTCATGTGATTTAAGGTTCTTTCCTTATTCTTTTGCATAAGAATTTAGATAGAGCTTTAAATTAATATGACAAAATCATTCAACCAAATGAAATATTAATTTTAAATACATTCACTCACATTCATCATTTAAGTATTTTAAGATATATATTGCATGTATCGTTATGCTCAGGATTTAATCATATGCATGATATACATGATGGAAAGAAATGAGAAAACATGTGTTATGTGATAATAATTCATTCCAACTAATCTTAAGATGCCTTTCTTATTGAATGAGTTTATTTAAAGTGAACCTAAACTTAGGACTAATTAAAACATCTGATAAGTCATTCACTAAAGGGAATTAATTAATTAATATGCTTTAGATGTGACTTAAGGTAGGGATAAAAGAGAGTCATCCTCTCTTTCTTGCTCTTCATAACACTTAGTTGGTGAGTGTAGGTCAAATGAAACAAAATAAAATGTTAATTAAAATTTGTAAATTAATTAAACCATTTAAAGTGAAACCAACCGTTATAATTAAATGTCTTTCATACTTAGAGAATGATAACTCTAAAGCCTAGCTAGGATATAACAAACAAGCCTTAACACATACATTAGATTAAGTCACCACTTCTAGCTTTATGTTAGGGTGGTGTATGATTTGATGTATACTTGTTTTGTGATGTAGGCGATATTAGCCTAATTATATTTTATATAGGAGATTATGCTTAAGGGGTGCTTAGAAATAAATATAAATGCTCTCTTTTATACTTTACTTAAGCCCTAAGCATAATATGTATTAGGACAGGTAGACTTGGTTACCCATGTGCAAGGTGCTAAGTCCAAATTATTCATATACCTGCTTGGGTTGTATGGTGTGATTAGCTAACACTTGTATTACATGTGTAGTTAGATTTACTTTTCCATTCTTTTAATGTAATTGTACATTAGGAATTTGGTTAAGTGTTATGGGGGTTAAGGATGAACATTGGCCATAAGGTTTAATCCGGGGTGCCATGTGATGCCTACAAACCTATCAAATCAAATGGAGCAAATCAAATGAAGAAATGGAGGGAACATGAAGACTTGAAGATCCCCCATAACACTTATTCATTTGTAAATTGTAAATTATTTTTTATATACTGGGTTGTATAAGGGTAGAGCTTGGCTACCCTTTTTTTTCAGGTTGTACGGCGATACTCGATGGCACTGACCTTTTATTCTTTTGCGCTAGTTTTATAAAATTGATTGATGTTGTGTTTATGGTTGCACATTAGAGATAACATGTCTTTTCATAGTTTATTTATGATTGATGATTGTTGTGTGGCCTGGATGCGATTAGGCTCTTAAGATAAAATTAATTTTTTTAACCCAACTATAACTCATAACTAAAATTTTCTAAATAATTCATAACCTCACATAAAGCCTAGGTACTAAATCAAGATAATAACAAATTTAGCAATCCCTTAGCTGGATGTTGTATGCTTAATATCATGCATATAATTTTCTTTCACTCTTGCTAAGAGGGGGTTTCCATCTTTGCTAGATAGAAAAAAAAGGCTTGACCTTTAATAGCGTATGTTGGAAAATACCTCTCTCTCTTTTGATTTAGCCCATAACCCATTTCATCATGCATTTAGGCATATAAAATCCTATAGCCTGTGTCAAAATAAAGAGTCTAAAATCAAATAAAATTTGATAAAATTTTCATTAGACTAAGTCATTACTCATACCACTCATGTTCTAGTCTCTTAGGGAATGTGTTTAAGTACTTAGTTTATTTTTCTAAATAATAACAAGTTAGCCATCTTGCAAAATCATAAGACTTGCCTACATGGTTTTAAAGCGAGCGGTAATAAGTTCAGCAGTAGAGTGGATTACCCTCTCTTGTGGAGGTGAACAATATACCCACTTTCACCTTAGATATAGGTCATGCTTTGACTCTCACTAAAGCTCCCTAGATTTAGGGTCTGAGGTTATTATTTCCCTTCGGGGATACAACCATAAATCCTCACCTCTTAGGCATTTTCATAATATTGTATTGTAAAATTATAAGTCCTAGATTTCTAATAAAATTCCAACTCAAATATATAATTCTCCTCAATTTCAAACATATAAAGCCCAACCAAAGGATAATTTGGGATGCTCACTAAGTTTTTTAGTATCATGAGCATCCCCTACTCATCTCCCCTTTACTTCGATAATAAGTCTTTCCTTTCGATCTATCCCATTTAATTTTCCAAACATATCCAATTTATTGATAGTCCTATCTTTGAATTCTTTGGAGACAATAATTGCCTACTTTAATCATGAGTATTCTTATGGAATTCACCTTCTTTAGGATGTAATTAACTATGAGGGCTTGCCTCCATAGGAAACTTAGAACTTAGTTTAAATAAACCATACTTTATTCATCCATATAAAGTAGAGGAAAAATCTCTGGTACATTTGAAGACCCATCATGCCTTAGGAGTCCTTATTAGGTGATTAGGTTCGTCGTAGGGTAGTGATTTCTTTCTTTCAAGATAGTGTGCTATTCCTTGATGTCGCACCTCATCACCTCAATAAGTACATCCTCAGATCTGCATGGTGTCCCCCCCATGTACACACATCACATCACATACATGAACCAAAAATAAACACCACAGATAGGCACAAAGCTCTTTTGTCAACTAAGGTGGACTTAAGCTTGTCTCCTTAAACAAATATCACCCTAGGTCTATAAGGATTACTTAGACAACGTAATCCATGGTTGCTAACATGGACCCTTTAGTCAGGTTGGGTTGACTACCTCCTCTGACTAAGTAGACTAGGGACCACGACAACCTGGGATGATGGAACCATGGGATCTAGATCGGGTGCATCATCATTCCCCCAACCATCCTCTTTAACTTAAAATGATGAATTTCATAAATTTACAATTTTACACTCCACATGCTGCTACTATACGCTAAGCAATTAGCGATCTAATGACTAGCCTTAATCGAAAGTTCTCTCTGAATAATGAGAGGGGTAATTAACTATAGGTGCTTGCACCTATTGAAAACCTAGAACTAAATCTAAAGTCCTCACAAAATGAGGATGAAAGCTCTAGGTAGTGTCTTATCTACTATTTATTCTACCTTCTGAAATTTGTCCAACATAATTCAAGCTCTCTTCATCGAGAGATCGGTGGTGAATTTTTGGAGTCCATGGATTTCTGGTGACCCTACTGGGGATATGTTTCTCTTTCCATCTTTGGCTAGTCAAGTTTGGAGTATAGTAACAGTGGAGTATAAGTAATCAAAATTAAAATTTAGTTATATAATGAAATCTCTAATAAACATAGTAATTTATTGATTATGATTTTATTTGCTTGAAATTAACTTTTGAATATGTTATTTTATTTTTTTCTGTTGTATCTCTGTATTTTGAAAGTATGGGGTAGAATATTTATTTTTGATTATTGACCCCCATATTTCATTTGAGCAGATGGATCTACATAATACTCCATTTGTTGTGAAGCTAAGCACTAGGTATAATTTCCATCTAGCTAATGCTATCATCAACACTAGAGACACTGGATTTACCATTTAATTTAGTAGTGTTGACTTTCCAGCAATTATAGCCAAAGCCAATGTCACATCAATCATCAATGCAGGTTACATATGCATGTCATGCACATGTGCGCAGAGAAAAATTTACTAAAGATCAAGCTCGAAGAGAGCTTAGTTTCAAAGATTGAAATATTCTAACACTCTAACTATGAAGAGAATTATTGTTGGGCAGAAAGTCTCAGTCATGCTTGTAAACACCACTCTACCAATTTAACCTTTCGTACCAGGAAAGCATGATCATGAAGCTTCCTCATCTGGAGAAAAATTAACAAGAAGGCAAAAAACAAGGATGAATATCAAACTATGAGCTCAACAACTACTGTCTAAACAAATACTACATCGTTAGCCTCAGAACCATAAGTGAGTATTCCCACCTAGAATAAATTTGAGAACTTGAAATGGGTAAAGAGTAATAACTCTATTGGTGAGCTAAAGTAATCTTTTTTGGGACCGACCAGTATCAAGGTCCGGTTCCCTAAAAAAATCATAAAATCTTATCTGCTAGAGTGCATCGAGTGCTGAAGGTTGCCAAAGAAACATGCCTAATGAAAATAAGAGTCCAAAGGCCTATGATAATCGAAGGTGATAATGTTTCATCTAGTAGACTACCACTTATTGTGAGAGCTCATGATTGATTCAAGCAAATCCTGTATGGTGAGCATCGAAGCATGACACCCTGATCATATATCTGGGAACCTACTTTCGAAAGGTCTTGATGGAAGGGCAAGCAAGCTTGGAGGCCAAAGCCCCGAAGAAAAATTGTTGAAAATAAAGGAAAAGACATTTCACACTCAAAATCCTCAATGAAGAACCAAAAAATGGGTTCAAAAGAAGAAATCTTCTGATGATGAATTACAGGATGGTTGACACCTAGGTGAACATTCAAGGGAATCCCATCATCGGTCAACTGAATCTCCATGAAAGAAAGTTGACTTTGATTGTAGTCCTCCGGTTGAAGAGAGGTTTGTCTCGAATCTAGAGCCAAAAAGTCATTGGAAGAGATATTCTGAAGTTAGATTACAAAAAGATGAAGAATATGATGACGATACTATGGAAGTGGAAGTAGTGTATGTGATATAACACATCGAAGAACCATTTGGTGCACGACAACACCAACATAGACAGCGTGAAGCTGCACCTCCTGTTCACATTGAAGAACCAGCTATTGAGCAAACAAAAGGGGGAGCTTCAAGCACATCCTCAGGTGATGAAGAGGAAGAGGAACTAGGAAGAGAAGAAGATAACTCTTTCTTTGTCGACAAAACCATGTTAGCCCAAATGCAGAAATGAATGCAACAATAGATGAAGGCAAAGGATAAGGAGATCCTCCAATTAAATGGAAAGATGAATCAAATGATGGCACAAATGAATGTAATATTACAGAAGATGCAGAGAAATGTGGCAGTAGAGCCAGCATCTATTACACCTATCAACCATCCGACAACTAATGCACACATGCTAATCCAGCAATTGACTTAGTGCCTCAAGCTTCCGGAGTACAGAATGCACCCGAGGGGAGAAATGAAGTCAATCAACTAGCCCCTCAACCCATCCCTCAAGATGTTCCTAACATATCTAAGCTTGTAATAGCAACTCAATTGAAAACAATTATAAATGAAAAGATCAAAACTGTCATTGCCACTGATCAGACAGAAAAATTGGTAAGCAAAGGTCATCCATACCCGATAGAGTACGATCAAGTGCCATACCCCAAGGGTTATTTGGTGCCTAAATTTAATACGTTCAATAGCACTAGAAACCCTAGACAACACCTGGCACAATTCAAAGCAACATGTGGCAATACAAGAGGCAATATGCACTACTATTCTGCCAGTTCGTTAGTAGTTTAACCTCAACTGCTTTTGATTGGTACGTTGAATTGTCTAATGACTCGGTCAAGACTTTTGCTGAATTAGAGATGATGTTAATCAAGAGATTCATCAATGTAATTGAGAGAATTACAATTGCTGACCTCGCCTTAGAACGAAGAAGGAAAGACGAGTAAGTGACTAAATATATTTCACGTTGGTGAAATATGTGCATAAAATGTGAACAACAGCTAGAAGAGGAACATGTAATCCAATTATTGATGGGTAACATTGACGATAAGATGACACCATATTTATGCATGACCTCTATCTCAATATTTCAAGAGTTATTTGACCGAGTGGCAAAGTTTGAAAAGTAGAATTGCTCAAAACTTGAAGGTCACTTAGAAAAGATAAAAAAAACAAATTTTCACGCTTAAGGAGAAATGAATCTCACACAACCTCCTATAGCTCGAGCAGTTGAAAGAGAGCAATTTATAATGTTGATAAAGAAGAATAGTCCGCTTATGTGGATGAAGGGGGAAAGAAATCAGTTAACTCCCAATCAAAGCAATCATGAGAGATGATGAGCGAGTGCACTCATCTCTAAAAGACAAGATGAGTAAAGAATACTCTTTCAAGAGGGAGAGTGTGGCTAAGTTATTCTGCCAAGCGCTTAAAGCAAGATTAAAATTCCCAGAATCCAAAAGACCCAATGAGTCAGGTAAAGCTGATAATCCAAAATATTATCCATATCATTGAGTAATTAGCCACCCAATCGAAGATTGCTATGTTTTTTAGGATTGGTTGGAGAGAAAATATAGAAAGGGTGAATTCACACTATCTGATAGTGTTCTCGTTCATCCTAAAAGAGAATCTATCAGGGTGGTTATGTCCACTTTAGTACCATTGATGAAAGAGGAGGCAAAAGAAAAAAGCAATACAAGATGAGCAATGGGAGACAATAGTCTCTAAAAAGATCGTGAAAATGTTGAAGCAGCTAAAATATGTCCCTAGTGTTAAGTGGAAATCACCATTTGAACCTATATTAGAATTAAAAGGAATGCTTAAACCATGCATTTTAACTTCTCAGTGGCATTTTGATAAGACTACTTCATCACACCATGAGGAGAAATCTACTATATGTAGGCCTCATAAGTAAAGAAGTCAACTAAGAAAAAGAAGAGTATGAAGAGAACTATAATTCAAAAGATCGTCAATAATCTAGAGGAGTATGATCAACCGATGGGACAGACTATCAGGTTTGCTGATTACATGTCAAGACTTCAGACCACTGAGTCAAATGAAGAAGGAAATAATGATAAAGACTTACTTCCTAGAGAGACGTGTTGAGCTATTTCTATGGTATCGAACAACCCCCAATGTGATCCATGCTTGGATAATTGGAATTAAGCAGCTTTGAAAAATGCAATATGCAAAAATTAACTCAAAAAGTTTGTCCCACCAAGCAAGAGAATTCCTAAACCTATAGCATTAAAGTTGTACTTGATGGTGCGACAAACGAGACATAGTTCAGAAGAAGACTTATATTTTCTTGACAAAGATGAGTCTGAGCCTTCAAAGACATCCCAAATGGGTCGCTTGAAGTTTGGCAGGGACTCTGAAGCATCCGGATAGTCCTCCAGGGTAGATGGTGACTTTGAAGGAGCTACCTCATCTGAAGAGTCTGAGTCGAATAAACCAGTCCAAGTGCAACTAAGGAGTGGCAAGATACTACCACCTCCATTAAAGAAGGGTCTATTGTGGTGTTTATTTCTCAGACTTGGGAATCTAAAAAATAAAAATTGTGTTTACTGTTGGGGACACCACATAGATCCGCAGATGTACTCATTAGGGTGATCGGGTGCGACATTGAGGAATGATGTACTATCTCGAGAGACAGAAGTCACCATCCTATAATGGACTTAATCACCTAATAAGGACTCCTAAGAATAATGGGTCTTTGAATGTACCAAAGATCTTTCCTCTACTTTATATGGAAAAGTAAAGTAGGGTTTATTTTAAATCGGGTTCATTAAGTTCCCTATGGAAGAAAGTCCCCATAATTAATTACATCTTAAAGAATGAGATTCCTTAAGAATACTCTTGATTAAGGTAAATGATCATTGTCTCCAAAGATTTCAAATATAGGACAATTAATAAAATGGTTATTTTTGGAAAATCAAGTGGGATTGATCAAAAGGAAAGAGTTATTATTGAAACCAAAGGGAGATGAGCAGGGGATGCTCTTGATACTAGGAAACCTAGTGAGCATCCCAAACTATCCTATGGTTGGACTTTATATTTTTGAAATTTGAAGAGGATTATATGTTTGAGTTGAATTTTTATTAGAAATATAGGGCTTATAATTCCACAACACGAGATCATGAAAATGCCTAAGAGGGGAGGATTTATGCTTGTAGCCTATAAAGGGGTAGCAACCTCAAATCCTAAATCTAGGGAGCTTTGGTGAGGTCCAAAGCATGACCCAAATCTAAGGCGAAAATGAGTATATGATTTATCTCCACAAGAGAGAATAAACCACCCGACTGTTAGACTTACAACCACTTGGGGTGGCCGCCAACTAACTCCTCCTACAATTTTGAATACATGTAGGCAAGTTGTATACTTTACAAGAAAGCTAAGATGTTGTTTATTTAGAAAGGAAACTAAGTCCTTAAACACACTCCCTAAGAGACTAGATCATGAAGGGCATGAATAAATGACTTAATATAATACAAATTTTATTAAGTTTTAATTTTTGGACATTTTGATTTGACATAGGTTATGGGAATTCATATGCCTAATGCATGAGAAGATTGATTATGGGCCAAAATTAGAAAGAATGAGGTATGTTTTCATCATGAATCTCAAAGGTCAAGCCATTTTCTCTAGTAAAGGTGGAAGCCCTCCATAAGCAAGAGTGAGACAATATATTTTTATGCATGATGTGAGACATACAAGATCCAGCTAAGGGATTGCTAAATCTTTTACTATCTTGATTTATGTCCTAGGCTTTATGTGAGGTTATGAGTTGCTTAATTTAATTTTGAGTTGATTAATTGGATAGAAAATTTATTTTTCCCTAAGAGCCTAATCACATCCAGGCTATACATCAAACAATGAAGAAACTAGGAAAAATTATGCCATCCTAATTGCACAATCATAAACAAAATATCAATCAATTTATAAAATTAGCGCAAAAGAATAAGAGGCCAATATGGTCAGGCTCCACCGTACAAACCCAAAAAGAAATGTGGGTAGTCAATCTCTACCTTTATACAGCTTGGATTACAAATGAATAGTTATAATTAAAAGGAATTCATGTTATTGGGGTCTTCATTATGCATTTCTTCATTTATTCCTTTCTTCATTTCTTCATTTTGATTTTGCTCCATTTCTTTATTTCTTTCTTTTGATTTGACTTGAGATGTGATTTGCTCCAAGGCTTCACCTGGTACATAAGACACGATCTTATGACCAATGTTCACCTTAATCCCCCTATAAAATTCATTCCAAATTTCAATTGCAAAATTTACATCAAAAGGGAAAGATTAACCTAACTAAACCTGCAAAATAGAGATTAGCTAAACATACCACACAACCCAAGCAGTTATATAAATAATTTTAGACTTAACACCCTACACATGGTTAACCAAGTCCACCTGTCCTAGTTTGGATCATGCTTAAGGGTATAAGCAACTTGCACACTCAAAGTATTTATATTTTTATTACAACACCCCTTAAGCACGATCCCCTACAGAAGATATGATTAGACAAATATCGCCCTATCATCCAGTATACACACATGCACCCAAACATCCAGTCTAAAAATATTACATCAAAAAATAAAATCAGGCATTAAACCATGCATCGCCCTAACATAGATCTAGAATTGGTAACTTAGCCTAATGTGTGTGCCATTTAAGGCTTGTGTGGCATGTCTTAGCTAGGCTTTAAGGTTGAAATTTTCTAAGTATGAAGGATTCAACTTAGAGGGTGATTTCATTTTAAGTGATTTAGTTGATTCATCAATTTTATTTGATGATTTGATTTGGTTTGAATGCACCTACATTTAGTTCCTAAATATTGAGAAGAGAAGAAAAGAGAAGAGAACTTCTCTTTCATACATACCTTAAGTAATTTCTAAGGTAGGTTCATTAATGATTTTTCTTTAGTAAATGTTTTAGTATGTGTTTTAATTAACCTTAAGTTGAGATTTGCTCTAAATAGCCCTATTCAATAAGAAAGGCATCTTAGGTTTATTTAAGGTGAATTACTATCACATAACACAATCATTTATTTCTTTCCACCATGTATATCATGCATATGAATAATCCTAAGCATATTTATACACGCAATGCAAATTTTAGCACACTTTGATGATGAATGCCAAGAGATATGATTTGGAAATTTGGATGTTCCATTGATGCATGTTTTCATTATGTAGAGGGATTATTTATCCATTAACATAATGCACATTCACATGTATAAAAGACATAAGTGAGTACGACACCTTTGTTTTCTACACTAACGGCATAAGGTACAAGACCTACTTAGGATTACTTAAAGCCTCGCAGCCCTGGGATGTCCAAACTAATATACCACTTTTCTTAAATACATGTAAATGCATAAAAAGAAATAAATGGATGAAGAATCATGCAGAAGATTTTTGTGTTTGATTTGGTTGTATATTTTACATGTGTAATGTGAGGATCCTTCTTAAGTCATAACATAAGAGTGTATATGAATATATTTAAGCAAGTGTTATGTTCTTTTCAAATGAACTATACACTTTGCAAATCCTATACAAGTCCATGTTAAGGGAAGAGAAGAAAATAACACAAAATACATCTTGTGCTATAATCACATGCAAGCTTATAAATACTTATAAGTAGCATCACTACATTCATAATCTTTAATTTATAAATTTTAGAATATAATTTTTGGTTTAATAGTGATAATAGCCACTCATATTCTTAACACTAGCCAACACATGTGTTGACCTCACTTTTGGAGTGAGCTTTTAACTTCTCCCTCTTAGACATAGCACTCCTCTTAGACATTAAGAGTTCCTTGGTCTTAAGACACTTCTAGTGATTAGGTGAACACTTAACCTAACCCTAGAGACTTAGAAGAGTTAGCCATAGGAATAGGTTAAGCCTTAGGGGTATTAGGAAAACTTGCCTACCCTATAGGTTGAACCAAATCCTTACATCCTTCCTTCAAGTCAATCTCCAAATTCAAATCACCCTCAAATCCAAATCAACTTTAAAATTCAAATCTATTTCCAACTTAAATGATTTTTCTCAAATCATTCAAATCAACTCCAAATCAAACCTTGAATCAATTCAATGGATTTTCTCAAATCATGAATCAATTCCAAATAATTGAAACCCATGATTGAATTCCAAATCCAAAATCTTTCCTAAGTCACTTTGATTCTATCTTATGGACTTAGCTCAAATCAAATCCAAATCAATTCAAATTCAAGAAATTTTCTCACAACCCATTTATATTCTCATTTATATTCACATATATAAATGAAATATAAATTCAAATCAATCAAACTAAATCCAAAAATCAAATCCAAATTCCAAAAATCTTTCCAAAGCCATTTTGATTTCATCTTATGGACTTAGCTCAAATCAAATCCAAATCAATTCAAAATCTAGAGATTTTTTCATAACCCATTTATATTCTCATTTATGTTCACATATATAAATGAAATATAAATTCAAATAAATCAAACTAAATCCAAAAATCAAATCAAAATTCCAAAAATCTTTCCTAAGCCCTTTTGATTTCATCTTATGGACTTAGCTCAAATCAAATACAAATCAATTTAAACTCAAGAGATTTTATCACAACCCATTTATATTCTCATTTATATTCATAAATATAAATGAAATATAAATTCAAATAAACAAAACCAAATTCAAAACTCAAACCCAAATCCAACCTAAAACCAACCTATGTTTTTTCAAGTTAAATTCTTGAACTTAACCAAATCAAATTTAAATCAATCCAAACCTTTAGATTTTCTTCATGATTCAATCAATCTTTCAATCATGAATCCAAATATAAACATAAATTTCAATCACCAAATCAAAATCAAACTCAAACCCAAACCAAACCTAAGTTAGCCCTTTTGACTTGAAATTCTCAAATGAGCCAAAAACTCATTTGAATCTAAACCAATTGCAATTGATTTTATATGTTAATATCAAATCCATATATAAACTCAACTAAACTAAACCCAACTCAAAATCAAGCCAACTAAACCCAATTGGCTCACTTGACCCAAAGTGGCCAATTTGACCTACATAAGCCAAAATCCAATCCAATTCAAATCAAAGTGAATTAAGCCAATCCAAAATTCATTTCATGTTTGTTGATCATCATAGGTTAATCAATTTTTATGAATTGGGTCAAACCAAGCAACCTAGCCTGTTGACCAAGTTAACCCTTTAACCCATATGAACCCAAACTAGTCAAATTACAACCTAAACCAAATTGATTGCAACCAATGGCTCAAGTTCACTCCAAATTGATTATTGAACTTGACCAAAGCCTCAACTAAACCCAATTTAATCAATTGGCCAACTAGACCCAACCTAGCCCAATTGACCTTGAACCCAACTTGACCTAAAAGGTCAAATCAAGCCAAAATCAAATCAAACCAAAATTGATTGAAATCAAAGCCTACAATATATTCAAAATGATCAATCAAACCCAAATCAAGCTATGATTCAAGCCAATTTGGTCAATTGGGTCAAATTGGTCAACTTGGCCCAAATTGACCTAAAGGATCAAATTGGCCAAAATCTAAATTAAATCCAAATTAAACCAAATTGATTGAAACCAACTGAACCAATGTATTCCAAATGGTCATTTGAACTTGACCGAGCTCTTGGTTTGACCAAATTTTACCAATTAGTCAACCTAACCCATTTTGACCCAATTTGACCCAAATGGGTCAAATTGACCCAAATTAAACCAAATGAACTTCAAATGACATGAAATTTGGTCCAACTTACTTTTGACTCAATTCAAATCTGCTCAAGTCAAATTCAATGCCAAATGACCACTTTGCCCTTGGGTCAAGGGCATCCCATGAGAAATGACACTTGCCCAAGTGGTCATTTCTCTTCCTTGACCACTTAACACTCATCCATTGGTCCACATAGGCACCAAGGGCACTGATTTTCTAACCCAAGGAGTGGTTGGGGCAGCAATGACTCATGGGAAGGTGAAATCACCTCACCTCTCCCATTGGAATACCCTTTTGTCCTTCATGGAATCCACTTTCCATGCCTTAGCCAACCAAAGTGAGCCACCTATGATGATTCTCTTCCGTTCCCAACCACCCCAAGCCAAATGAAATGAGTTTGGAGCCAAAAATTCAAAGTAAAGAGAGATTTTCATTCACTTTTCATTCCAAGGCATTAGAGGATGAAGCAATCATCCATTTCCCTCATTCACCTTCTCCTAGAGCTCCCAAACCCATTGGCAATCACCCCCCACTTCATTTTAGGGAGAAATACTCCAAAACTAAGTGGATTTTAGTGAGGAAATAACGATTACTGGTGGAAACTTCATTACGATGTGAAGGTGAAGATCCAAGCTCATTCCAAGGCCTCCTTCCTCACTCAATATTGTGTTCAGGTCATCACTACTGCTGGAAATCATCCCCGGTGAGGTAACTTTCAAAAACCATAGCCTGCCTTAGGATCCTTCATTTTTCATGATTTTTTGTGCAATTTTTAGGAATTTACCCTAGATAATTCTGCATTTTTTTTACTTTAAATTATCCTAATTAGAAAATATAAGTTTTTCGATGTGAATCGACACAAAAATGAGTTCATTTGAACAAATTTTCACATAGAATTTCTCATTTTTCTCCCTAATATCCCATTTTTACTATTCATAGCCGGCGGATAGCAGTAGCCATCGGATCCCGTAGTTCGAGGGATTGGATGGCTCGGATCACGCGGTGATTGTACTATCTGGGCCTTGTTTGATGCATTACCGCCCGATCCGCCATCGGCTTTCAAATCGTGCGTAGATCACGCTATCCTGTCTTTTGGATCGTACGATCTTATCTAGACCGTCTGATATGAGATTGGATGGTCTAGATCAAATCGCGCATCACAATCTTACTGGCTTCTTCGCTCAAGAGCGACGCATGCCAATCATTGCGTATTTATGCGTGCCACCCGAAGTCTAATCGTGTAGCACCGTTTTATGTGGTTCTGTTTGTGCTAAATAGGAAAATCAGATTTTTCTAATTTAAAAATTACTTTAAATAACCTTTAACTTCAAAAATTCATAGAAAATAAAATACTTAACCAAAAATTGCAAACAAGGACTCATTGGATTCGTCTTTCCGAGTGGAATCCAAAAAACCCAAAATTACCAAATTATATTGAATAGTTTTAGCTTAATTTGAGTTTTAGTAAAAATCAAATTTCATTAATTAAACCAAAAAATACATGTGAGATTAAGTTGAAATTTTTAGAGATTAAAATTATAGTTAAAATACACCTATCATAAAAATTTCTAGTCAAAAAGACCTTTAGATGAGAAGATATTAAATTTTGAGTTTCAAATGATTTATTTTAATAAAATAAATTAACAGATTTCATAAAAATCTATTAAATCAATTAAAATTTCCTAAATTCATAACTAATTGTAGAAAAATTTAAAAAATACAAACTCAACTTCATTTTAAAGATAATTCAGAGGAGAATCTAACAAAATTATTTTTAATTGAATTTGAACAGTAGATTTTTTTAATTAGGGTTTATTTGAAAACTTAATAACCCTAATTACTCCTTAATGACTTCATTAATTAATTCCAAACTACTCAGGCATGTTTAGTGGGATGACTTCTGCCTCCCCTAATTTTCTTGAAACTTATTGATGAGTTAATTAAGGAAATTAATTAATGAACCCATAATCACTCTCTTAATGTAATTAAGGTTAATTAAGCATATGAACAGTGGTTTAATTCCTTGATTAAGTTAATTAGAATTTGTTCAAGTGAAGAAGAGGTTTATGGAATGGGTTTGGGTTATTTTCCCCAAGTCAGTTCCTAAACCCCTTTCCTTCCTTAATCTAAACTTAATTAAGGGCCATCCACTAATGGCCTACTTAATTAACTTGAAATTTTTTTTCAAAACATTCTAGAATTCAATCACTTCCTTCTTGGGTAGTTGCTTAGGTGTTCAATAACCAAAGTAGCTTAAGGAAATCATACCTAACCCACATGTGTGGGAAAGGTTATGAAAGTACTTAAATTAGACCCTTTAGTTTAATTAATCATTAATTATGAGCTAATTTCATTAGGTACCTTTCTTTTCTAGGATGCATTACTGATTAAAATTCCTTGTGATTTTATGTCATGCATTGGCTCATAATTATTTGATTAAATATGCTAAAGTGGTGTAGGTAAGGCATAATTAATGGACTTAATGTATACCTTAACCTAAACATAAAATAAAAAATCAATCTAATCACCTAAAATTAAAATAAAATAATACACATATGTGGGAATGGGTTAGGACCAGCAAACCTTCTCACATTTCCTAAATTCAAATCAAACTAAAAAAAATCAAAATCTCCTTAAACCAACTTTGATTCACTTTAAATAATCTTATTCCATAAGATTACCTTTAGGAATTAATTAGGGTGAATGAACTTATATGCTTTCATCACTTTATTTCTTTCCTAGCATGCTAAATGTGTATGTCATATGAAAATCATGTGTTCATATATTTTGAAAAATAAATTAAAAATGAAATGTTTCCTTTATGTCAAATTGCATATTTTTGGCTAAAGTAAGAATATGAATGGCTATTATCACTACTAAACCCAAAACTATTTTCAAAACTTGTAAATCAAACATTATAAATGAAAAGTGTACTATTTATAAGTACTTATAAACTTGCATGTGAATAACATAAAATGTGTTATGTGATTTCCTTCTCTTTCTTAACATAGGTTTGTATAGGGTTTGCAAAGTGTATAGTCCATTTGAAAAGGACATAACACTTTCTCCTTTGAGAGCTATGGTGGAAACACATCTCCTTTCTCGTTGATTTTGTCCCATAATCTAATTTCTCATATATTATGCATATGAATCCTATAGCCTGAGTCAAATGAATTGTCCAAAATATAAATAAAATATATGGAAGATTTGCATTATATTTAAGCCATTAATCATGCCCTACATGATCTAGTCTCTTAGAGAGTGTATTTAAGGACTTAGTCTCTTTCTAAATAAATAATAGCTTGGTTATCTTGCAAAAGCATATGACTTGCCTATATGAATTTAAAATCATAGGAGGAGTTACAGGCCAACCCTGAGGTTGTGTTCAACACGGTGGTTTATCCTCTCTTGTGGAGGTAAACCATATACCCATTTTTACCTTAGATTTAGGCCTTGCTTTGGCCCTCGCCAAAGCTCCATAGATTTAGATTCTGAGGTTACTTCTCCCTTTTGCGGGTCATAAGTATAAATCCTCACCTCTTAGGCATTTCTATGATCTTATGTTATGGAATTGTAAGCCCTAAATTTCTAATAAAAATTCAACTCAAACAAATAATTCTCTTCAACTTCAAATATATAAAGCCCAACCATAGGATAGTTTGAGATGCTTATTAGGCTTTCTAGTATCACAAGTATCTCCTACTCATCTTCCTTTAGTTTTAATAATAACCCCCTCCTCTTGATCAATCCCAATTGATCTTTCTAAAATAACCAATGGATTGATAGTCCTATCTTTGAAATCTTTGATGGCAACGATTATTTATCTTAATCGAGAGTATTCTTAAGGAATCTTATTTCTTAAGATATAATTAATTATAGGGGCTTGCCTCCTTAGAGAACTTAATGAACCCGATTTAAAATAAACCTTATTTTACTTTTCTATGTAAAGTAGGGAAAAAAATCTCTGCTACATGCAAAGACCCAAAGTCCTTAGGAGTCCTTATTTAGGTGATTTGGTCCATTGTAGGGTGGTGACTTCTATCTTTCGAGATAGTACAGCTCTCCCCAATGTCATACCTGATCACCCTGATAAGAACATCTGCAGATCTATGTGGTGTCCCAACTAATAACATATATTTTTGTTTTCATATATCCTCTTTAAAAGGATCGATGAAGGTAAAAATATTTCACCATAACATGCAATTTGACATAAAAAGAAATATTTTTATTTAATTAATTTTTCAAAAGAGATGAATGCATGGTTTCATATGAAAAATAACATTTAACATGCTTGGAAAGAAATAAAGTGATGTAAGCATATGACTTCATTCACCCTAATTAATTCCTAACCCCAAGACAATCACATAAAAAGATCATTTAAAGTGAACCAAAATTCTTTAAGGAGATTTTTATTTTTGGATTTGATTTGACTTAGAAAATATGAAGAGAGTTTACTGGTCCTAACCCATTTTTCCCATGTGTGAATCATTTTAGTTTAATTTTAGAACAATTAGGTTGATTTTATGTTTTATTTAGGTAAGGGTGCGAATTAAATCCATTAATTACCCCTTACACTTATAACATAATTAAATAAGTAATTATGAGCCAACATATGATATGCAACCACATGGAATTTAAATCAGCAATGCACCTAAGAAATAAAGGGGCCTAATGCAATTGACTCATAATTATTGATTAATTAAGCTAAAGGGTTTAATTAAGTACTTTCATAACCATCCTATACATGTAGTTTGATTATAATTTCCTTTGAAGCCTCTTAAGTTATTGCACACCTAAGAATCTACCCAGATTAAGATGATTAAGTTCTAGAATAATTTAGTTTTGAGTTTAGTTAATTAAGCCATTTAATGAAGTGATTAAATCATTAATCAATTTGCAAATTAATTAAGTCTTCATCCAAATGAAATAAACTTAGGGAAAAAGATTTGGAAAATAAATCCTAATCTCATTCCCTAAGCCCATTCACTATTTCATGATTATTAACAAACTTAATTAATGAGTTTATCACTATTTAATAGGTTTATTAATCATTTATTTAGTTAAGAGAGGGATTAAGGATGAAATAAGCAATTCCCCTAATTAATCCAATAATAAATTCCAAGAAAATCATGGGAGGTAGAGGTCAACCCAATAATTAACTCTATGAAATTTAGAATTAATTACTGAAGTAATTAAAGAGTAATTACCCTAATTATATTTCTAATAAAACTCAAATTGAGTGAAGGTTACTCCTCAAAATTAATTAAACTTAATTTTATATTATTCCTCACCAAATTATTTTTAAAATAAACTTGAGTTTGTATTTTTTGGATTTTCTATAATTAGTTATGAATTTTGAAAGTTTTAGCATTAAAAATGAATTAATTATAGCTAATTAACCCCTAATCCCGTCGGGCCATGTGGAGGATGATGCGAAATGCTTTCCATGTGGCATGACGGGATAAGTTATTTTAATTGTCACATCCGGTCGGTGGCGACCTTACTCCGGCTCCAAATTAAGTCGAAGGTCAGGATTAATCCTGTGGTTTATGCTAAAATTAGAGAGGGATCTATCGTGATTAAATCACAACCATCCATTCCAATCATGTGGAATAGATGGTGTGTGATCTATCTCCTCCCGAGCGACGAGAGACAGATGTTGTCCATCGATCATCGCTCGATCTAAGATCACCCGAGCTTGGATGGAGTTCAAACTCACCCCACACCTTCAGAGGAGCACAAGCAAGAGATCCAATGGTCAAGATCTAATGGGATTACAATTCTCTTCATAGAGGACCAAATAAAAATTTCTATGGCTACGATTTTGAGCAATACCTCGCCAGAGGCTATCACTGGCGCTTCCAACGGAGGAGGTAGCTTCATCTAGTAGAGACGAAGTCCTATTGAAGGTATCAAACTTTGATTTGAAGTGGATGGCTTGGTTGATCAAGCTCCCCTTCAATGGCTATTGGCTTTGATCAAAATCCCCCTTCCCGTGGCTTGATGACCTGGGAAAGAACTTGATTGAGCTCGACGAGGTCCCTTGATGGTGCTTGTAAGAGTAATTTGGATTTGATGGATAATTGAGTGAGTTGGAATTTGGATTGGCCTCCCCTGTTTCAGTAAAACTAAAAAGGAGAAAATGAGGGGAGCTCAGGAATGCTTGCCAAGGCTTGGAGAAGCTTGCTTTCTATTCCTAGAGCTCAATTGAATGCAATGCTTGTCATTTGAGTGGGAATGAGGGGTAGTATATCTCCCCCTCCTTGGATCAGACATTGAAGGCTAGAGTTACCATTTTTGATCAATTGCTGAGATTAGTTGGTCAGTTTGTGCTGTTAGATACTCCATGTGACTCATTTTAGGTAGTGGAGGGAAGGAGAGTGAGTGCCCATGTGCTAGGTGAGTGTATGGGGTGATCCAAGTGTCCAATTTCCATTAGAGGGGTTGGTTTAGCTTGGGTTGGGTCATGGCTGACCCAAAGCCATTGGGTCATGTTCACCACCTCCCTTAGTGTGGACCACTAGGAGGATGTTAAGTGATTTCGAGAAAGAATTGACCAAATTCCAAGTAAATTTGGCCATCAGATACCCTTTGACCTAAGGGTAAAATGGTCATTTGGCCCTGATTTTGATTTGGGAAGATTTGAAATGATTCAGAAATAGGTTGGGCCAAATTTGAAATTATTTGGAATTCATTTGGATTGAATTGGTTCAATTTGACCTATTTAGGTCAAGTTGGGTCAATTTGGGTTAGGTTGACCAATCGGTTGAATTGGGTCAAATCATGGGTTAGGTCAAGTTCAAATGATCATTTAGGGCCTATGAGAATCATTAGTTTGGTTCAATTTGGTGTATATTTGGATTTGATTCATTTAGGTCAAATGGGTCAAGTTGACCAATTTGACCCATTTGACCTAATTGGGTTAGGTCATGGGTTTGTTTGGGATTGGTTGGTCATTTGAAATGTATTATAAGCTTTGGTTTCAATCAATTTTGGTTTGATTTGATTTCAAGTTGATTTGACCTTTTAGGTCAAGTTGGGCTCATGGTCAATTGGGCTAGGTTGGGTCTAGCTAGCCAATTGAAGCTTTGGTCAAGTTCAACAAGTGATTTAGAATGATTTGACCCATTAGTTGTAATCAATTTAGCGTAGATCAATATTTGACCCATTTTGATTTTTTAAGTCAACTTGGGTCAAATTAGGTCAAGTGGCCAATTAGGATTGGTTTGGCTCAATTGATGGCTTGGTCAAGTTCAATCATTAATTATGAATTGATTTAGATCAATGGTTTCAATCAATTTGGTTTATGGTAGACTTTTTGCTAGTTTGGATTTCATTTAGGATAAGTGTTGACTTAGTCAAAGGCTAGGTTTGACTTGCTTTGACCCGATTTGAGTGATTGATCATCATAGAATGATTGTTGCTCATAATGTGAGGCTTAGATGGGCTTAGTTCAATCCAATTTGGGTTGGATTAGAATTTGGCTCAAAAAGATCCTTTAGGTCAATCACACAGAATAAACGATGTGTGATCTATCTCCTCTCGAGTGGCGAGAGATGGATGCCGTCCATCGATCATCGCTCAATTCGAGCTCACCCGAGCTCCGATGGAGTTCAAACTCACCCTACAACTTCGGAGAAGCACAAGCAAGGGATCCAATGATCAAGATCTAATGGGATTATAATTCCCTTCACAAAGGACCAAACAAAATTTCCTATAGCTACGATTTTGAGCAATACCCACTATCAGGCTTTCAGCGGAGGAGGTGCAGTAGACAGAAGCCCTGTTGAAGGTATCAAGCTTTGATTTGAAGTGGATGGCTCGGTTGATCAAGCTCCCCTTCAATGGAAATAGGCTTTGATCAAAATCCTCCTTCCCGTGGCTTGGTGACTTAGGAAAGAACTTGATTGAGCTCGATGAGGTCCCTTGATGGTGCTTGCAAGAGTAATTTAGATTTGATGGAGAATTGAGTGAGTTAGAATTTGGATTGGCCTCCCTTGTTTTGACTTGTACAAAACTGAGAAAGAGAAAATGAGGGGAGCTCGGGAATGCTTGCCAAGGCTCGGAGAAGCTTTCAATGCTTGCCAAGGCTCGTAGAAGCTTTCTTTTGATTCCTAGAGGTCAATCGAATGCAATGCTTGTGATTTGAGTGGGAATAAGGAGGAGTATATCTCCCCCTCCTTGGATTGAACGATGAAGACTAGAGTTACCATTTTTGATCAATTACTGATTAGTTGGTCGGTTTGGGATATTAGACACTTCATGTGGTTCATTTTAGGAGGTTGAGGGAAGGAGAGTGAGTGCCCATGTGTTAGGTGAGTGTATGGGGTGATCCAAGTGTCTAATTCCCATTAGTGGGGTCGATTTGGCCTTAGGTTGGGTCATGGCTAACCCAAACCCATTCGGTCATGTTCACCACCTCACTTAGTGTCCATGTGGACCACTACGAGGATACCAAGTGACTTTGAGAAAGAATTTGCTAAATTCCAAATAAATTTGGCCATCGGATACCCTTTGACCTAAAGGTAAAATGGTCATTTGGCCTTGATTTTGATTTCAGTAGATTTGAAATGATTCAAAAATAGGTTGGGCCAAATTTTAAGTGATTTGGAGTTCATTTGGTTTGAATTAGTTCAATTTGACTTATTTAGGTCAAGTTGGGTCAATTTGGGTTAAGTTGACCAACTGGTCAAATTGAGCAAACCATGGGTTAGGTCAAGTTCAAATGATCATTTGAGGCCTATGGGTATCATTGGTTTGGTTCAATTTAATTTAAATTTGATTTTGGTTCATTTAGGTCAAATGGGTCAAGTTGACCAATTTGACTCATTTAACCCAATTGGGTTAGGTCATGGGTTAGTTTGGGCTTGGTTGATCATTTGAAATGTATTACAATCTTTGGTTTCAATCAATTTTTGTTTGGTTTGATTTCAAATTGATTTGACCTTTTAGGTCAAGTTGGGTTCATCAATTGGGCTAGGTTGGATCTAGTTGGCCAATTGAAGCTTTGGTCAAGTTCAATAAGTGATTTAGAATGAATTTGACCCATTGGTTGCAATCAATTTGGTTTAGATCAATATTTGACCCATTTTGACTTTTTAGGTCAACTTGGGTCAACTTAGGTCAAGTGGCCAATTAGACTTGGTTTGGCTCAATTGATGGCTTGGTCAAGTTCAATCAATGATTATGGATTAGTTTAGATCAATGGTTTCAATCAATTTGGTTTATGGTAGACTTTTAGCTAGTTTGGGTTTCATTTGGGCTAAGTGTTAAGTTGGTCAAAGGCTAGGTTTGACTTGGTTTGATCAGATTTGAGTGATTGATCATCCTGGGATGATTATTGCTCACAATGTGAGGCTTAGATGGACTTAGTTCAATCTAATTTGGGTTGGATTAGAATTTGGCTCAAAAAGGTCCTTTAGGTCACTTTAGGTCAAGTGAGCCTAAGTGGGTCAATTGGTTTGATCAAGGCTTAATTCAAGTTTGGTTGAACTCACATATGAACTTATGGTTGAAATATAAATTCAATTGTAAGTGATTTGGAGTCAAATGGGTTTTGATTCATTTGAAAATTTCAAGTCAAAAGGGTGAACATGGGTTTGAATTGGATTAGTTTGATTTTGGTTTAATAATAGAAGTTTATGTTTATATTTAGGCATGGATTGAAGGAATGATTGTTTGAAAAGAAAATCCCAAGGTTTGGATTGATTTGAGAATGGTTTGATTAAGTTCAAGAATTTGACTTCAAAGAGTATAAGTTGGATTTAAGTTGGATTTGGATTTGAGTTTTGAATTTAGTTTTAGTTATTTGAATTTATATTTCATTTATATTTATGAATATAAATGAGAATATAAATGGGCATGAGAAAATCTTTTGAATTTTGATTCATTTGAATTTGGTTTGGTTAAGTTCAGGGATTAAATCAAAGGGCTTAGAAAAGGTTTTGGGTTTGATTTAAGATTTGAGAAAATCAATTGAGTTGGAATTGATTTAAGATTTGGGTTTGAAGTTAGGTTTGAAAGAAGGAAATAAGGATTTGGTTCAAGCTATAGGGTAATATCCCTAATGCATAACCTATTCCTATGGCTAACTCTCCTAAGTCTCTAGGTTAGGTTAAGTGTTCACCTAATCACTAGAAGTGTCTTAAGACTGAGGAACTCTTAGTGTTTAGAGGAGTCCTTATGCCTAGGATGAAGAAGTTGAAAGCTCACTCCAAAAGTGAGGTCAACAGCTATCAAATAAGCATAAAACCAGAAATGAAGACAAAAATATTGAAGTTAATGAAGGTATCATCCCCAAAAACCCTAAGAAGAAGGCGAATTCAAGCGAAAGAATTGATTATAATATCCTATCACATATAAGAAAGATCCCTGCACAACTGAGTGTGTACAAGGCTCTTTTGATGTCGAAGGACCTCCGTGAAATGTTGATTCAAGCTCTTAAAGATCTGAAGGGATATGAAGCTTATTTTGTTGAATGATGTATGACTGAAGTTTTGTAAGCTCAAGATCTCCCGATGATCACTTTCTCTGAAGAAGATCTTATGCTTGAGACAATGGAACACAATCGCCCATAATATGTAATTGCAGAAAGTGATGGAATTATAATCAATCAAATTATGATTGACCCAAGTTTATCAATAAGTATTATGAGTCTATGAGCACTTAGGTGGTTGTCCTTAGAAATTCAGCATCTTGGATGAGATAAATTGATGGTCCATGGCTTCAATGAAATAGGGCAGAGGACTCTTGAATCTTTCGCTTTATACCCAAGCTAAATTTCATGTGATAGATGCCAACACCTCATTCAAAGCTCTATTAGGCCACCCTTGGATCCATGAATATGGTATGGTTCCATCTACTCTACATTAATGTATAAAGTACATAAGAAATGGAGTAGAACACAAGATTATTGGCATAATTCAGCCATTTACAGTTCATGAGGCAAAAATTTATGAGGATGCAAAGTATTTTCTTTCAAAAGAAAGTAAGCTTCAACAATCTACAGCTCCAACTTCAAAAACTATGAAACAACCTAAAGAAGAGAAGGATTGAAAAGGAAGAAAGAAGGCTGCATTAAATCTCTTTGGAACTTATGACACATCACCAAAGCTGAAAAGTCATGTTCCTCATTTGGGTAGTGATACAGAAGGTGAAGAAGATATTCCAGTTGAACTCAAGAAAAAATACGAGCCTTCAAAAAAAGCAAATAAGATAAATAACCTTGATTTCGATTATGATTTTGAGTCCATCTATGCGAGTGAAGTTCAATGTATCTCTTCTAGAAGGGCTGCTAACCTATTAGTATCAAATGACTCATTCATAGTTACACCAGTTTCTCCTCGATATTTCAAAGAAGTCACATCACGCAATGTTCACAACATTGAGGAACTAAAAATCTTTTTTGTACCTTCATTTCCTAAGAGTAATAGATTGGGAACTTCATTCTATAGATATGAAGAATATCAGTACTATGATTCTAAATGGCTTATTCAGTATTCAAAATCTGAAGAGATGGTGCCCACCAGAATGCCAAGATACTATCCTCCAAGAATCCGAAGGATGATGCACAAACTTGGAATCAATGTTGGAACTAATAGATGGCGACCTTTCTTCTTTGATAACTTATGGAGTTTGAAGAGTCCACAGTCCACTCGAAGGAGCAATTATTATACCACTAAGGGTCTCGGATACATCCAACAAAGGCATCATCAAAAGAACACTTGCTATACAATAATCAAAAGTGAAGTTGAAATCAAAACTGAAAATGAAGATGACTTTTATGAAGTCATTCTCGCAATCGGTGGGAAAGTAGAAGCCAAACCAGCACCAAAAGAACTTGAAGATGCTGAGTAGACGTCTACCATGGATGAGTTGAAAGAAATCAATTTGGGGACTGAAGAAGAACCCCATCCAACCTTCGTTAGTGCCTTTCTATTAAATGATAACGCTGAAGAAATAAAAATATTATTTTGTGAATTCAAGGACTGCTTTTCTTGGACATATTCTGAGTTTCCTAACTTATCCCTTGATGTAGCAGTTCGTAAGCTAGCTATTAATTTTGGTTCAATACCAGTCAAGCAAGCTCCTAGGAGAATGAGACTAGATGTTGAGGAATAAGTGGTCGTGGAAACAAAAAATTTAATTGAAGTAGATTTCATTCGCGAGGAGAAGTATGCAGATTAGATAGTCAACATCATTCCCGTGAAGAAGAAGAATGGTCAGATTCGAGTCTGCATCAACTTTCGAGATTTAAACAAGGCATGCCCAAAAGATGATTTCCCACTCCCTATGTCAGAATTGCTAGTGGATAACACCTCCAACTATGTCATGTTCTCCTTTATGGATGGATCATCAGGGTATAATCAGATCAATATGGCTCCTGAAGATGAGAAACACATATCATTCAGACACCAATTGGTATTTATTATTACACAGTCATACCATTAGGATTGAAGAATATCGGAGCTATATATCAGAGGGCCATGACACGCATCTTTGATGAGTTAATTCATCAAAAAGTAGAATGCTACGTTGATGACCTCATCGTTAAAAAGCATTGAATGAAAAGATCACCTAAAGGATTCAAGGATTGTCTTTGAAAGGATCAGGAAGTATGATCTCAAGATGAATCCTTTTAAGTGTGCTTTTGGGAAAATTTCTTGGATATGTTGTAAGACATAGAGGAATTTAGATTGACCCCAATAAAATCAAGGCGATCGTGGAGATGCCTCCACTGAAGAACCTTTGCCAGCTTCGCTTTTTACAAGGACAACTCATATTTATTTAGCATTTTATATCAAACTTGTCAGGAAGATGCCAATCTTTTGCGAAGCAAATGAAAAAGAACGCTCCATTCAAATAGGACAAGGAATGCCAAGAAGCATTTGAGAAAATTAAAAATCATCTACTCAATCCGCCAATTCTAGCATCTCCTATCCCAGGAAAATCTCTTATCTTATACACCGTAGCCTTAGAGGAGTCCCTTGAGGCTTTACTTGTGCAACAAAATGAAGAAAACAAATAAAGCGTCTTATATTACATTAGTCAAAGATTAATAGGAGCCGAAGCACGCTACTCTCCTATAGAGAAACATTATTTAGCACTAATATTCGTAGTCCAGAAGCTTTGCCATTGCATGCTTTCTCATAAAATCACACTAACCTCAAAGGTCGATCAGCTGAAGTTCTTGATAGTGAGACCAACATTGATAGGTTGTTTAGCTCAATGGTAAGTACTCTTATTACAATTTGATATTATGTACGTACCCCAAAAAGTAGTGAAGGGACATATCTTGGCAGACTTTCTTATTGCGCATCCTATCCCAACTGACTCACCGCTTAATGATGACTTATCTGATGAGCGAATTTTACTTATTAATGAAAGAGAAAACCTTCAAATCTTGGAGATGTATTTTGATGAAGTGTCATTAATCAAGCCAGCACAACCTCTGAACCAACCAAAGGTGCGAGCTGGTATTGGCCTTGTATTCATAACACATGAAGGAGGCATCATAAGACATTCATATGGATTGACTGAACCTTGAACCAATAATGAAGCTGAGTATGAGGCTTTGATAACTGGTCTTGGAGAAGCCATTACCATAGGTATCCAAAATTTAAAAATTTTTTGGAGACTCTCAGCTGATCATCAATCAAGTTTTGGGAATCTATAAATCACCAAGCTTGAGTTAGCCTATTATCATAAGTGAGTTCTTGAGTTAATGACACAAATTTTGAATGTTACATTGACTCAAGTCTCTCGATCCAAAAATAGTAAAGCATACTGCTTAGCTAAACTATCCAAAGAGATGGCAAGCATGAACGACGAGCACGTGTTGATAAAAGTTTTCACCCGTCGAGTTCTACAGCCAATGAATCCATATTCCCCATCGGAGGAGGGACCATCAAGTGTAAACTAACAGGATGCAATTCCAATTGATCCTCACACTCCATCGAGAATATCTAAGACTAAACAATAAAAGCTTACTCCAAAGGAACGCAAATCCAAAGAACTTTTAGAAGTACAACAAGAAATCTTCATAGTAGAAGAACTAGATGATTGGAGACAACCATTCATCAACTTTTTTAAAGAAGGAAAATTGCCTAACAGGAAATCATTGGCCTCATAAATGGAGAAGAGAACACTACGATATGCTTATGTCAATGATACTTTATATCGCAGGTCTTTTGAACAGATGTGGCTACGATGTTTGGGAAATTAGGAAACCAGTAAAGTGATATCTGAAACTCATGAAAGACTTTGTGGTGCAAACTAATTAGGTCCTAAGATGGCAATAAAAATCAAAAGGATGGGTTATTATTTGCTATTAATGGTGAAAGATTGTATTGACCATGCAAAAATGTGTTATGAATGTCAAGTCCTTAACCTTCGAATCCACTGTATCCAATGATCGCATCTTGGCCATTTGAGTGTTGGGAAACTATTGGTGAAAAATTCCTATAGAGGAGTCACCTTCAAATCTGTGGGGAAAAATGAAAGAGGCAACACCTATATATAAATTCATCTTGGTAAGACGTCACACAGATCTGCAGATGTACTTATTCAGGTGATCGAGTTTGTCATCAATGAAATATTGTACTACCTCGAAAGACAGAAATCACAACCCTTTAATAGACCTAATCACCTCAATAAGGACTCCTAAGGACGATGGGTCTGCATATGTATCAGAGATTCTTCCCCTACTTTGCATGAAAAAAGTAAAGCAAGATTTATTTTAAACTGGGTTCGTTAAGTTCCCTACAGGGGCAAGCCCCCATATTTAATTACATCCTACAAGAAGTGATCCCTTAGGAAAACTCTCAATTAAGATAAATGATTATTGGCTATGAAGATTTTAATAGGAAGGACTATCAATTGATTGGTTTGTGTTTGAAGGTCAAATGGGATTGATCAAAAGAGGGAGATATTATCGAAGCCAAAATGGGAGATAAGTAGGAGATGCTCACGATGCTAGGAAACTGGAGCATCTCATCTATAGTTGGGCTTTATGTTTTAAAAATTGATTTAGTTTATTTGAGTTGCATTTTTTTAGAAATTTTTTGACTTAAGATTCCTTAACACAAGATTAAGGAAATGCCTAAGAGGTGAGGAATTAAGCTTATGGCCCACAAAGGGGAAAAGCAATCTCAGAACCTAAATCTAGGGAGCTTTGGAAGCACCTAAATCTAAGGCAAAAAAATGTGTAATTTGCCTCCAAGAGAGGACAATCCACCCGGACTTGGACTTACAACAGTGCAGGGGTGGTAACTAACTCCTCCTATGATTTTAAATACATATAGGCAAGTCTTTATGCTTATACAAGATAAGTTGGACTGTTATTATTTAGAAAGAGACTGAGTCCTTAAACTCACTCCCTAAAGAGACTAGATCATGTAAAGAGACATGCTTCAAATGACCTAAGTCTAATGCATTTCAAATTTTATTTTATTTTTATTTTAGACAAATATTTTGACTCAGGCTAATAGAAATTTTTTATGACTAATTCATGAGAAAGAAGATTATTAGCCAAAATCAGCGAGAAGGGAGGAGGTGAGTTTCCATCATGACTCTCAAAGGTCATGCTGGATTCTCTGGTAAAGGTGGAAGCCCTCCAATCAAAAGTTAAATAAGATGCATTTGTGCATGATATTATAAAGAAATGCTCATCCAGCTAAAGTGTTGCTAATTCTTTTATCTTGATTTTAAATCTAAGCTTTAGGTGAGGTTATGAGTTGTTTAATTTTATTTTGAGTTGTTAAGTTGGGTAAAAGATTTATTTTTTCCTAAAGAGCCTAATCCACATCTAGGCCATACATAAAGCAAGGAATAAACTAGGAAAATCATGCCACTTAATGTAAAAGCTAAACAAATCATCAATCAATTTATAAAGCTAATTGCAAAAAGAATAAATGGTGGTTTGTGATCGGACACCACCACACAAACCCGAAAATATCAAATATGGGTAGCCAAGCTCTACCCTTATACAACTCAGATTACAAATGAATTAAATTACAATTAAGCAAGGAATTCATTGTTATGGGGGTCTTCAAGCTTTATTCTTTTTTCTTCTTTCTTTCTTCTTCTTTTCTTCTTTTGATTTCTCCTTTGGAGGTTGGAAGGTAGATGCTCCAAGGCTTCACATGGTGCATAAGATGGGATCTTATGACTAATGCTCATCCTAATCCCCATAACAAATCATTCTAAAATCCTAATTATACAAATTTTTACATGAAAAAGGAAAAGTGGAAATCTAACTAACACTTGCAAAATAAAGGTTAGCTAAAACACACCACACAAATCCCAAGCATGTATATTGGACTTATCACCCTACACATGGGTGACTAAGTTCACCTGGCCTATGGATTATGCTAAGGGGTATAAAGCACCTGCAAGCAAAAGTATTTATATTTTTATTTATGATAGCTCCCCTTCAGCACAATCCTCTGCAGAAAAGAATAGCTAGACTAAGAGCATTCTACCATTCATTCTATGAGCATGCACCCTAACATTCAGCCTAAAACATATATCAAAAAATAAAACATAACATCAAACCATGCACCGACCTAACCTAAGGCTAGAAGTGGTAACTTAGGCTAATGTATGTGCTTTGAAGGTTTGTGAGGTATGCTTAGCTATGGCTTTAGGTTTAAATTTTCTAAGTATGAAAGACATGTTCAACCTAGAGGAGAGTTTCATTTAAGTTGTTTAAGTATTTTGGGTTGGATTTATTTTATGTTTTGATTTGGTTCAAATGGATCCTACAATTAATTACTAGGTTATGAAGAGAGGGAAAGAGAATATGACTTCTCTTACCTTCCCTAACCTAAGTAATTTTTAAAGTGGATTCACATTTAGTTTCATTTATGTGAATGTTTTGATTAAATCTTTTAATTAATCCTAAGTTTAGATAAACCCTAAACAAACCTATTCAAAAACAAAGGCATTTTAAGATTAAATAAAATGAATCAAAACTCACATAACACACATTACTTCATTTCTTTCCCAACATGTATAACATGTATATGAATGGACCCTAAGCATATCTATACCTGTAAATGAAAGTAGTTAAAATAATTTATGATGCATGCTAAGTAATCCATTTAAGAAAATTTAGAAGTTGAATATGAATGATTTTCCTTAAGTAGAAAAGGTTTTCTTTATCCAAAATTTCACATACATACACGAAATTAAGAAAGGCATAAGTGAGTATAACATCATTGTTAACCAGAAGTGTAAGGTACAAGTCCTACTTAGGGCTGCTTAAAGTCTCGCAACCTTGGGATTTTCCAGACTAATATACCACTTTCCTTAAATACAAACATGCATGTAAAAGAAATGAAATGGAAAAGGAAAATGCAAAAGTCATTTAATGGATTCATTTTTGTTTATGCAATTTATGCATACAAGTATAGGCAACCCTTCTTAGGTGAGAGCATAGGGATGAATAGGGTATAGAATTAAGTGTTCTTTTCAAATGAATCCTACATCTTACTAACTCCTATTCAAAACTATACCAACATAAGAAAGAAAGGAAACCTATGCTAAACATGCTTTTATAATCCATCACATGCAAGCTTATAATTAAAGTATAAGTAGCACACTTTCAGATTTGATATTTGATTTATGTATTTTTAAAAATAATTTGGATTTAGTAGTGAATAGCCACTCATATTTCTACTTTAGCCAACACATACAAATTTGACATAAAGTAAATAATTTCATTTTAAATTTTAAGAAATGAAATTATGAATGCATGAAATCACATGGCATACAACTTAACATGTTAAGAAAAATCCAGAATAATGAAAGCATGTAAACAAACTCACTTTATGTAAATCCTAAAGACATTCTTATAGAATAAGAAAATTTAGTATAAATCAAAGTGAATTTCAAAGTAATTTTTGTTTAGTTTGAAGTTTGATTTAATTTTAAAAAGGTGAGATGAGTTCGATGTTCCTAACCCATTCCCACATGTATTTTACATTTTTGTTTAATTTTTGGATAATTAGATCCATTTTTATGTGTTGATTAGGTTAATGTATGAATTCAGTGACTTAATTAACCCTTACCTACACCACCTTAGAAGAATTAACTAAGTAATTATGAGCCAATGAGATGACATAAAACCCACAAGAAATTTAAATTTGCAATGCACCTGATAATGAAAAGGCTTAATGCAATTTGGCTCACAATTAAAAGTTAATTAAGCTAAGGGGTTTAGCTTAAGTAATTTCAAAATACTCTTTCACACTTATAAATGGGATTTTGATTCCCTTAATTAAACTTAGGCTATTAAACACCTAAGCATCTACCCAAGGTAGATTAGTTAAGTTCTGGAACTTTTTAGAATTTTTAAAAATTGATTAAGGGAATGATTAATGAATTAACCCTTAATTAAGAGGAGATTAAAGAAATAAAAGGGGGTTTAGGGAATAGCTTAGAGAAAATGCCCCAAAATTATTTCATAAACCTCCTACTTACTGGATCTAACCTTAATTAACCCTAATCATATGGTAAAACCACTAATCACACCTTAATTACCCTTAATTGCATGAAAGGGGTAATTTGGAAATGAAATAGCAATTTCCCCAATTGAGCCCTCAATAAATCTCAGGGAAATTAAGAGAGGTAGAGGTCATCCCCTAAAATGAACCCCATAAATTTGAGATTAATTGATGACCTAATTAAAGGATAATTAGCTAAATAACATTGCCAAAGAAACCCAAATTAAGAGAAAAGAGTAATTCAAAATCCATTGAAATCATTTTTTAAAATATTCCAGATAAAACTATCTTTCCATAGAATTTTTCCTTTTATTTTTCTGATTTTTTAGAGGGAATTATGAATTTTAGAAGTTCTCTAAATTAATTAAGAATTAATTAATGCATTTAACTAATCCTTGATTAATCCCTAGCTCATGGCATGATGCGTGGCGACGGCGGTCAACGTGATTTACACGCATCGCGCCATGAGGGGACAACTTAAGTTGTCACCTTATAAAAGGCGGCGGTGGTGCACGCGCTTATATTCTCTATCGTCTGATCAAAGATCAGACGGCTGAGGATCCCCCCACAGTTTATAAAGGATAATTAGATTTCTAAACGTGCTAGATAATCTCAGTCGTCCATCTAAAATGCACGGATGGATGGCTGAGAAGAGCCAAGTTCTTCCCCTTGATCAACAGAGACCATTTGTGATCAAGGGGAAGATCCATGCTCGATCTAGCATGGAATCACACCAAAATCAACCCACACCATCTAGAGATAGAGAGCGACAAATCCAACGGTCAAAATTTGATGAGGTGAAAATTTCTTTCACAAAGCTCCACACCACATTGAGTTTAGTGATCAAAAATTTCCATACCTCGCTGGAGGTAATCATCGACGCTCGAGATCGTTGAGGTAGCTTTGTCTAGTGGAGATGAATCCATGTTGAAATTCTTAGGCCTTAAGGTTGAGTAGATTGATGGATGGACCAACACCACTTCACTTGGGCTTCAGTTTTGATCCAATTGAGTTCCTCCTTGCCTTTAGAACTTCAGAGAGAGCTTGGGCAAGTTCAACTTGACCCTCTGATGGAGTGTGCAAGAGTAATTGGATTCAAATGGAGTGTAGAAGAAATTGGCAATTCACTCTACCTCCCCTATTTTTGCACTGTGAAAAACTGAGAAATAAGGAATTCTAATCCTCTTTAAGAAGCTTGGGAGTGCTCTCTGATGATTGCTCTAGGTTCCTTAGCTTTAATCGACCAAGGGTGAATCAAAACAAAAGTGAATTAGAGGGAGTATATCTCCCCCTTGAAGGATCGAACAGCTGGCAATGGTCTTTCCATTTTGACCCAATTGATCACATTGGAGGGGTTGTTTGATCTATTAGCTCTTTGCACATGGTCGGTTTGAGGCCTTGAGTGTATTTCCAACCTCCCATGTGCATAAAATTAAGTAGGGGAAGGATTTGGAATGAGCCAATTTGACCCATGGGGTCAGGTTTGGCCTTGGGTCCATTTTGGTTGACCCAAACCCATTGGGTTGGGTGCACCACTCTTCATAAGGTCCACTTGAGCTATTAGGAAGGCATCAAGTTAATATGAAGAGGGTATTTCTATGGCCTAGGGGTAGAATGGTCATTTTGCTAATTTTTCACTTTGGACATCTTTGGTATGTGGAGAAACTAGGTTTGGCCAAGTTTCATTGGATTTGGAATCCATTTGATACAGTTTGGCTCATGTTGACCCATTTAGGTCAAAATGGGTCAACTTGGGTAAAGTTGACCAATATGCCAAATTGGGTCAAACCAAGGGTTGAGTCAAGTTCATACGACCATTTGAAATGTTTTGATGGCTCTGGTTTGATTCAATTTGGTATATATTTGGTTTTGGCTCATATGACTTCATTTAGCTCAAATGGGTCAAGTTGACCTGTTTGACCCATTTGACCTATTTGAGGTAGTTCAAGGGTAGTTTTGGGTTTGGTTAGTCATATGGAGTAGATTGGTATCTTTGTTTCCAATCAATTTGGGTTAAGTTCAATTTTGGCTTAACATGACCCCTTTAGGTCATGTTGAATCTAAGGTCAATTGGGCTAGGTTGGGTCTAGTTGGTCAATTGAGGCTTTGGTCAAGTTCCACAAGTGATTTAGAATGGACTTAACCCATTGGTTTCAATCAATTTGGCTTAAATCAAGTTTTGACACATTTTGACCCTTTAGGTCAAAATCAAAATGTGTCAACTTGGGTCAAGTGGGCCAATTGGGCTAGGTTAGGCTCAAATGTTGGCTTGGTCAAGTTCAAACATAGGTCATGAGTGAACTTAGATCAATGGTTTCAATCAATTTGACCTATGGTGGAATTTGGCTATGTAAGGTTTCATTTTAGGTTAAGTTAGGTTTAACTTGGTTTGACCCAATTTGATTGATTGATCATCTCATGATGATTGTTATTCATGATGAGAGGCAAATATTAGTTTGGTTCAATCCAATTTGGTTAGGATCAAAAGTTGGCTCATAAGGGTACTTTAGATCACTTTGGGTCAAGTGAGCCTAAGTGGGTCAAATGGCTTGGTCAAAGCTTGATTTGAAGTTGGTTGATCTTGAATATGGACTCATGATTGAAATACAAATCCATTTACAAGTGAGGCAAATATGAGTTTGGTTCAATCCAATTTGGTTAGGATCAAAAGTTGGCTCATAAGGGTACTTTAGATCACTTTGGGTCAAGTGAGCCTAAGTGGGTCCAATGGCTTGCTCAAAGCTTGATTTGAAGTTGGTTGATCTTGTATATGGACTCATGATTGAAATATAAATCCATTTATAAGTGGTTTGAAGTCAAATGGGTTTTGATCCATTTGAAAATTTCATATTCAAAGGAAGAATATGAAAGGTTCTGGGTTTGATTTTGGACTTGGGTTTTGATTGAGTGATTGAAGTTTGGATTTATATGTTAGGTCATGATTGTAGGGTTGATTGAATCATGAGAGAAAATCAAGAGTTGGGCTTGATTTGAAAATGATTTGGCTAAGTTCAAGATTTTGGCTTGAAAGGCTTAGATTTGATTTTGATTTGATTTGAGTTAGATTTTTGGAATTGATTTTGATTGTTTGAGTTTATATTTCATTTATATATGTGAATATAAATGAGGATATAAATGAATAATGAGAAAATTTCAAGAATTTGAAGTGGTTTAATCATGATTTAAGTTAAATCCATTAAAGGGAATTTAAAAGATTTAAGGAAATTTTTAAATTGAAATTTAATTTTTGAATTGGATTGGATTAATTTATATTTATACTTCATTTATATATGAGAATATAAATGAGAATAAAAATAAGTTTGGAGAAAATCCCATAAGTTTGAATAGGTTTGATCATGATTTAGGATAAATCCATTAAAGGGAATTTAAAGGATTTAAGGGATTTCAAGGATTTTAAATTTGGAATTTTATTTATGGGTTTGATTTGATTGATTTATATTTATATTTTATTTATATGTGAGAATATAAATAAGTTTTGAGAAAATCCCAACGGTTTGAATAGATTTGATCAAAGTTTAGGCTTGATTTTGGCTAAGTCCTTTAATGGAAAATTAAAGGACTTAAGAAAATTTTCATGAATTGATTTGGAATTTTGAGTTTAGTTAGATTGATTTAAATTTGTATTTCATTTATAAATGTGAATATAAATGAGAATATGAATGGATTATGAGAAAATCCTAAAGGTTTGAATATGTTTAGATCATAATTTTGGTTAAATCCTTAAGGGAAAATTAAGGACTTGGGCAAAATTTGGACTTAGAGATTTTTGATGAATTTTGATCATGGGTTTCAATCATAGATTTCAATCATGGATTTCAATTTTATAGAGTTGATTTGAGTTTGGAGAAAATCAATTAGAATTAATTTGGAGTTTAGCTTGAAGGAGAGAAAGTGAGGAAAGGTTTAAGCTAAGGGTAGGAGGTTTTCCTAACACCCCTAAGGCATGACCTATTCCTATGAATAACTCTTCTAAGTCTTCTAGGGCGCACCTAATCACTAAATGTGTCTTAAGACTAAAGAGCCCTTAAGGCCTAAGAGAAGTCCTATTTCTAAGATGGAGGTGTTGAGAGCTCATCCTAAAAATGAGGTCAATAGGAACAGACATAATCGGACCTATTGATCCAACATCATCAATAGGTCATCGCTTTATCTTAGCAGCAACTGATTATTTTTCCAAGTGTCCCACAGCAGCTCCACTTAAAGAAGTTACTGCTAATCGAATCATCAACTTCTTCACTCATAATGTTGTCTATAGATTCGGTATACCATGATGAGTCATCTCAGACAATGCCCAGCATTCAAGAGTGCAAAGATCTATAATTCCACTGATCGATACAAAATTGATTGGCGATATTCATCAATTTATAATCCAAGAGCTAATGGTTTGGCAGAAGCTTTTATTAAAATTCTAATCAAGCTACTCAAAAAGATCCTTGCGAGGAACAAAAGAGAGTGGCATATCAAAATGTTTGGTATGGGCATATCAACTACAGGTATTGAAAGTGACTCTTATGCTTTAACTTTTGGAGTCGAAGTAGTTTTGCCACTAGAACTCCAACTACCATCACTTTGAGTAGCTATCCAGTATAATCTCACTCAAGAAGAGAATGTCCATTTATGGATGGAAGAGCTTGACACACTTGACGAAATCAAACTTCAAGCCCAACAAAGCTTAGAAATCTATCGAGCAAGAATGTCTAAAGCCTTCGATGGAATAGTGCATCCCCAAACTTTCCAAAGAGGAGAGTTCATATTAGTTCTGAGAAGATCGATAATCCCTCATAAAATAATCAATGGTAAATTTGAAGCTAATTGGGAAGGCCCTTACATCATAGAGAAGGTATACGAAGGAGGAGGATACCAGCTTATTGATTCGAGTGGTCGACGGCCTATGTCACCCATCAATGGTCATTATGTCAAGAAGTATCATGTCTGAGTGCATATGATTGCATGATTAGATAATATTCATGACTCTTTATATTATATATATATATGAAATAGCACACGGAAATTCTCTTGTATTACGAGAACACATTTTCAAGTTGCGATGAAATTCCCCCTGCAAGATAAGGGGTATTTTTATATATTTATTTAGGTTGATATCGTGTTTTCTACCGATATCTCAAGATGACAGTATATATATGTGGTAATTGACAATAAGTCTCATTTAATTTTAGCTCAAAAATCCCCCTGTTAGATAGGGGGTATTTTAAAATTTTTATATTAGAAAATAACTCATGTATATTTTGGGTTGACATCACATCCTGTGTTGAGATCCCCAAATAACATTTAAAATTATATTTATTTTAAGTCATAGGTGACTATGCGAATAATAGGCAAGATTACATCCACTCAAGACATGTAGAGGACAACTTCAAAGGATAGAGGTTCGCCTCCTGAACTCATCAAAATCTCAAATATTAAGAGAAAAAGCTTCCAAGTTTTGTCAAACTCACTAAGCCCAAACGTGGTTGAGTCACCAACAAATTGTAAAAGAAAGGTGTGGTGTTTATTTTTAGGGATGTGGGACACCATGCAGATCTTAGGGGGTACTTATTAAAGTGATATGACATTGGGAATGATGTACTATCTCGAAGATAGAAATCACCACTCTATGATGGACCTAATCAATAAGGACTCTTGGCATGATGGGTCTTGAATATACGAGATCTTTCCCTACTTTACATGAAAAAAGTAAGTAGGGTTTATTTGGGTTAGTTAAGTTCCCTATGGGCAAGCCCCATAGTTGCATCTAAGAAATGAGAATTTCTTAAGAATACTCTCGATTAAAGTAGATAATTGGGTCTCCAAAGATTTCAAGATTAAGACTATCAAAGATTGGCTATTTTAGAAAATCAAATGGGATAGATCGAGGAGAAGACTTATTTTGGAATCAAAGGGAGAAAGTAGGAAATGCTCATTATACTAAAGCCTAGTGAGCATTCCAATCTATAGTTGGGCTTAATATTTTGAAATTGATGAGAGTTGATTATTTGAGTTGGCATTTTATTAGATTGCTGGGCTTATAATTTCCTGACATAAGATTGTAGAAATGCCTAAGAGGTGAGGATTTATGCTTGTAGCTTGAAGGAAACAGCTACCTCAGATTCTAAACTAAGAAGCCTTGGTACAAAATGAAGGCACAACCTAAATCTAAGGCGAAAATAGGTATATGGTTTACCTCCACAAGAGAGAATAAACCACCCAACTGTTGGACTTATTATCGCTTGGAGTGGCAGCCAGTTAACTCCTCCTACACTTTAAATCCATGTAGGCAAATCTTATGCTTTGCAAGATGGCTAGAATGTTGTTCATTTAGAGAAAAAACTAAGTCCTTAGACTCACTCCCTAAGAGACTAGAGCATGAGTGGTATGAATCCATGACTTAATCTAATGCAAATTTTATCAAATTTATTTGATTCTTTTGGACTTTTTGTTTTGACACAGTATGAGATTTTGTATGCCTAAATGCATGAGAATTTGATTATAGGCCAAATCAAGAGAAAGGGGTGTCTTCCACCAAAGGCTCTCATAGGTTAAGCCTTGATTCTCGGCAAGATGGAAGCTCCTCTTCAAAAGTGAAAGAATATGATATGCATGATATTATACATTCATCCATCCAAAAGGTTACTAAAAATTTTATTATCTTGATTTAATCCCTAGGCTTTTATGTGAGGTTATGAGTTATTTTAAAATTTTAGTTATGAGTTGTTAATTGGGGTAGAAAAATTAATTTTACCTTAAGAACTCATCCACACATTCAAACATCAATCATAAAGAAACTATGAAAAGCATGTTGTTAATCATAATCTAAACACAACACCAAACAATTTTATAGACTACAGTAAAAGAATAAAAGGCTATCAGGTTCCGTACACCTAAAGAAAAGAAAAGAAGGGTAGCCGAGCTCTACCTTTATACAACCCGGATTACAAAAATAATATATATGCTATGGGGGATCTTCTTTTCTTCATTTCTTCATTTCTTTATTTCTTTCTTTTGATTTTATTTGCTCCAAAGGCATCACAGGGCACCCCAGGGACTAAGCCTTATGGCAACTGCTCATCCTAATCCCCTATAGCACTAATCCTAATTCCTAATGCAAAATTACATCAAAAATAGGAGAAGTAAATCTAGCTACACCTGCAAAATAAATGTTAGCTAAACACACTATACAACCCAAGCAGTTATATAAATAATTTAGACTTAGCACCCACACATGGGTAATCAAGCCCACCTGTCCTAACATGGGTTACACTTAGAGGCTAAGCAACCTACACAACAAAAGCATTTATATATTTTTTTATTATAGCAGCCCCTTTAAGCACAACCCCTTGCAGAAAACATGATTAGGCTCATAATGGCCTAACATCCAGTCTACAAAATAAACACCTTAACATCTAGTCTAAAACATAACATCACAAAACAAAACACAACATCATACATACAACACACTAACTTAGCACTAGAAGTTGTGACTTAGTATTCTAATGTGTGTGCTTAAAGCTTGTGTGGCAAGACTTTACTAGGCTTCTTTAGTTTATGTTCCAATTTGAAGTTTGAATTTAAATTTTACTGTTGGGTGATTTCAACCTAAATGATTTAATGATTTGATTTCCATTTTTATTTCAGTTTTATTTGGTTGAAATGATATTTAGGTTCTCAAGAATGAAGAGTAGGATGAATTCCATCTATAGCGACTTACCCTATTACATCCTAATTCCTAAGGAATCTAACTAAAGTCCTTATGTATCTTGACTAGCCCATTTGAACTTGTGTAATTCATTCTATTTAGAATTTAGAATTTGAGTTTATTTAAGTATTTGATTAATTGATTTTTTTATTAGATGTTTTAGTTTAATTGCATCTTGATAATTGGTACCTTTAAATATTTTAATTCTTTCTTTGATCATGGTTATGCGTTTAACTTTATGTTTATTTAATTGATTGTGGTTCATTTATTTGTAGTTTGATTGGATTAGATTAATTGAGATTTTATTTTGATTTTAATTGGGTTTTCTTTGTAATTAGGGATTTTATTTTTAATCACATCCATTTGTCATGTTCATCAAAGTTTGGTTCGCATTTTGTTTTCATATATTGGATAGTTAATTAGTTTATGTTATTTAAGTAAGTTGAATGAGATTTGATTTGATTCTATATTAAATTGATGAGAATTTTTCTTGATCTAACTTAATTTGATTCAATTTGATTTAATTATCTTTATTGGTCTATGGGTTTGCTTAGGTTCAATGTGATTATGTGATTTGTTTAATTAATAAGTGTGTTTATGTTAATTATAAAGGTTTGTTTAATTTTTTTTATTTAGTTTCATATTTGTTTAGAGAAATGATGTAATTAATGACTTAATGGTTTAGGTTTAATTTATGTTTTAATTAATATTTAATTACATTTTAATTAATTAAGTTTAATATAATTAATTTGATTAACTTAATTAGTTTGTTTAAGAGGTATGATTAAATTAAATAAAGATTTGTTTAACTTTTAATTTGATTTCATGTTTATTTGAGTTAATGATGTAATTGGTGAATTAATGATTGAAGTTTAAATTAGGGTTTGATTATCATTTGATTGTATTTTTATGTTTGATTAAGCTTAAGTTTAATATGATTAATGTAATTCACCTAATTAATTTATTTAATAGTTGTGATTAAATTAATTAGTAGATTAATTAAGTATTCAATTTGAATTAACTTTAATCTGATAAAGTTAAATTTGGTTTATTAAGATAATGGATTAATTTATTAAGTTTGCATTAATTAGATGTTTGATTAATTAAATTTGATTAAGGGTCAATTAAAAAATTATTAGATTAATTAAAGGTTTGTCGATTAGAGAATAACTTAATGATTTAGGTTTAATTTAAGCTTTGATTAGTGTTTAATTGCATCTTAATTATGTTTGATTAAGTTTAGGTTTCATATGATTAATTTTAATTAATTTATTTAAGGGGTATGATTATTTAATTATGGGTTTGATTTAAGCTTAATTTTAGAGTTAGCTTTAATTTCACTTATTTAAATTAATTTGATTAATTAAGATGATGGATTAATTCATTAAATTTTTATTAATTAAATGTTCGACTAGTTAAGTTTGATTAAGGGTAATTAGATTAATTAAAGGTTTGTTTTAATTAAAGATTAATGACTTAATAATTTAGGTTTAATTTATGTTTTGATTAATGTTTAATTGCATCTTCATTATGTTTGATTAAGTTTAGGTTTAATATGATTAATTTAATTAGCTTAATTAGTTTATTAGGGTATGATTATTAAATTTAATTAGGGGTTTGATTTAAGCTTAATTTTAGAGTTAACTTTAATGTGACTTATTTAAATTAATTTGATTAATTAAGATGATGGATTAATTCATTAAATTTTTATTAATTAAATGTTCGACTAATTAAGTTTGATTAAGGGTAATTAGAGTTTTACTTGATTTGATTTGTTATGTTTGTTTGATTTCATTAACATGTTCAATTTAGTTATTAGGTTGAAATATTTAATGGTTATTTAATTATCTCATTCCAAATGGATGTGATTTAATCATTGGTTAATTAAGTTTACTTTAATTTTATTTAGTTTAATTCGATTACTATCAAATTATTAAAGTTTTCTAAGTTTATTTGATTTTGAGCTTGATTTAAGATTTAATCATTCAATTGAGTTTTATTAACTTAAATAGATTTAATCATATTTAATTTAATCTCCTTTAAAGATGATATTCTTCTAATTTAAAGTTTGATTAATGATTTAATGAATTCTATTCAATTTCTGATTTTTTTATTTAATATTTGAGTTATTTTTTAGATTATATTTTAATTAACTTTTAATTATTTAAACTCTAATCTTAAGTATTTATTTGGGTTTCTTAAGATTGTAAAGATCAATCATTTTCTTAAGAGTCCTAGATGTCGATTAAAATGATTTAGGTTATCTTGAAGATTTTTGTAAATTTCTGAATTTTTATTTAATTTATTTTATCAAAATTGATACTCTGAATTTAAAATTTTAAAATCTACCAATACAGAAATTATTTTAACTTGAATTTTTATTGTATGTGTATTATAACATTAATTTCAATATATGAAAATCTCAACTTAATCTAACTTATATTTTTGGCTTAATTAATGAAATATGGTTTTCATTAAAACTTAAATTACGCTCATAATACTAAGTAAATTTTGAATATTTTGGGTTTGTTGGATTCCTCTCGGATAGAAGAATCCAACGAGCCCTTATTTGTAATTTTTAGTTAAGTATTTTATTTTTGATGAATTTTTGAAGTTTCAGATGATTTAAATTATTATTTTTTTATATATATATATGCATGGAAAGAAAAGAAGCGCTTTCTAGACCGTCGATCACGATGATGGTCTAGATCGATCGTCGATCCGAGGCTAGATCGCGACGATCGGTGCGCCGATCGGCCCAATCATCGAACCATGCATCGGATGGTCGATTTCCGGTGATCTGGCTTCGGATCGCCGCTCTCGGATCACGCCGAGCATTCCCATCTCGCGTGAACCGCATGATCGAACGGTCCAGATCGCATCACGCATCGAAGGCCGGATCACGCGTGATGCACGAGCCGATCCGAACCGCGGATCTACGGACGGAGCCGCCGGTGAAGAGTTTTTGAGGTATTTTGGAAAAATAAAAGTTTCTAAGCCAAAACTTGTCCAAATGGACCCGTTTTCGCATCGATTCGCACCAAAAAAAATTCTATTTTCTATTTAGAATGATTTAAAATAAAAGTGCTGGATTTTCTAAAGGAAATTCCTAGAATCTCAGAAAATTTAATACAAAATATGCAAAATCCTAAGGCCGACTACTGTTTAACGAAAGCTACCTCACCGGGGATGATTTTCGGCGGCGGTGAAGATCCGAGGGAGCTCCTATGTTTGTGAGGAAGCTTCAGAGTAATCTTTAACCTTTGCTTCTCTTCGGAACGCCTCCTTCTTCGATGTTTACCGTCGTCTCACTGGAAGAGCAAATTCTTGTATTAATTTAGCTCAAAGTGGCTAAATAAAGTGGGGGATGGGTTACTTTTGGCTTTGGAGAGATTTGGGGGGCTGAGTGATGATGGGAGCAAGAGAGCTCAAGTCTCATTTCCCCCTCCTTTTATAATGGATGAAAATATAAATTTTTTGAATTATTTTGGCTCCAAATTGAATGCCATCTTGTTGGGGTGGTTAGCTAGATCTTGATTGAGGACTTTGGATTTTGCTCCAAAGTCCTCTCTACATATGATGAGATTTATTTAATTGAAATATTGGGGCCATGTGATGGGGTTAAGTGCATGTGATGGGGAATTAAATGAGGTTAGGTGGAATCCTATGTGGGGGATGGTTCATGAGGGATTTAAAATGGGTTGGGTTTATTTTGGGTTGATCCCAAATGGGTTTGGGTCGAATTTCATCAGCCCCTAATGGGTTTTGGCTTGGTTTAGAGAGATTTGGCCCAATTTAGGTCATATAGGTCATTTTGGGCCAAATTGACCCATTTGACCAAAATTGGCCAAATTAACTTGGGTTATGGGTTGATTCATGTTCAATTGACTAATTGAAGATGAATGTGGTCTTTGGTTTGAATTAATTTGGATTTAATTTTGATTTAGGCCAAATTGACCCTTTAGGCCAATTTGGGCTTGGTTGAGTCAAGTTGACCTAATTAGGCTTGATTGATCAAATTGGGTTTAATTATGGCTTTGGTTAAGTTCAATAATCGATTTGGAGTAAACTTGAGCCATTGGTCAATCAATTTGGGTTAAATCATGATTTGACCCGATTTGGTTCTTTAGGCCAATTTGGGTCAATTTGGATCAAATTGGCTTGGTTTGGCCCAATTGATTGCAATTGATCATCCTAGGGTGGTCAAAATCATGGTGGAAGATTTTGGTGAGGTTGGTTCAATCCAATTTGGGTTGGATTAGAAGTTGGCTCAAATGGGTCCTTTAGGTCACTTTAGGTCAAGTGCACCTAAGTGGGTCAATTGGTTTAATTTTGATTTGATTTGATGATTGTATGTTTCATTTATATTTGGGTAGATAATTGAATAAATGATTGATTCAAGAGAAAATTCATTGGTTTTGACTTGATCTGGATAGAATTTGGCTAAGTCCAAAGAATTGGCTTAAAGAGTTTAAATTGAGTTTGGATTTGATTTTCAATATAGTTTTGGTCATTTGAATTTGGATTTCATTTATATTTGAGAGTATAAATGAAGGAATAATTAATTTATGAAGAGATCAATTGAGTTTGATTTGATTTAAGGAAAGATTTGGCTAAGCTTATGAATATGGTTCATATGGCTTAGAAAGGGTTTTAGGATTTGAATTTGATTTTGGGTTTCAATCATTTGGAGTCAAATTTTGAAATTAGATTTGGAATTTGAATTTGAATTTGAATTTGAGATTTGATTTACGTATTGCTAGTGCGGGTTTGATTTGAAAATGTATCTAGATTAGGTTTGGCTATGGGATAGGTAATTTCTTTAAACCACAAAGGCATAGCCTAATCTTATGATTAACACTTCTAAGTCTCTAGGCTTGGGTTGGGTGTTCTAATCACTAGATGTATCTTATGACTAAGGAAATCTTAGTATCTAGAAGAGTCCTAAGTCTAAGAAGAGGAGGTTAAGAGCTCACTCCAAAAGTGAGGTCAACAAAAGGTAGCAGGGAAAGAGTCCCTCTCAAGTTTTTCTAATGACTACAGTTGTCTATCCTCCAAAGCTGATCCAACTCAATGAATTTAAGTGATCTAGATTTGAAGAACCTTTCCAATTGATCGACGAATCAAGAGAGGATCTAAGGAGAAGTCTGAAAGATCACAATGCACAAACGTACATAACTTCTTCAATAAGTCAGACGAAGCAGCAAGCACAGGGCCGAAGAAGCTATCTTAAAGTTTGTAAAAAGCTCATAACTGAACGAAGAGAATTTGGTAGTCAACTAGTCCATTAATACACCAAGTGTTGGACTGATAACTTCTTGCCATAGACCTGTGGTGAAAAATTTCTATAGAGTCACCTTCAAATCTGTGGGGTGAAAGGAGTCAGGACTATAAAAATTAATCTTTTAAGGATACCACATAGATCCGTATATGTGCTTATTCAAGTGATCGGGTATGTCATCAAGAAATAGTGTACTATCCCGAAAGATAGAAGTCACTACCCTTTAATGGACCTAATCACATCAATAAGGACTCCTAAGGTTGATGGGTTTGCATGTGTACCAGAGATTCTTCTCCTACTTTACGTGGAAAAGTAAAGCAGGGTTTATTTTAAACCGGGTTCATTAAGTTCCCTACAGGGGCAAGCCCCCATAGTTAATTACATCCTAAAGAATGGGGATTCCTTAGAAAAACTCTCGATTAAGGTAAATGATCATTATCTTTAAAGATTTCAATAGGAAAGGACTATCAATCGATTGGTTCATTTTTGAAGATCAAATGGGATTGATCAAATAGAGGGAGTTATTATTAAAGCCAAAATAGAAGATAAGTAGGAGATGCCCACGATGCTAAGAAACCTAGTGAGCATCTCAAACTATTCTATAGTTGAGCTTTATATTTTTGAAATTGATTTAATTTATTTGAGTTGCATTTTTTATTAGAAATTTAGGACTTATGATTCCTTAACACAAGATTAAAGAAATGCCTAAGAGGTGAGGAATTATGCTTATGGCCCAACAGAAGGAAGAAGCAACCTCAGAACCTACATCTAGGGAGCTTTAGCGAAGGCCAAAAGCACAACCTAAATCTAAGGCAAAAAATTGGTAATTAGTTTATCTCCACAAAAGAGGACAAACCATCCGATAGCTTAAATTTACAACCGCCTGGGGGTGGCCGCCAACTAACTCCTCCTACAATTCTAAATACATGTAGGCAAGTCTTATACTTTATGCAAGATAGCTAAGCTGTTATTCATTTAGAAAGAGACTAAGTCCTTAAACTCACTCCCTAAAGAGACTAGATCATGTAAGGGCATGTTTCAAATAACCTAAATCTAATGCAATTCAATTTTTTTTTTGTCATTTTTGGGAAATTATTTTTACTCAGGCTAATAGGATTTATATGCCTAATGCATGAGAAATAAAGTTATTGGCCAAAATTAGCGAGAAGGGAGGAGGTGTGTTTCCACCATGGTTGTCAAAGGTCAAGCCAAGTTTCACTGGAAAAGGTGGAAGCCCTCAAATCAAGAGTGAAATAAGATGTTATTGTGCATGATATTATAAAAGAAATACTCATTCAGCTAAGGGGTTGCTAATTCTTTTATCTTAATTTTAAACCTAAGCTTTAGATGAGGTTATGAGTTGTTGATTTTTAATTTGAGTTGTTAAGTTTGGTATAAGATTTATTTTTCCCTAAGAGCCTAATCCATATCCAGGCCATACATAAAGCAAGGAAGAAACTAAGAAAAGATGTCACTTAATGTAAAAGCTAAATAAATCATCAATCAATTTATAAAGCTAATCACGGAAAGAATAAAAGGCCATTATGGTCGGGCACCACCGCACAAACCCAAAAATAACAAATTGGGCAGCCGAGCTCTACCCTTATACAATCTAGATTACAAATGAATTAAATTACAATTAAGCAAGGAATTCATTATTATGGGGGTCTTCAAGCTTCATTTCTTCATTCTTCTTTTCTTCTTTCTTTTTTTTGGTTCCTTCTTTTTGATGGTTGGATGGTAGATGCTCCAAGGCTTCACATGGTGCATAAGATAGGATCTTATGACCAATGCTCATCCTAATCCCTATAACAATCATTCCAAAATCTTAATTGTGCAAATGTACATGAAAAGGAAAAGAATGGAAATCTAACTAACACCTGCAAAATAGAGATTAGCTAAAATAAACCACACAACTCCCAAGCATGTATATTGGACTTATCACCCCACACATGGGTGACTAAGTCCATCTAGCCTATTGGATTATTCTTAGGGGTATAAGCACCTACAAGCAAAAATCATTTATATTTTTATTTAAGATAGCACCCCTTAAGCACAATCTCCTACAGAAAATAATGGTTAGATTAAGATCGCCCTACCATTCATTCTACGAGCATACATCCTAACATCCAGTTTAAAATATATATCACAAAACAAAACAAACATCAAACCATGCACCTCACAAACCTAAAGTTAGAAGTGGTGACTTAGGCTAATGTGTGTGCTTTGAAGGTTTGTGTGGTATGCTTAGCTATGGCTTTAAGTTAGAATTTTCTAAGTGTGAAAATATGTTCAACTTAAAGGAGGGTTTCATTTAAGTTGTTTAATTATTTTTGGTTGATTTTATTTCATGTTTTGATTTGGTTCAAGTAAATCCTACAATTAATTACTAAGTTATGAAGAGAGGGAATGAGAAGAAAACTTCTCTTTCCATCCATAACCTAAGTAATTTCTAAAGTAGATTCACATTTTAGATTTTATTCAATGAATTTTTTGATTAAGTATTTTAATTAATCCTAAGTTTAGATGAAGTCTAAACAAACATATTCAAAAAGAAAGACATTTTAAGATTAAATAAAATGAACCAAATTCACAAAACATACATCACTTCATTTCTTTCCCAACATGTATAACATGCATATGAATAAATCCTAAGCATATCTATACATATAAATGAGAATATTCAACACACTTTATGATGCATGCTAAGTAATTTATTTAAAGAAATTTGAAAGTTTATTATGCATGATTTTTTTTCTTAAGTAGAAAAGGGTTTCTTTATCCAATTTTTCACATGCACATATGAAAGTAAGAAAGGCATAAGTGAGTCATGATTGTTAACAGAGGTGTAAGACCTACTTAGGGCTACTTAAAGCCTCACAACCTCGGGGTTGTCCAGACTAATATGCCACTTTCCTTAAATATAAACATATGTACAAAATAAATGAAATGGAAAAAAAGAAATGCAAAAGTTGTATTAGTTGATTCATTTTGTTTATGTAATTTATGTGTGCAAGCATAGGTAACCTTCTTAAGTGATATCATAGGAATGAATAGGATATGGAATTTAGTCAAGTGTTGGGTTCTTTTCAAATGAACCACACATCTTACCAAATCCTATTCAAAACTATACTAAAAGAAAATAGAAAGAAAATCTATACTAAGCACATCCTTATATCCTTTCACATGAAAGTTTATAATTAAAATATAAGTAGCACACTTTCAGTTTTAGGCATTTGATTTATATGTTTTGAAAAATAATTTGAATTTAGTAGTAATAATAGTCACTCATATTATTACTTTAGCCATCACATGCAATTTTGACATAAAGTAAACAATTTCATTTTAAATTTAAATTTTGAAAAATATGAATGCATGAAATCATATGGCATAAAAATTTAACATGTTGGGGAAAGAATCAAAGTAATGAAAGAATGTACACACATTTACTTTAATTAATCCTAAAGACATTCTTATAAAATAAGAAGGCTTAAAATAAATCAAAGTGTATCCAATGTGATTTTTGTTTGGTTTTAAGTTTGATTTAATTTTGAAAATGTGGATTGAGTTTGCTATTCCTAACCCATTCCCACATGTGTTTGATATTTTTATTTAATTTTTAAGTGATTAAATTCATTTGTATATATTAATTAGGTTAAGGTATACATTAAGCAAGTTAATTAACCCTTACCTACACCACCATAGCATAGTTAACCAAGTAATTATGAGCCAATGAGATAACATAAAAAACTCACAAGGAATTTAAAATTTCAATGCACCTATGAAAAAATGGGCTTAATGCAATTTGTCTCATGATTAATGGTTAATTAAGCTAAGGGGTTTATCTTAAGCAATTTCAAAACACCCCTTCATACATATCAATTGGGTTTTGATTTCCTTAATTGAACTTAGGCTCTTAAACACCTAAGTATCTATCCATAGTAGATTAATTAAGTTCTGGAAGTTTTAAGAATTTTTAGAAATTAATTAAGGGGATAATTAATGAATTAACCCTTAATTAAGAGAGGATTAAGGAAAGCAAAGGGATTTAGGGGATAGCTTTAAGGAGATACCCCAAAATTATTCCCTAAGCCTCTTATTTACTAGATCTAACCTTAATCAACCTTAATATGGATTAAAACACTAATCCAACCTTAATTATCTTTAATTAAGTTAAGAGAGTAATTAGGAAACCCCTAATTAAGCTTTAAATAAATCCCAAGAAAATTAGGGGAGGCAGAGGTCATCCCCTAAAACATACCCAAGAAGTTTGGGACTAATCAGAGGTAATTAAAAAGTAATTAACAAAATAAGATTTCCAATAAAACCCAAAATCAGAGAAAAGGATAGTTCAAAATCCATTGAAATCATTTTTAAAATATTCTAGGTTGAATTATCTTTCCAGAGAATTTTATCTCATATTTTTTTGAATTTTATTGAAGGAGATATGAATTTTTGAAGGTTAGGAGATTTAATTAAACTTAATTAAATCCCTAACTAATCCCATCATCTCACAGTGCGATAGGCGGTGATGGCGGTCAGCGCGCTTTACACGCGTTGCACCATGAGCTAATTACTTAAACGTCACATATAGATGGCGGTGAAGCGGCGGGACGCGGTTTGATCCATGTCGTTCGATCAAGGATCGAACGGCCAGGGATCATCCTGTGGTTCTAAAAGAGATAATTCATTTCTAAAATGTGGGATTAATCATGGTCGTCCATCCAAAATGCACGGATGGACGACCAGGATCACCCGAGTTCTTACCTTAGGCTCAACAGAGACTGTCCATGATTTAAGGGAATATCTAAGTTCGTTTAAGCTCAGATCAAAATGAGATTATATCCACACCATCTAAAGCTAATGAGAAGCCTATCTAATGATGGATTTCTCATGACATGAAAATTGCTTTCACAAAAGACCAACACCTCCTAAGTTAAGTGGTCAGAAAATTTCATATCTCACCGGAGGTGATGACCGATGCTCGAGCTTGATGAGGTAGCTTCGTCTAGTGGAGATGAAGCCCTATTGAAAGTTTCAAGCCTTGGGGTTGAGTGGTTCTCTCTATGGACCAACACGACTTCACCTTGCTTGTGATTTTGATTCAATTCCACCTTTCCTTGCTTTAGGAACTCGAATGAGAGCTTGGGTGCACTCGATTTGATCCTTTGAGGGAGTGTGCAAGAGGAATTGGAATGGATTTGAGTATAGAGGAAGTTGAGGATTGAAGTGAGCTCCCTTATTTTTAATGGAGAAAATCAAGAAATCTGCCATCTCAAATCCTTCTTATAAAGCTTAGGATTTCTCTTCGATCTTTCCTAACACTCACTAGGGCTCAATCGAATGTGGGAAACCATCAATTCAAATTGAATTAGGGGGAGTATATCTCCCCCTATGGCAATCGGACGGATGACACATAACTTCCCATTTTGATCCAATTGCCCACATGGAAAGGTTTGTTTAGGTTGTCAGATCTGTGCACATGATCGGTCTTAGATCTTGAGTGGATTGCCAACCTCCCATGTGTTTCAAATTGGGTGGAGAGAGGATTTTGAAATGGCCAATTTGAGCTATGGGGTCGAGTTTGGCCTTGGGTCCATTTGGCTGACCCAAACCCATTAGGTTGGGTGCACCACTCTTTATTAGGTCCACTTGAGCTATTAAGAACGCATCAAGTTGATATGAAGAGAGCTTGACCAAATTAACCATGGATTAGTCCATAATTTATTCTATGGCCTAGGGGTAGAATAGTTATTTTACTGATTTTTTAATTTGGGTATGTTGGGTATGTGGAGAAACTAGGTTTGGCCAGGTTTCATGAGATTTGAAATTCATTTGATAAGGTTTGGCTCATGTTGACCCATTTAGGTCAAATGGGTCAACTTGGGTCAAGTTGACCAATTGGTCAAATTGGGTCAAACCAAGGGTTGGGTCAAGTTCATATGACCATTTGAAATGTTTTAGTGGCTTTGCTTTGATTCTATTTGGGTTAGGTTTGAATTTTCCTCATGTGACTTCATTTAGGTCAAATGGGTCAAGTTGACCCATTTAACCCATTTGACATATTTGAGGTAGGTCAAGGGTAGGTTTAGGTTAGGTTAGTCATATGGAGTGGATTGGTATCTTTGTTTCCAATCAATTTTGGTTATGTTCAAATTTGGCTCAACATGACCCCTTTAGGTCAAGTTGGGTCTAAGGTCAATTGGCCTAGGTTAGGTCTAGTTGGCCAATTGAGGCTTTGGCCAAGTTCATCAAGTGATTTGGAATGAACTTGACCCATTGATTTGAATCAATTTGGCTTAGATCAAGTTTTGACATATTTTGATTATTTAGGTCAAGTTGGGCTAACTTGGGTCAAGTGGCCAATTGGGCTAGGTTAGGCTCAAATTTTGACTTGGTCAAGTTCAGACATAGTTGATGAATGAACTTAGATCAATGGTTTTAATCAATTTGGCCTATGGTGGATTTTAGCTATGTTAAGTTTCATTTTGGGCTAAGTGTTGACTTGGTCAACCCTTAGGTTTGACTTGGTTTGACCTAATTTGGTTGATTGATTATCCCATGATCATTGTTGATCATGATGAGAGGCATAGGTGAGTTTGATTCCATCCAATTTGGTTAGGATTAGAATTTGGCTGATAAGGGTACTTTAGGACACTTTGGGTCAAGTGAGCCTAAGTGGGTCAAATGGCTTGGTCAAAGCTTGATTTGAGTTTGATTGAACTTGTATATGGACTTATGATTGAAATATAAATCCATTTGCAAGTGGTTTGAAGTCAAATAGGTTTTGATCCATTTGACAATTTCATATTCAAAGGGTGAACATGAAAGGATTTAAGGTTTGAATTTTGAATTGATTTTTTTGATTTGGTGATTGAAGTTTGTATTTATATTTGGATTCATGATTGTAGGGTTTATTGAATCATGAATGAAAATCAAGAGTTTGGCTTGATTTGAAGTTGATTTGGCTAAGTTCAAGATTTTGACTTGAAAGGCCTAGGTTGGATTTTGAGTAGATTTGAGTTTGATTTTTGGAATTGGTTTTGATTGTTTGAATTTATATTTCATTTATATATGTGAATATAAATGAGAATATAAATGGATCATGAGAAATTTTCAAGGATTTGAAGTGATTTGATCATGATTTAGACTAAGTCCATCAAAAGGGGATTTAAATGACTTAGGAAATTTTGGAGTGGGGATTTAAATTTTTTGAATTTGGTTTGATTGATTTGTATTTATATTTCATTTATATATATGAATATAATTGAGAATATAAATGCGTTATGAGAAAATCCCATGACTTTGATTTGGTTTGATCATGATTTAGGCTAAGTCCATTAAGAGGGATTTAAAAGACTTAGGAAAATTTTGGAGTTTGAAGATTGAATTTTGGAATTAAATTTGATTGATTTATATATATATATATATATATATATATATATATATATATGAATATCAAATATAAATAAATTATGAGAAAATCCCATGAATTTGAATTGATTTGAAAATGATTTAGGCTAAGTCCATGAAGGAAAACTTAAAGGACATAAGAAAATTTTAGATTTTGAATTTGATTTGAGGATTTGATGTGATTGCTTTATATTTATATTTCATTTATATATGTGAATATAAATGAGAATATAAATGAGTTATGAAAAAATCCCATGAATTTGAATTGATTTAGAGTTGATTTTGGATAAGTCCTTAAGAAGGGAATTAAGAGACTTAGAAAATTTCATGAATTGATTTTGAATTTTGAGTTTAGTTTAATTGATTTATATTTATATTTCATTTATATATGTGAATATAAATGAGGATATAAATGAATTATGAGAAAATCTTATGAATTTGATTTGGTTTAGATCATGATTTTGGCTAAGTCCTTAAGAGGGAGATTAAGGACTTAGGAAGATTTGAACTTAGGATTTTCATTCATGGGTTTCAATCAAATGGAGTTTATTTGGATTTGGAGAAAATCAATTAAGATTGATTTAGAGTTTGACTTGAAGGAAGGAAGGTGAAGAATGGTTCAAGCTAAGGGTAGACAAGTTTTCCTAACACCCCTAAGGCATGACCTATTCCTAAGCTAACTCTTCTAAGTCTCTAGGCTAGGTTGATTGTTCACCTAATCACTAGATGTGTCTTAAGACTATAAAACTCTTAAAGTCTAAGGGGAGTCCTATGTCTAAGATGAAGGGGTTGAGAGCTCATTCTAAAAGTGAGGTCAACAAGACCTAACACTCGTCTTGAATACTAGGTCGCTGGCTCGCATCCTTCAACAAGTCTGCCAAAAGCAACAAACAAAGGGCTGAAGGTATGCACATCCTCCTGACAAGTCAATTCAGACAAATCAGGTCAATCCTTCAATAAGTCCACCAAAGCAACAAGCAAAGGGCCGAAGGTATGCACATTTTCCTGACAAGTCAAGTTATACAAATCAGGTCAATCCTTCATCAAGTTTGTCAAGCTTGAAGCTAGTATAGAAGGAACCTAAATCATAAAATAAATAAAATTCATTCCTTCATCAAGCCTACCAAACATGAAGCCAAGGCCGAAGGAAGATCAAATTTGCAAACTATTGAAATGAGATCTTCGTTAAGTTCATCAAAGAAAATAGTAGATGATAGAAGATACTCTCACTTTCCTGACAAGTCAACTTGGACAAATCAAATCAATCATTCATCAAGTCCATTAAGCACAAAATTAAGACAGAAGGAACCCAAAATTAAAAAAATATATATACAAAATTATTCCTTCGCCAAGCCTACTAAGCATGAAGCTAAGGCTAAAGGAGAATCAAATATACAAATAATTAAGATAACACCTTCGACGAGCCCATCAGAGCATCAAGCATATGACCGAAGGTATCTCTCTTCCTACCTGATGAGTCAATAAAGATAAATTAGGTCAAATCTTATATGGTCAACTAGTTTGCAACAAACATGATCCACTTCATATGCGCACCATATTTGTTGGGGGGTATTTGTTGACCTATAAATAATTTTTATATGCTTAATTAAGCAGAAATATTGAAATCAGCAATAATTAGGTGCGTCGCCATGAAAATGAGAGTTGAAAGCACATGGATTATGACCGAAATTGATCAAGATGTCCTCCGATCATGAAATCAACTACACCAATGTGTTCAGAATATCAAAATAAATTTCAATTGATATTTACCATCGATCAATTACCATTCAATAAAGGAAAATAAATAGAACATGCAATTTTGTGAATATCGAAGTTGAGGGGCCTCGATGCTATTCGAATGAACTTCTTCCACGAAATGGACTGCGTCGTTGTCGTCGAAATATCGAAAACTATAGAACAAGATCTTACGCAACTGATTCGATCAAGTGTGGAGCAAATAGCAATCTTCAAAGTGGGACGACATCTAAATTAACTACAAATTTGCTTTGATCGACCTCGATATTGCCCAAATGACCTCTAATTGTAAAATAGATTACGCTGTTGAATTTGGAACATTGAATTTACCTAGAAATGACACCCATATTTTGTGGGTTTGATTTTGGCAAAATTCTGCACAAATCTCAATACGATCGAGTCATATGAGGATAAAGAAACTTTTGATATTTATTTTTAATATGATAAACACAATATTTATAACTAATTTTATTTCAAAATTAATTTCAAATTAAATTGATCCCTAAAAATCTTTAATATCTTGAAAATCCTGCCTAAACTCTTAAGGAAATAAACTAATTAGGCAATTAGGGCATCTTAATCCCCAATCATAATGAGATTTCGGGTTTAATCCTGATAGCTCTCATTGATTCAGAAGGGGAAATAGCCGAGATGGAGGATTGATCCTATTCGCCTCTCGGCTCAATCGAGATTCGATGGTTCTCTCTCTCTCTCTCTCTCTCTCTATCTCTCTCTCTCTCTCTCTCTCTTGTCAAACTCCTCTACCCAACGTCTTTCCTCGCCAAAGCTGATAACTTCAGCTCCCTTCTCTGTTTTTTTTAATGAGTGATATATCATTTCGTCAGGGGTCCTTTTTGAGTCTTCTCTGAGTGTTTGGCCCAATTAATCTAAGGTTGCTCTGATCTTGTTTTGTGAAAACCATCGCCAAAAATCTATTCTTTTTGGCCTTCTACTAGTTTTTGCACCTGATTTCTCTTAAAGATTCTCGATAGAAAGAGACCCTGCTCCGATCTACTCCAAATCTATTTATTTTTGCTTCATTTAGTTCTCAGGATTTATAACCCAAACCTTCTAAATCCCTACTCCCTGTCGATCAGCTAAACCTGACCTCTTTGGTCATCGGTGACTAGGTTGATGCCTAAATCCTTCATATTCCCTTGATTTCTCCTCCAATCCTTCCTCACATTACCGACCAAGCCTCAAGCTATAAGCCCTCGTCACCCTTTTGTAGCCTTCCTTTCTTACAAACAATGAAAAATGATAGGCAACTCTACCATCAGGTAGGTTACTCCCAGCTTCCCCTCCTATTTCCTCATTTAGATTTTTCTTTTTGTTCCGCCCAGCACAACCACAAGCCCCAAAATGTGTTTATCCCCTTTGTCGTAGCTAAGAGGGAACTCCGTCATCAGGTGGATTTCTCTCGGTTTCCAGTGTTTCACCCATCTAATTTCCTCCTTCTCTCGATTTACTGTTTCACCGGAGCCCCCTCTCATTCAACCGAACCTCTCTCACCTTTCATTTTCTTTCTATTCTATTTCTCTAGTATAGAAGAAAGATTAAATTTAAACATCATTGCTCGTAGGTTATAAATCAACTACATTATCATGCAAATCTATTATCGTCGCTGATTGTGGATGTGTAAAAATGTGTGAATGTGTATAGAATATATGTATTTGCTTTTATATAGGTTTGAAATTCTCATTATGCTCATCAGGGTTTAACAAGGTGAAAATCAATCGAGGTATTTTAAAACACCAACTGTCACGCTCATCTGGGCGTAACGGGTAGACCAAAATTGTTAGATGTAGCTCCTCCTATGCCGAAATGTTGCTGAAATTTGGATTGAATTTTGGACTTAAAGAAAAAAGGGAGAGAATCAAAATTCATTTAAGAAAAAAAAATACACATACACATACAATGAGAAAATATTAAACTAAATTTAAACTTAATTTTGAATAAATTAAGACTTGAAGTGGAATTAAGAAATGAACTCAAATTGAGTTTGATGTCTTTTATGTGAGCAAGAATGTTACTAGAATGTTGGCCAATAAGCATACATATGGCTCACACAGTAAACACTAAGGTTATTATAACTTACTCCAAGTGAATTAAAAATGATTTTGATTGAACACAATTAAATATGGAGAACTTATATGAAGCTTGATAGCTTACTTCTGAGCAAGTTGAAAAAGTGTTAAGAAAGTTTAAGTGAGAAACACAAAGAATTTGATATATAGTTAATTATCATGAATATAATTCTTATAATGTGTCACTCTAAATGATCTAAAAAAATATAGTTGAATTTACAATTGTATCATAAGAGACTCATAGTAAGCTTGGAAGCCTTCAAATCTGATGTAATTGAACCAAACTTATAAGAAATGTCTGAAACTCTTCAAAAAGTATGAACATAAAGTTCCAATAAATAATTGAGGAGTATCACATTGCATATCAAAAGAAATGGCATGTGTTTGAATTCACCTAAGCTTATTCAAAAGAGGTATGCGAGCTCACATGGGGAAGAGTAAAAGCTGATGATGATTAACAAAGACTTAAAAGCTTATTAATGTGCATAAGTTAAGTAATCGATTTACTTTTATTTAACTTGTTATCAGTTTAAATGTAAGCAAAGATGCAATTTGAATTGCATATATAAAGCTTCCAATTCGCCATCAGATCTGTAATTCTTCGTACAAGCACATAGAAGGCGATACTAAATTAAATTCTTTACTAATTATAAAGCTTCCTTCAATCCAAAAATTAGAAAATTCTCATTCTAATTATGATTTTCAAAAAAATTAATGATTTCATTAATTAGATGAAATTATCTGTTAAAAATACCTACATGTGATCGTACATAGAGATTTAATGTAAAAAATTTAATATCTGAAAAGGCTGTGCAGGCTAAGTTTAGATTAAATAAATAAAAAATTAATCTCATAATTTAGAAATAAAATTACCTAAATTACTAAATACTCGCATGGGCCCCGACACTTATACTAAGTACTTAAACTTAGTGTTTGAGGATGCTGCACGGATTTTAAAAAAAATGGTAAAATCAATTCAATCTTTTATGACTATATGCATGCAAGCTAATGAATGTCGTCAATGTTAATTCAAGTCAATGAAAGATACAGATATTCAGCTCCATGGAATTTGATTACAGTAGACCTAATCCTCTATGCTTGAAATGGAGTTGACAAAGTCTACTAAATGATCAACTTCTAAAGGAACGTAAATTGCATTAGATCATAAGACCCAATCTTCTATAATTGCAATAGAGTTGATAATGTCTGTTATAATATCAATTTTCTAAAGAATTTAAATTACACATAAGTCATAAACCCGATCCTCTACTAGCAAATAAGTAGAGTTGACAAGGTCTACCCCGATGATGGCTGCGTTGATTGAAAATCTCAATCGAAGGGGATATTATCATTAAAAGATATTTGAGCTCTAAACTAATTCTTCATAAAACTAAATTTCAACTTAGTAAATATTCAAACAAATGAATTTTATTTATTTAAATACTTAAAGCAAATAATTCATTCACACATCCACCATCATTTGTTAGGGATGACAGATTAAGAAAATTCTAGTTCACAAAAGAGCTAATGTCAAGTCAAATAAATCACTATAGTCAAACTCAGATAATCTCATGCAAGTAAGGACGTGGCACGTGTCCTCTGTCCACGTGATTTGGCTAGTAGGCTCCATATATGATACGGTTATGACCAAAGTCCTCTAATCAGGTGGTCGCCTCCAAATGATTATATATTACGGCCGTTCTTTCGTATGTTCCCCGATGCAGCCCCTTATGAATCATAGGGTATATTTGATAGGCACAAAACTCTTTTGTCAGCTAAAGTGAACTTAAGTTTATCTACTTAGATAAATATCACCTCAGGTCTACAATGATTACTTGCATGACGTAATCCATGGTTTGCGGAGGATCCTTCGGGTCAGTTCTATCTTCTTCTAGACTAGGGACCACGATAACCCAAGATGATGGAACCATGGGATTTAGATCGAACGAGTCATCATTCCCCCAACTATCCGCTTTAAGTTAAAATGATGAATTTCATAAATTTACAATTTTATACTCCACATGCTGGTACTATACACTAAGTAATTAGCGATCTGATGACTAGCCTTAATCGAAAGTTCTCTCAATATTGAGAGGGGTAATTAACTATAGGTGCTTGCACCTATAGAAAACATGGAACCAGATCTAAAGTCCTCACAAAATGAGGACAAAATCTCTAGGTAGTGTCTTATCTACTGTTTCATCTGCCTTCTAAAAATTTGTCCAACATAATTCAAGCTCTCTTCATCTAGAGGTCAATAGCAAATTTTCGGAGCCCACATGGATGACTTCCATTTTCGCTGATTAGATCAAGCCAATTATTAGTAGTTGAAAGCACCCTATAATTAGCTAAATACAAGACATAGTCCAAGACAATTTGGCTATTTATAAAAGTAAAAAGTAGTTGATCTCATATCTTTAATTTAATTATTGAAATAGATTCAAATTAAAGTTTTGTCGAACACTATATTTACTTTTTATAAATTTCTAATTTCATGAGGATTAAACATCTAAGAGTTATAGGCAGAGATATATAATTGATATGAAATGGCTCAATATAAAGCTTTGGCTTCATGTTAACTATTGTGAGTGCATGAATAAAGACTACTTACATTATACTATCATCATTAATAAGTAATCTACATATTTTCTCATTAGAAGTGACACACATATGCAAATATTAATACATCTCCAATTCTCAAAACTATGCTTTATGACAAAAGGATATCTCAGAGAAATCAAAAGATAATCTTTAATAATCAATTATTTCTTAGAATTATTAGAATTAGTGCTTTAATTTCTTCATATATATATATATATATATATATATATATATATATATATATATATATATATATATATATATATATTATATATATATATATATATATATATATATATATATATATATATATATATTAACATTGATTTTGCATGTGACTATTTTATGGTATTAAAATCATAAAATTTCATCAATATTTCTATAATGTTTCTTAGTGGAAGTCTTAGAATGGGGATTTGTAATAATAAAAGATAAAGTAAGAGGGCTAACAATACACCTAGATTTGGGCACAAAAATGGCAAGACTCATGAGCTTAAACTAAGATTTTTTTTTTATATAGTTTTCAATCAATAGTGCATATTAAGAAGCATCCTCTAAGTGTGAAACTAAGAGTTCAATCTCATTTGTAATTTTAAATCTAAGATAAATCACAAATTTATTAACCACTTATCAAAGTCGATCAATGCAATTTACACTAACAAATATACCTACATATGTGTATAAAAATTTAACTTGTATTCTTTCTTATCCTAATATTAAAAGTTGATCATATAGTTTTATTATCAAACACATGGGAACTCAAGGTTGAGATAGGGTCAACTTGGATCAATTAATAAACCTCATTAGTAATGTTCTAAAATGGAATTGTGCTATAAACAAATTAAATCAAATAAGATAAAATTAATTTTGAATATTTTAATTTTATCAAAAATAATTTTGAAATTTTGTAAGAAATTTTCTAAAATTATCTAAAAAGAAAATTCATAATATCCAAAATACTTGAAATACATAAATATGAACTTTTATGTTTGAAATTGCAATTTAAGATTTTAAGATTTTTAATTTTAGAAACTTAAACTATTGGATGTGTTCAAGTCAAAGATAAATCCTAATTTTTTTAATTAATTGAATAATTAAAAATAATAGTTAATTAAAGCAATATAGGTATTTCACCAATTCAATATTGAATTAAATTGATTATCATACTAAAAGGTTTTAATCAAATCAAAATACATTTTTAAAAAATATAAATAATTTTTAGAAATTAATAACTATTTTTTATAATTGTCACAAAATTAATAAAATTTATGAAAAATATCAAAAAAAGATTAAAATTTGTGAGCATATGTAATATTTATTCTATGATTAATCAAGATTATTTTTTAAAATTTGATAAACATACATTAATAATAATACGAAGTATGAAAATTAATTTTTCCTGAATTTCCCTATTTTTTAAAATTTTACATATAATTGTTAATGTTGAAAATTTATTTAAAAAATGCATTATTTTGAAATATCATGACAATGCATATGAGTGCTCAAAATGATATGTCAAAATATTTTATTTATTTTATATTTTTTATTATTTATTAATTACAATAAATGGCATTTCAATAATTAAATTGTGAAAGTGCCTCAAATAAATATATGAAAATTAGTGAAAGTACAAAGCACTGCCAAAACCATACAAATTAAGCCACACACAACCAAAGGAATACATGAGGGGGAATTTGATAATTTCACAAAAGCCATTTTCCTATGGAGAAACATGAAACCATATTAGGCAGATAAGAAAATTTTGAAATATTATATTTTAAATGCTAAATTCTCCTAATTTTATCAAAATTATTTAGTGTATTTTTAATATAATTATTAATTAAAATAATAATTTTCAATTATCAAAAATATTAAATAATTTTTGAAAATGTTTGAGGACCATTTCCTAATTATCTAAGAACTTTCTAATCATAGCACAAGCCATAATTATTTTTAAATAGAAAATATCCATATGGGACAATCCCTATTTATCCAAATATAAACCACCAAATTATTAAAAATTATTTAATGCTCATATCAATGCAATTAACCCTAAAGTTCAAGATTTTAAAAGAACATTAGATGATTAATTAATGTAAAATAAAAAATAAAATAAAATTTAATGTAAGGATTGTTCCTCAAATCCACCTACAAAAATCTGTTGTAAAAATTCCATTCCATTTGGAATGAAATTGAAACGAGAATAAAAATCAAAATAAATCTCAAAATACTCAACAAAGATTAACCCCAAGAGTGATTTTGAACCACGATAGAGTTTTGGGCCCATCAAAGTTTTCTCCATCCAAATAAATCTTGTTGGGTTGACCTATAATGGATCATAAGCTACTCAAGGTTGGGTTTTGCCTAGTTTATTGGGCTTTTAAATGCCTCACAAACAACCCCACCTAATGTTGAGGTAGAACTTTAATTTTTCAACTTCATGGCTAAAATTAACTACGATTTTGATCCCTCGCCATGGGAGAAGCTCGAGTCTTAAAAAAATGAATAAATAAATAAATCTCTAGATTTTGCTTAGAATTGTTGGGATAATCAAGTCCAGCATTTAATTCTATACTCTTCTGAGTTCATTAAACGAGTTGAGAGAATATTGAAGACTCTTGATAATCTCCCTTAGGAGGAGAAGAGTGGCATGGTTGGGTTCACCATATTACTTTAACTCTTAGCCCAAGAGTTTAATCATCATTAACCAACATAACTGGGCTGACACTTAGCTTGATCATGTAATGGTGAATGGATGAGATGCTTTAAAAGATAAAGATGATAATTTAGTATTGTCCTTGGGTTTAATTTAGTCTAAGACCTCTTAAAATAGCTTAGCCTAATGCTTAAATCATCCAAATCCTATAGTTAATGTCAAAGCTTAAGGTTTGCTTTGTTGTTTAGGATAATTTAATGCTTTGAGCAATAGGTGAGATCAATAGCTTGGTCTAATTTGCAATTAAGAGCCACTGGATCCAATTGGACACATTTTGGTCATAATCAAAGTGTTAAAGTTATCAAAATTAAACCAACCCAAAGAATGGGTTAACTAAGATGGGTTTGGTTTAGCTAAAAAAATCATAAAAAGATATTTGGGTCTTGGATTTAGCCAATTTCATGGTTTAAGGATTCCACTAAACCAAATTGATAAGCAAATTGGATCCAACAAGACTTAGTTAACTATGGATATCCAAGGGAAAGTCTATGGTCCACAGATTTGGTCAATTTGAAGTCAAAAGTCTATTTGGTTCAAAGCATATCAAATAGGCTAGAGGTCGACTAAACTTAAGGGTGGACCAAGCAAGGGCCAAAAGATCCAAAGAGTCAATTAGTGTGCTAAGGTTCAATCTGAACCAATTTGATTTGTTTTGTCTTAATAAGTTCAAAAAGGCTAAATGTTAAGTTCTGCTTGGTCCAAGCTAGATCAAATTAAAAGTCAATTTAGCTTAATTAGTTTATGGTGAATTTATCTAAGGTGACGGATCCCATAAATTTGATGAAAATTAGATTATGATCAAAGTGGCTAAGTGAATCCTATAAGATTCCATTGAGTTCAAGATAAGTAATCGAGGTCAATTGTCATAACCAAACAAAAAAATAGTCAAATTCATGTATGGGTAATCCATTCAAGTTAATTGCAAACCTTGGTTCAAAGTAATTTGATTAAATTGAACATCAATTCAGATCAATTAAACTACTTAGTCAAATTAGGCTTGATTAATGATAAATTAAGCTCAATTCACCTATGATTAATTAATTGAAAGAAGTTTTAAATATTGTCTTGACTCGATCTAATCATATGGGTGGGTCAAATTGGTCAAAATAACCTAAGGTAGCAAATTAGGTTAACTCAGGCTAAGTGAGCTAAGTGTTCTATTCGAAAGCCAGTTGAGGCTACATCAAGTAATATTTATACATTATTATTTTTTAAACCTTAAATTCAATATATTTGGCCCATTTGATAGTTTTGGTTCTATAGAGTCAACAAGTCTATCTAGGTTGTAGTGGGTCAAATGGTCCAAGTAAGCTACATCAAAACTTTATATGACTCTGTTATATCATAAATAACCTATCAGACTTATTGAGTTCAATTTGTCTAATTTCTATGGTTTTGATTCAATCGCCTTAATTGGGTCTTATTAAACTAAACTATTTTTTCAAGAGGTCCTTGCCTAATATAATGGTCTAAAAAGGTCAACACCCTATTATAATTATTGTTGTTTATAAATTAATTTTAGTTTATTTTTGCTACATACTGACTTACATTGTTTCCTAAAAAAATTTTGGCAATATTTCAACACAAAAATCTTTACATTTCACTTAAAATTTTGACAAAACTTTATCATAGCATATATTTAGTGGACAACAAAAATTCTTTCTCGATGTGTTAAAAATGGCGTAGTGGTGATACATGGCATCTAGGAATTTTCAAAAGACTTATATTCAGCATGTAGATAACTACATATTAGGGCAACAATAACCTTCCTCTCTTTAACATGAGGTGTTCATATGAGTTATAGAGATTTTGATCCATACCATACATGAAAATAAGTAAACCTTAAGGTAAAAAAATCACTTTTTAACTCTATCAAGTCATTTAACAATGATAATTTTGTGTTCTAAACTCTAACATCATATAATTTTGGTGGTCATTCTTATGCATAGATAACTACGTTCAAAGCACGCTAATGTCCATGATAAATCTTAAGCCCCTATATACTTAGATCTACCATCAAAATACTTCATATTAGCGAATAAACATGTAAAATGAGACAAAAAAAAGGTAGAGTGGTTTAAGTTTTGAGACCCCTTCACCTTATTCTAATTTAAGATCTTCTCCTAAGTCATCAATGCAACAACATTTCAATAAAAGCTTTGAAGTGTAGGTGATGTGCTTAGGGGAATGTGGGATTGAATTCCCCACTCCCTTTAATGGAGGTGGCCAAATGGCTAAATAACATTTTGAGTGATTTAAAGTTTTAATAAAATTAAAATATAATTGAGGTTAACATAAATTAATGTCAAGCCTAGAAATGATTAATAACTTGCCATTGACATAGGGGCTCCCCACAAAGGCTTAATGATGAGTTATTAACCTACTTAAAAAATGCCTCGAGCTGTCACTTTCTGAAACCATGCTAATGGTTAAAGATGGCCCATTTTTAACATGTCATTAATGAGTTAACAAAGAGTCACTAATTTTATCAGTTTTGAATTATAGTATATCCCTCATCCTACACACTTCAACAAACCTACATCAAAATTGGGCTACTAAACTAGAATCTTAAGTTGAACAATGTTTGATTGAATAAATTGAAAACTAAATAATTTAATCGATTAGATTTGGATCTAACTAATACTTGAACAAGCATAAAGTTAAGATGTTAACCTACATTTGACTGATCAGACTTAAGAATTATTAATGTTGAACTGAGTAGGCTTAGAGTTGATAGTGGTTGGCATGATATATTTAAAGATGATTAGTATTTAATCAGGTAGATTTGTTATCCTCTAAGTTGAGATTTATAGAGAAATAACTTTTCCACATAATTCTCTCTCCTAAGAGCATCAATGTGAACCTTTTCAAATAAAAAAGCGTCGACAACTCCTTAAAAAACTTCTTAAGGTCAATAAAAATCTTCATGGATCATTCTTTATGTGGATGATAATGGAGAGCTTATCGAAGAAAAAATAGAGTTTAATTTCATTTGTTTACTTCAAAAGTACAAATCCGATCAAGTTAATTTTGAAGATGAAGTGATCTTTATTTCAGGCACATGTTAAAACATCAACAATAAAAAAATGTTTGCAATATTTATGAATGAGGAAGAGCTTCAACTTCGGAGATAAAGTCTATGATATGATCTTTGGCATGTATATGTGTTGGCGATGCATCACTTGCCTTATGGAGAACACTACTCATATATGTAATGATGTTATTGTAAATTGCATATTTTCTTGCAATTCAGTCATCATATACATATTTAGCTAATACATGACTAGAAAAAAACAAGAATTGATATTTTAAATCACAAATACCTTATATATATGTATGAAAATATAGTGAAACTTTCATATTTGGCCATTTTTCCTATCATTTTCTCACAAGTCATTTAAAATGATTATTTACATATTAAATAAATATTTTATATACTCAAAATTAACTTTGATTTTATCACCATTGAATCCAAAATATGTTTTTCATATAAAATGATATATGGCTTATATATTTTCATTTTATACAAGAATATTTACATGTGTTACAATAATTTGGTTGCATAAAATGTCAGCCATCCGATTTCTCAATTAGAAGAGTAAATGTATTAGATTTTACCTATATTAAAATAAAGGTAAAGATTGACCTAAAATAACTTAGGAAGAATTTAAAATGGCCCTATTTTATTAGAATTAAATAAGAATTTGACACTTAATAGAACATAATGGAGAAGAAGAGGGTTCGTGTAGCTGACCCCACATAGTGAGATAAAGGCTTGTTGTTGTCTGTTTACATGTGTTACAAAATTTTGCATTATTAATATTATATGATTAAAAAGAGTGAATGTTTCAGATATCCCTGGTCTGGTCTATTATCCAAAGATATGTGAAATAGATGAGGATGTTATTAGTAGAATTCAAGTTGGATGGTTGAAGTGGAGAAATGTATCTGGCTTGTTGTGTGATAGAAAAGCACCACTTAGACTTAAAGGAAAATTTTATAAGATGGTGGTAAGACCTACAATGATTTATGGTGCATAATGTTGGCTGGCAAAAGAGAAGCATAAGATTAAGTGTTGCAGAGATGGGGATGCTCAGGCGGATGAGTTGCATTACAATTAGAGACAAAATGTGAAACACATGCATACAAGAAAAGGTTGGAGTAGCACTAGTGGTATATAAGATTAGAGAGAGTCATCTTAGATGATTTGGTCACATAAAATGTCGACCGTCCAATAACCCAATTAGGAGAGTAGATGTATTAGATTCGCCTTATGTTGAGAAAGATAGAGGTGGACCGAAAAAGACTTGGTTAGGATGTATAAAAAATGACCTGAGTTTATTAGAATTAAATGAGAATTTGGCACTTAATAGGACACAATGGAGAAGAAGAATTCCTGTAGCTGACTCCATGTAGTGGGATAAAATCTTATTGTTATTTTTGTTGTCATTGTTGTTGCTGTTGTTGTTGTTGTTGTTGTTGTTGTTATTGTTGTTGTTGTTATTGTTGTTGTTGTTATTGTTGTTGTTATATTATGTGATATTTCCTAGCCTCAGTGGTGAGCACAAACATAATAGAATAAAATGAGATCAAATGGTGCAATCTTAGATCCTCTCACTTAAAATGAGGTGGTACTTGCTCATGTAAGAGAGTACGTAAGTTGGGAAGAAGACAATGACAAGCTGATGATAGTGCAATCATAGTTCAAAGAGGCAAGCTAGGCATGGATGTAAAGATCATGGTAAACTATATGTTAGATATTTTTACTTCTACAATATTTTTACGGCCCCAATAGCTTAGTTAATTTCACCACTTGTATGTTAAAAATTTTTTTATGCAATAAAATAAAGCAAAACACACTGAATCCACCACCCTCTTCATGTGCCATCACTCAACATTTGGTACTAGATACTCAACTCTATTTTCTTTAGCTTAATTGTTAAGAGTTCAAAGATCACTATCACTATCGCATGTGATTTTCTTCTCGATGCGCAATCCATTCACAAACCACCACTACTAGTTAGACGTTTGTTTTGACTACTGAAAGAATTAAATAAGCACATTATTGTGAGGACAGCAATCACATATGTGGCACATGCTCTAGCACCTATACAAGACACCCGGTATATATGTCTATTATCTTGAAGTTGAAAACCCTTTTGATGAGTGGACTCCAATAGATCATAAAATTTATGAAGTGAATGATAGAGTTGTTAAAGCATTACATTATGTTGTTGACCTCCACACATGATCCATGACTCGGATTGGATTTATGCAGTAAATTCCATGGACTTCGGATGTGATATCATGCAAATCAAAGCTGAAATACACTGGATGTCATCAAAATTGCTCGAAATGATCTCCGATCGATGAATGGACTTGGCCATCATATTCAAAACATTGAAATTGATCAAAATATACATATTGTATAATTTGATGGTCTAAATGATCTCCAGTAGACGGACGGACTTCGTCATCTTATTTACAATATCGAAATTAATCAAAATATACATATTGCACTATATAACGATCGACCGATCAAGAGATTTAGTCGTCAATGCATTAACACATATATCAGAGTCGGGAGGCTACGACGATGCCCAAATGACATCCATTTGTGAAATTGAATATGTCGTTAATGTCAAAATGTCAAAGCTATTAAATGAGAGTATCCAGATCAATTCGGACGAGTCTGCATGAATGTCAAGTCGTTGGAAACAATAATGCGCATTTTTGAACCAAAATTAATCTGATTTGATGTCGGCTTGAACTAAACGACATCTAATCGTGAAACAGACTACATCGTTGTGTCTAGAATGTCAAAATCACTTAGAATGGCATCCAATTTAATTAAAACTACCACACTTAAAATTTAATTTTAATTAATATGTATTTTGAGATAAATCCACCTAATTACCTCTAATTGAGCCTACTCAGCACCTTGGAACTCAGCCGCACATTCCCATTCCTCCACATCCCATTCGACCAGTAATAAGTTGCCACATCATCCCTTCCATATCACCCCATGTTTCATGGTTGAATCTGCCTATTTCCCATCCTTCTAATTCATCCCATCCGTCACACGCATGCAGGCCGAACAGACCTCTCCAGCTCCTCCCTTTGGCGATTCCCTCTTTTTCTCGTTCGAACGATCTCCTCTCTCGACTCTCTCCTGATCAATTCTCCTATGATCGTATAATTTTGTGTTTATCCGTCCAACAACATGAACAACATCGGCAATCTTCATATGTTCTTCAATGCTTCTATGAATTAGTTGGCTTCTCAAGTTCTATTACGGGTTATTATGTATTTACTAATCAACAACTTTCTATTATGCATCCATCACAACTTACAAGTGCAATTGATTTTACTAGTGAGATATGTGGTTTTTACTTTTTATTCATTGCACTAAACTTTGTTATAAGATCGATTTTACTCAATGATAAGATTCAAGTGTCAACGAGTGTAGAAGCTTCAACTCGTTACTTGACTTTTCTACTCATAAACTTCAACTCATTACTCTACTTTCCTAATCATGAATTTTTATGTGTTATTCACAATAGAAAGCCATTAAGTTTTCATCTAGATTGATTTCTTTCATATTTTTAATTTCATTGAAAGAACAACATAGTTGTTAAAAGATTAAGAGTTTGTGACATAAGTTTTGTGCACTTATTTCACATTTCTCCGCATGTGTTATTAGCTTGGCAGTAGAAAACCCTTAGAAGTTAGCCACCCTAAATCACCAACCTTTTTCTTTGGGTCTTGCAAAGAGAGTAAAAGAGAAAACAACATATGGGTGCATCCAATGCAAGCGACACCCACCAACAAGCTCAATGTGATGTAGAATACTTTAGGGACTAAGGTTTTTAATATAGATCTAATATGAGATGTGAAAAATAAAACAACAAATACTCAAATCTTGTATGACATAAATTATTAATCTTTAATAATCATCTACTACCTTTGATAAAATCAAAAAATATGATAGAAATTTGAGTTCTTTCTTTAAATCTCTCACTTGATCAAGAAACTACAACCCAAAAGCAAAAGGAATTACAAAAACAAGTCAAAAATTTTATTCAAAGATTAATAAATTTACTATATGTGTTGACCTCACTTTTGGAGTGAGTTCTCAACTTCTTCATCATAGATCTAGGACTCTTATAGACACTAAGAGTTAGTTAGTCTTAAGACACTTCTAATGACTAGGTGAACACTTAACCTAAGCCTAGAGACTTAGAAGGGTTAGCCATAGGAATAAATTATGCCTTAGGAACTCAAGAAAACTTTCCTACTCTATAGCCTAAACCCAATTCATGCTTTCCTTCTCAAGCCAATCCTCAAATTCATATCAAACCAAATTTCCAAACTTATAATCAATCCCATGATCAAATTCAAGTTCAAGATTTCTCTATAAAACCCCATGATTAAATTCAAAACCCTTCCTAAGCCCTTTAATTTCATCATATGGACTTAGCCTTAACCAAATTCAAATCAATCATGATTCAATTAATTTTCTCAAGAGATCAATTCAACCCTTCAATCATTTATCAAATCCAATTCCAAATTCCAAACCAAACAAATCAAATCAAAACCAAGATCAAATTTCCCTTTTAAGCCTTATGACTCACTCTCATAAGCTTAATCAAACATCAACATAAATTATCCCAAACTTGAATAATTTTTTTATAAATCAATTATTCCTTCATTTATATTCACAAATATAAATGAAACCCAAACTCAAATAGCCAAAACCAAATCAAACTAAATCAAACCAAGCTAAAATCCCTTCTTAAGCTCTATGGACCTACTTATAAATCAATTATTCATTCATTTATATCCATAAATATAAATGAATCACATCCTCCAATGACCAAAAATAAATCAAACTAAATCAATTCCCTATTTAAGCCTTTTTGACCTACATCCTTTAGCTTGGTCAAACTTGCTTCCGAATCACTCCAAACTCAAGTGATTTTTTCATGGATCATTTATATCTTCATTTATATTCCCAAATATAAATGAAATATAAATCCAAATAGCCAAAACCAAATCCAAAATTAAACCAAAACCCAATTTAAGCCTTTTTAGCCAATTTCTTGAACTTAGCTAAATCTTATCCAAATCAAGCCAAAACCAATAGATTTTCTCTTGAATTATTCATTCCTTTAATTATTTAGCCAAATATAAATATAAACAAGAATTATAAAACTAAATTCAAATCAACCCAAGTCAAGCCCAAGTTAGCCTTTTTGACCTAAAAACTTCAAATGAGCCAAAATTCATTAGACTCAAAATTGATTGTAGTTTGATTTATTTTTCAATCCTAGGCTCATGTATGAGTTCAACTAAACTTGAATCAAGCCAAAACCTAACCAATTGACCCATTTAGGTCCACTTGACCCAAAGTGAGCTAAAGGACCTTTTTGAACCAAGTTCTAATCCAACCTAAATTGGATTGAACCAAGCCCATCCTAACCTCATATCATGATCAAAAATCATCCTAGGGTGATCAACTACCTTGAATTTGGTCAAACCAAGTCAACTTGGTTCATTCACCAAGTCAACCTTTAGCCCAAATGAAACCTAAACTAGCCAAAACCCACCATATGCCAAATTAATTGAAACCATTGATCCAAACCAACTCATAATCAATGATTGAACATGATTAAACCCTCAATTAAGCCAAATCAAGTTCAATTAATCATTTGATCTAAGTTGACCCAAATTGACCTACAAGGCCAAAATGGATCAAATCATGATATAACCCAAATTGATTGCAACCAATGGTGCAAGTTTATTCCAAATCATTTATTGAACTTGACCAAAGCCGTAATTAAGCCTAATTTGACCAATTGGTCAACTTGACCCAACTAGCCCAAATTGACCTAAAAGATCAAATTGGCCAAAATTCAAATTAAACCAAAATCAAATCAAACCAAAGCCTACAATCATTTTTAATTAACCAATTGAACATGAACCAACACCTAACCCAACCCAATTTGGTCAAATTGATCAAATTGGTCAACTTAGCCCATTTGACCTATTTGAATCAAAGTGAGCCAAAATCAAACCTAAGCTAAATTGATTGAAACCACATGAACTAAAACTCTTCAAACCATCATTTGAACCTAACTCAAACCTTGGTTTAAACCAATTTGACCAATTAGTCAACCCAACCCAACATGACCCATATGAAACCATTTGACCAAATAAAACCAAAGCACCCAAAACCAACCCATGGGACCTTTGTGGTTGACCAAACCTGACCCAAATTGACCCTAGGTCAGCCCAAAATCTGCCCAAAAGTAAAGTGGGCCCCACCCAAAGGGATTAGCCATTGGACAAACCTCCCCACATAGAATTACTCTCCCATTTGGCAAAGTCCACTCCCCCATCACATGGGCAGCCATCCAATTGCCAAATGGGGTATGCCTAGTCTTCCTAGCCCACTTTAAGCTCACTAGGATCAGCCATGGACCTAAGGGAACCCAATCTCTTCCCCCTCACTCCAAGTCAAGCACCCAATGGACAAAGGAAACCAAATCTCCCCATATCAGACCTTGAGCCACCTCCCAACCCTCCCTCCACTCCTAGTGATCCACGTGGACCAGATGGAGACAAGTCCGGTGATCTAACGGTGGCTGGCCGGTGAGAAACCGGGATTGAATCTCAACCATCCTCCTCAAAAATTGAGGAGATATGCCCCCTCAATTTGAATGGTAAATGAAGCATTCTACTTCAAGTGAGCCAGAGAGAGCGAAGGAGAGTCTCCCACAGTCATTCCCCGAGCTCCCAAGCTCCCCCATTCTCTCCTTTCTAAGTTTTACGTCAAACCAAAATAGGGGAGGGTGCCTTCGATCCAAACTCTTTCATTTCTCCATCAAACTTCAATTCCCCTTACACACACCATCCTCGTGTGTCGTCAAAGCCATTCAAGCCTTTTCCCAAACTTCCAAGCCATCGGAGATAGGAGTTCGGCCAAGATCGATCACCTACACCTCATGTGTTGGTTGTCTGAGCAAACAGCCTCAAATCAAAGCTCGTGCAGCTCAACAAGGCTTCATCTTCCTCAATCATTGGAACCACTGGTCACAAGCACCGGTGAGGTATGCCATTAAAACTGATTATTGTATGAAAATGGTTTGGTCCTTTGTGAAGGAAAGTTCCATGTCATGAGATTTCCACTGGTGGATCTCCTTATTTTGCCTCCCTGAAGGTGTGGGATTGATTTGATCTCCATTCGAGCTCAATCGGCACCAAACGATCGACGGTCTCTCTGCCGCCGGAGGAGATAGATCATCTCATTCGCTTTAATCAAAATGAATGGCTCTGATTAGATCATTCTTAGATCCCCTCTACTTTCTCTTTAATCATGGGATTTAATCATGGTCATTCGATCTTAGATCGAATGATCCACGAGAAAGTGCGTCTGTCGCCGGCTGACTTAGCCGCGTGAAGTGACAACTTAAATAACTTATCCCGTCGTGCCACATGGAAAGCGTGCCACGTCGAAATGGCACGCGAATGGGATCGCTTAATTTATTTTTAAGGCTGAAACTTCTAAAATTCATAACTAATTATAGAAAAATCTAAAAAATAGAAATGAAGGCTCATTTTAAAGGTATCTAGAGGAGAATCCAATAAAATTATTATTAATTAACTTTAAATAGTAATTTATGCTTAATTACGGTTTAATTAAAATTTTAATTACCTAATTACTCTTTCATTAATCATCTGATTAATTTCAAACTTTTCAGAGATGTTTAGGGGAATGACCTCTCCTCCCCTCCCTCCCCACCCCACCCCATTTTTCTTGGAATTTATTAGCTAATTGAGGTAATTAATTATTAAGCCTTAATTACTCCCTTAGCTTAATTAATAATAATTAATCAAATGAATAATGAATTGATCATTTAATTGAGTTCATTAGTCTCTGTTAATAGTGGAGAAATTTAGGGAAATGGATTGAGACCCCTCTTCCAATCTTTTCCTTAAGTCTTCTTCATTCCCTCTTTAAAATTAATTAATTAATTAATTAAATCAATCAAAACCCAAATCATATCTGAACTTTAATTAACTAATTGAAAAGATTTAGGGATTGAAACTTAGGCTTCCTTCTTTGTCTCTTTCCTTAAGTCCATTTCATATTGTTGATCAAGGATAATTAGGATTTAATTAGATAATTAATGAACTTAATTAATTTGATTAAACCTATTTTTCCTAATTAATTATTGGGTAGCTCTTTGGGTGTTTAATAACTTAAAGAGAGAGCTAATGAAATTATGGTTAGCTCACATGTGTGAGAAAACCATAAAAGTAATTAAGTGAGTTCCTTAAGCTTAATTAATTAATAATTATGAGCTAATTGTATTAGGCCCCTTTCTTTTTATAGGAGCATTGCTACTTACCTTTTAATTTATTTTCACATCATATTAGCTCATAATTGTTTATTTAATTACCTTAAGGTAACATAAGTAAGGGTTAATTAATTGATTTAATCCATATTTAACTTAACCAATTCATAAAATCAACTTAATTGCTTTTTATTAAATCAAATTAACTCACACATATGGAAATGGGATTAGGGTTAGCAAACCTCTTTCACCTCCCTCAAATTAAATCAAACATGAAATCAAAAATGGCTTTAAGAAACTTTAGTTTATTTTAAATAAGCTTATTTAATATGATTGTCCTTAAGAATTAGTTGGATTGAATAAAATTACATGCTTGTGTTTCTTTATTTCTTTCCAATCATATTAAAATGTTGTATGCCACTTGTAGTCATGCATTTTTTTCTTTCAAAAATTAATTAAATAAAATGGTTTCCTTTATGTCAAATTTGCATGTGATTACTTAATTAAAAATATGTGTGGCTATTATCACTATTAAATTACAAATATAATTTAAAAAGCTTATTAATGAATAATAATATATATTGTAACTTTAGATATACATACATAGAAGGTGCATGTGAATATGAGCTTAGTGTATGAAGTAAAGTTCCTTTCTTTCATTCATAAGTTGACTTGCATAAGTAAGAATGTTAAATGGAATATTAGTTAGGACATTTCGGGGATGCACGTCTTTAAGTAGCCCCAAGAGGGTTCTTACCTCACTCCCCTAGTGCAAAATAATTGCGACGTACCCATTTGATTTCATCCTTATGCATTTTTGACATTAGAATTCAGATAAAGCTTTAATTCATTCACACAAATAAATCAATTAAATCAAACTCTACTTTTGCATAGTTTTCTATCCTTATAGCTGCTTATACATCCATATGTATTTAAGAATAGTAGGTATATGGACATTTCGGGGACGCACGGCTTTAAGTAGCCCCAATGAGGTTCCTATCTCACTCCCCTGGTGCAAAATAATGGTGATGTACTTGCTTAAAATTTTTATACATTTGAATGTGTATTTAGCTAATGAATGAAAACCCCCATCTTTCTATTAAAAAGACATGCATTCATATTTTGTTCAAGTAGTTGGATTGATTAGTCATATGATTTAGAGTTCTTTTTTTATGCTTTTGCATAAGAATTTAGATAGAGCTTTAAATTAATATGGTAAAATAATTCAACCAAATTAAACATCAATTCCAAGTACATTTGCTTACATTCAACATTTTAAATGTGCTAAGATATAACTTGCATGTATAGTTATGTTTAGGACTTAATCATATGCATGCTATATATGATGGAAAGAAATGAACAAACATGTGTTATGTGATAGTAATTAATTCTAATTAATCTTAAGATACCTTTCTTATTGAATGAGATTATTTAAAGTGAACCAAAACTTAGGATTAATTAAAATATGTAATAAGTCATTCACTAAAGAGAATTGATTAACTAATTTACTTTAGATGTGACTTAAGGTAGGGATGGAAGAGAGTGATCCACTCTTTTCTTCTCTTTATAACACTTAGTTGTTAAGTCTAAATCAAGTGAAATAAAAGAAAATACTAAGCAAAACTCACAAATCAATTAAGTCATTTAAAGTGAAACCACCCTTCACAATTAAATCTCTTCATACTTAGGAAATTACAACAAAGCCTAGCTAAGGCATGCCACACAAGCCTTAATACACACACCTTATATTAAGTCACCATTTCTAATTTTATATTAAAGCGGTTTATGGTTTGATGTATGTTTGGTTTTATGATGTATTGTTATAAACTGGATGTTAGCTTGTATGCTTTGTAGACTGGATGTTAAGTCATGATTAGCTTAATTATATCTTCTACAAGAGATTATGCTTAATGGGTGCTTAAAATAAATATAAATGCTCTCTTTTTTAGGTTCCTTAACCCCTGAGAATAATTTAAATTAAGACAGGTGGACTTGGTTACTCATGTGTAGGGTGCTAAGTCCAAATTATACATATAACTGCTTAGGTTGTGTGGTGTGTTTAGCTAACACTCATTTTGTAAGTGTAGTTAGATTTAATTTTTCTATTTTTAATGTAATTGTGCATTAGGAATTAGGATTACTATTATAGGGGACTAGGATGAGCGGAGGCTAGAAGGCTTTGTCTTGAGAGGCCCCCGTGATGCCTTTGAAGTAAGCAAATCCAAAGTTGGAATGAAGGAGACATGAAGAAAGAAGAATGAAGACCCCCATAATATTTATTCATTTATGTAATTGTAATTATTGTTTCATATACCGACTTGTATAAGGGTAGAGCTCGGCTACCTATTTCTCTTTTCTGGTTATACGGCGGTACCCGACCGCACCGACCTATTATTCTTTTACGTTGGGTTTATAAATTGTTTGATGCTTTGTTTACGATTGTGTAATAAAAATGTCATATATTTTTTTAGTTTCTTCATGTATGGTGATTTAATGTGTGGCCTGGATCCTATTAGGCTCTTAAAGAAAAATAAACGTTTGACCCCAACTACAACTCATAACTAATTTTCTAAAATAACTCATAACCTCATTTAAAGCATAGTTATTAGATCAAGATAATTAAAAGATTTAACAACCCCTTAGCTTGATGTTGTATGCTTAATATCATGCATGTCATCTTGTTTCACTTTTTCTAAGAGAGGGTTTCCATCCTTGCACGATATGGGAAGACTTGATCATTGAGAGTCTCCCTTGTGGTGAAAAATACCTATTTGTCTCTGATTTAGCCAATAATCTCATTTCATCATGCATTTAGACATATAAAAATCATATGGCCTTTGTCAAAATAGAATCCAAAGTCAAATAAAAATTGATAAAATTTGTATTAGACTAAGTCATTATTCATACCACTCATGCTCTAGTCTCTTAGGGAGTGGGTTTAAGGACTTTAGTTTCTTTATAAATAATAACATCCTAACCATCTTGCAAAACATATGACTTGACCACATGATTTTAAAGTATAGGAGGAGTTAGCTGACTGCCACTCTAAGTGGTTATAAGTCCAGTAGTCGAGTGGTTTACCCTCTCTTTTGGAGGTAAATCACATACCCATCTCACTTAGATTTAGGTCATGCTTTGGCCCTCGTTAAAGCTCCTGAGATTTAGGATCTAAGATTGTTATTTCCCCTCAGGCTACAAGCATAAATCCTCACCTCTTAGGTATTTCCACAATCTTGTATTGTGGGATTATAAGTCCTAACTTTCTAATAAAATTTTAATGCAAACATATAATTCTCTTCAATTTTGAACATATAAAGCCCAACCATAGGATAGTTTAGAATGCTCACTATATTTCCTAATATCATGAGCATTCCCTACTCATCTCCCTTTGGCTTCGATAATAAGTCTCTCTCCTTTGATCTATCCTGATTGATTTTTCAAACATAGCTAATTTATTAATAGTCCTATCTTTGAAATCTTTGGAGACAATAATTGTCTACTTTCATCGAGAATATTCCTAAGGAACTCATCTTTCTTAGGATATTATTAACTATGGGGGCTTGCCCCCATAGGAAATTTTAGGACCCAGTTTAAATAAACCCTACTTTATTCATCCATGTAAAGTAGGAGAAAAATCTCTGGTATATTCGAAGACCCATCATGCCTTAGGAGTCCTTATTAGATGATTAGGTCCATTATAGGATAGTGATTTCTATCTTTCGAGATAGTGCACTATTCCTTGATGTCGTACTCGATAACCTCAATAAGTACACCCTCAGATCTACGTGGTGTCCCCCATACACAAATTGAAAATAAACACCATAATATGTCTCAGTCTCCTATTTGTAATTTAATAACCAATTCAAAATCCATTCCACACACCACATCTCAAAAATCATGCACTCATTCTTTTCTACATTTCCACCAAAGTGGGTGACACATAACAACGACAAGTAGCAAAAATAGAGGAAACGTTCAAGCATCTATTGATAAATATAGCAAAATTATAAACTTAGTCTCAGATTAAGTTGTAGAAGCAATAAGAGAAAGAGAGAGAGAGAGAGAGAGAGAGAGAGAGAGAGATCATAGAAACATAATGCCACAAGAAGTTAATGACTGAAGGAAGTAGAGGATTGTAAAACAAAATATTCATAAAAGTTAAGAGAAATAAAGTAATTCCCAAAGGATAGAAGTAAAAAAAGGGAAAGACGTAAAAATAAAGGGATCCATTAGACCACTGATATTGTAGCACATTTAAAGCCACAAGGATCCACATCACAAGGAGGATTTGATTGATATATGCATTCTTCACCCTACATTAATTACATATAAGCTTTGTTCTTCGAACATATGCATCTGTAGATCAGAATAGAGAAAATAAAATTATTAACATAGGAAAGCTCTCTAAAAGAATACAGCACAAGTTTCAATGATTAATGCAGTTGACAGAATTTCTAAGAAAAGAATTATTAACCTCCTCATATGTGTCATAAATCAAGACAAGTCCACAAGTCAAATTCGATGGACTTCGGAGGTGACAGAACGTAAACTAAGGCTCAAAATATACTGAGCATCATTGAAGATGATCAAAACAACCTCCAATCAATGAACAAACTTCATCGTTGCATTCAAAACATCGAAATTGATCAAGATATAAATATTGCAAAATTTAATGATCAATCGACAAAGCCGAAGCTATCGATGTTGACACGATATTGGAGCTGAATCAATGATCCATGAACAAATTCGAATGATTTCATGAAAAGTACCGAAAATGATCGAAACAAGTTCACCCGGCAAAATTTGACTTCATTGTTCAAAATATCGAAATTGATCAGAATATAAATATTGCAAAATCTAATGATCAAACGATTAAGTGCTCGAGCTATCAATATATCAACATACATATCAAACTCAAAAAGCTATGACGATGTCCAATCGATCTCCATTCATGAAATTGATTACATCATTAGCTTTGAAATATTGAAAACTATCAAATGAGACTATCTGCATTTAATTCAGATAAGTCTGTGCAAATGTCAAATGATTTGAAGTGACAGTGCATAAATCGAGACTGAAATGCACAAGACGTCACCAAAATCAACTCAAATGACCTCCGATCGATGAACAGACTTTGTCATCATGTTCAGAATGTTGAAACTAGTCAGAATATAAATATTGCACAACCTGATGATCAACCCATCAAGCGACCAAGTCGTCAATACGTTTGCACACATATCAAGGTCAGGAGACATTGACGTAAGCCAAAGGACCTCCATTCGTGAAATTGATTGTGTTGTTAGCTTCGAAACATTGAAATCTATTAAATAAGACTATTTGCACTCAATTCGGACAAGTCTGCATGAATGTCGAGCGATCGAAAGCGGCGACGCGCATTTTGAGCTGAAATTAACCCAATTTGACGTCGACTTGAACCAAACGGCCTCTAATCACGAAACAGACTATGCCATTGTGTTCGGAACATCAGAATTACCTTAGATTGATATATATATTGACTATATGAGTTTACCGGTATAAAATTCACATTAAAACTATTTAATCAATTTAAAATTTATTTAAAATCCCTAAATTATCCTCCTATATGGGAAATCGTTCTCTCCATTCTATTTCCCTAACCACACAAAAAAAAACTGCTCACAACTTTTTTCAACCGCAGAAAATAAAGTAAAAAAAGGGGCTGCCCCTCTCTTCCTCTCACCCTTTTCCATTCCCACGTTCGAAACTCCTCCGCACAGGAAATTCCATCTCCCCTCTCAATTAGGGGTGTCAAAATTGACGACTGAACTACACGAACCCGACCGAAAAATTGGGTTTGGGTTGACTCAAAAAATTTTCGTCGAGTTGAAGAAATTGACGAAAATTTTTCAGGTCGGTTGGGTTGACGCCAACCCAAATTGAGAGGAGATGTTGGCACCCGTGACGCATTGGCGTCTACCTAATTGCCTTGGATCACCTCCTCCTCTGCGCCCATCTCTACCCTTGCGGATGCCTTCCGTCTTCTTCCTCCTTCTCCTCCATCTCCTCCTTGACCGAGATCCGACCGTTGGCGTGTTGGAACCCTAATCGGCGAGCCACCTTTCGACGTTCTAGATCCGCCGCATTTTCTTTTCTCACCGAGATCGGATGTCGCCATGAGGAAGTTAGCAAAGTACGGCGTTGGGCTTCATTCTGGCCTTTCTCGAAGACTGCGATTCGGAGAGTGGAGGAATTAGTGGCGTCGGGAAATTTTTTGGGTCGTTTCGGGTCAATCGGGTCGGGTTCGGGTTAAAATCGGGTCTCCATTAGGTCTACTTGAGCTATTAGGAAGGCATCAAGTTGATATGAAGAGGGTATGACCAAATTACCCATGGATTAGTCCATAATTTGTTCTATGGCCTAGGGGTAGCATGGTCATTTTGCTAATTTTTTAATTTGAATATATTGGGTATGTGGAGAAACTAGGTTTGGCCAAGTTTCATGAGATTTGGAATTCATTTGATAAGGTTTGGCTCATGTTGACCCATTTAGGTCAAAATGGGTCGACTTAGTCAAGTTGACCAATTGGTCAAATTGGGTCAAACCAAAGGTTGGGTCAAGTTCATATGGCCATTTGAAATATTTTGGTGGCTTTGGTTCGGTTCGATTTGGATTAGTATTGAATTTGGCTCATATGACTTCATTTAGGTTAAATGGGTCAAGTTGACCTATTTGACCCATTTGACCTATTTGAGCTAGGTCAAGGGTGGTTTAGGTTTGGTTAGTCATATGGAGTGGATTGGTATCTTTGTTTCCAATCAATTTTGATTATGTTCAAATTTGGTTCAACATGACCCCTTTAGGTCAAGTTGGGTTTAAGGTCAATTGGGCTAGGTTAGATCTAGTTAGCCAATTGAGCGGGTTCGGGTTGAAGTTTTTGACCCGTTTCCAAAATCGGGTTGGTCACCTTTATTGGTCTCGGTTTGGTGGGACTGAACACCAATGTGACACACCTACTCAATCTCCTCTCGACACCACGTGATATGAACCCATATCCCAAGCCAACAAACAAACAAAAGAAGGGATTTTAAAGATTTCAAGTATGGAGAAAATAAAACAGAGAATAAATTACTGACCTTAACGAGAGAAATAAAGAAATAAATATTAGCAAATTATTACAAAACAAGAAATAATTACAGCTAGAACAATAAAAGCTCCCAAAGAACAGACAGAGAAAATACATCAAAACAGTACAGAACTCCCCAGGAACCATATACAACAGAGAATTTGCTCAACACAGGCAAGGGAAAGACTCATCCAATACATAACAGAAATAACGGCCAGAAAGAATAGTAGAACAGAAGACTGATATGCAAGAAATCAAGAAATACAACTGAATACACAACAGAAGCAAGAACTATAACAGAATCTAATCGAAAGTAGTTACAAGAGACATAGCAGATGAACCTTCTAGAAGAGCAATCAGAAACTATAAATAGAGAGGAGAAAAACAAGAAAAGGTTGAAGAATTATCTCAAGAATCTCCTCCTTCTCTGTCTCAAGTCTTCTCCTTCCTCCTCTGAGCTTTCCTACGGTGAAAGTAGCCAGATTCCTCCCTCACGGCAGGTGAAGCACCGACGATCTCTCCCTCCGGCTCCCCTTTTCCCTAGAGCTCTCTCTCTCTCTCTCTGAGTCTCAAACCTCGAATGGAGACTAACGGCCAGACCCGGAACGACGTTCCAATTCGAACCGAATAGCTTCTCCCGCAAGCTTCATCAAACGGTCGGCATCTGACCCATCGACGCTCCTTAGCACGATCAGACGGCCACCTTCCCTCAGCTTCCTCATCCTACGCGCCGATCGACACCTGTAATCCACTCACTCCATTAAAGCGTCAGAAGCGTCTGATCAAGAAACACATCCAAGGGTCAGTAACAAACAAGACAATCTGACGGCTCAAGATTCGAAGAGAGACGATCAGGACTCGATCCAACGGCCAAGTACAAAGACGCTGAATCCAACGTACCAGAAGGCACCCGTGTTATCACAGCTAAGATTCAGTGACTCAGCCGGGTTCCAAGCCCTAGTGAGTCAACTCCTTGAACCCAAATTTAAACCAAGCTGCACGTATTAACGGACGCTTCTCAAGTCTCACTTAATTTGAACTTAGACCATACACGCTTTGGCATCCATCATGGACCGCCCGACCTTCCTGCTCCAGCACCCAACTCGCTGCAGAACGGCATGCTCTACTGTGGACCGCTCACATCTTCTGTTTGCCGCCCAACCGCTCGCCAAAAGCGTGCATCCTCGCACCTCCATCGTGGTCCAAATAATCCCGCCGGCCTGCTTTGGCCCGGCCAAGAAACTCGCCTCGAATCTGCTCAGACTCCATCATGCGGCTCAGACGCGACCTATCGCACTCAATCTACCAGCCCGCTTCCCCAGAAACTAATGTTCCTTCTGCTGCTTTTCCATTCCATTTCGATAGATCGCAATCTGTGATCCGCTCCACAATTCGGTAATCAATCCCCATCCACTCCTCCGCTTCCACTTGAGTCGGCTTCACTATACGCGCGGTGATCCCACGCCATCCGTTCCGATGGCCCATCAGGTATCCATTCCATCTGCGCCTACACGCCGTCAGTCATTCCTTCCATTCAACACTTGCCAGACGATCCCAGCATCACTGCGCTCGCACTCCGCCCGCTCACAAACCAAGCTGATAATTCCTTGATAATCCATTTTTGCTTACAACGGGAAGAACATCGTCAAGAGGCAAATTCTACTTTCAGTATCCGGCGTCACACTCCTCGTTTTATCCTTCCAATTTTCGCTTCGCCGCAAACCGGAGAAGAACATCATCAAGAGGCGAATTCTTCTTTTGGTTTTCGGCGTTGCATTCCTTACATTACCTCCTCAAATTTGCCTCACCGCAACCGAAGAAGCAACACCGTCAAGAGGCAAGTTCTTCTCTTGGTTTTCAACATACCTAACCTTGTTCCCCTACCAAGCATTACAGCGCACCGAAAAATGAGTCAGAACATGTGGGATCTGTGAATGTGGACATATATATACATGCTTATGTTTCTTTGCAATTTTGAAGGCTTTGTCGTGCTCAAGAGGGCGTGACGAGATGAAAAATCGGCTGTGGTGTCACAAGACACCGCTCGCTATGCTCAAGAGGGCGTACCGAGTAAGCCAACATCCGTTAGATGTCGCTCCCCCTAAACGAAATGCTGCCGAAATTTTATCTAATTTCTAGACTTAAGAAAAAAGGGGGGAGATGAACATATATTGCATTTGTCTTCTTTCAGGTTTGTAGGCCTCAGCACTCAAGAGGCTGACGAGATAAAAAATAGGGCTGTGTCAAGACACCACGCTATGCTCAAGAGGGCGCAGGTATGCCAAAATACCCTGATACCTACACGAGGGATAACGGGAGGTTGCCAAAATTGCGTCAAATCTTTTGACTTAGAAAAAATGAGAAAGTGAAATGAACTGACTTAAGAATGCCAAGTAAGGAAACTTGCAGCTAATTTCAAACTAAAAGTGTCAAACCAGAAAGAAAGGGAGCAAAGTAAAATGGCATACAATAAACATAAAAGTAAAACAAAATAAAAAGAATGGTGAAATGCACTTCTGAAATTTATCTAAGCAGAGTTGAAAGTTTACTAAAGCTTCTAACCGCTCCCTTTCAAATGTCCTAACTCTATCCCTTCGAATAAATGGAATAGAATAGGAGACTCCCTCTTAGCTTTATTTATAGAAATTAGAAGAGGCAGTGAGTGGTTTGCTTTCAAAAGAAAAAGAGGGGGAAAAATGAATGAAGGAAAATTTGAATAAAAGAGGGGGAAAATGAGAATTACTTCGAGGGGTAAATCTTCTTTTTAAAATAACAAACTAAATTATCCTTTGAACCTGTAGCTTCAAAACAAAAAATCGCCACCGAATCTGTAACTCTTTGTACAAGCAGGCAGAAGTCAATACTAAATCAAAATCTATCAAAAATCATAGGGCTTCCTTTAATCAAAATTTAAGAAACTTCATTCTAAACTATGATTTTCAAAATCAATGAAATCACTAATTAGGTGAAATTATCTGAGCTATAAACACCTGCATGTGCTCAGACATAGAGATTTAAAGTGCAAATTTTAATGTCTGAAAAGGCTGAGCAGGCTAAATTAGAATATATTAAATATTAATCTGAAAAATCAAATAAGATATTAGATCAATTTAAAATGTCTTTTTCCCCACCGGATCAGCAACTCTTTATACAAATAGATGTAAGGCGATACTAAATTGAGATTTATAAAAATCATAGGGCTTCCTTCAATCAAAAATTAAGAAATTTCTTCTTAAATTATGATTTTTAAAATCAACGAAATCATTAATTATGTGAAATTAGCTAAGCTATAAACACCTGCATGTGCTCGGACATAGAGATTTCAAGTGCAAGTTTTAATGTTTGAAAAGGTTGCGCAAGCTAAATTGGGATAAAATGAAAATCTGAAATCAACCTCATAATTCAGAAATAAAAATTACATAAAGTCTTAAATACACCTACATGGGCCCCGACATTATGATGAATGCTTAAATTCAAGTGTCTGAGGATGTTGCGTCGGTTGCTTCCCGATTTAGTCTTGGTCAGTTAACAAAACCTAAAACCTATAATAAGAGTTTCAAATCGGTGAAATATCGAAACCGATTAGGTGATAGTAGATCTAATTCTCTGTCAGCAACTAAACAGAGTTGATAGGATCTAAAGCTCTAAAACATATTCATATTAATTAATTTTTTCAAATCAAGTTAACTAGCAATCTGAAACTGCTTAAATGAAACTCTACCATTAAAAACTTAAATCAAACTCAATCTATCCACCTTCCGTAATTGTTTATCAGGGGTGATAAATTAAGAAAACTCTAGCTCACAAAGAAGCCAATGTCAAATCAAGTGTTCTACTAGGTTCACTCTCAATCAATCTTTTCTAGTAAGGATGTGGCCCGTGTCATTTAACTGCGTGGCTTGGCCAGTAGGCTCCACAGATAAAGTAGTTATGATTAGAGTCCTCTGATCGGGTGATTTGGCCAGTCAGGCTCCATTATATTACGATCATGACCATAGCTTATATGCTCTCTAATGGCTCTGCCCTTTGAGTTATGAATCATAGGGTATACTTGATAGGGAAAATAGCCCTCTATCAGCTAAGGTAAACTTAAGCATGTCTCCTTGACAAACACCATCCTAGGTCTACAAGAATTTCTTGGACGACATAACTCATGTGTTGCTGATAAGGATCATTCAGTCAGGTTGGGTCGACTATCTCCTCTGACTAAGTAAACTAGGGACCGCAACGACCCGGGATGACGGAACCATGAGATCTAGATCGGGCACATCATCATTCCCCAACCATCCGGTTTAAGCTGAAATGATGAATTTCATAATCTTAAATTCTGAAACTCCATATGTTGCTACTATACGCTACGTATTAAGCGATCTAATGACTATCCTTAATTGTAAGTTCTCTCTCACTTATTGGGAGGGGTAATTAACTATAAGGGCTTGCGCCTATAGGAAACCTGGAACCAGATCTAAAGTCCTTGCAAAATGAGGATGAAATCTCTAGGTAGTGTCTTATCTACTATTTCATCTTCCTTCTAAAAATTACACCGACACTTTAAATTATACTCTCTTCAATTCAAAAATTGTCGAGAGGTCGGTGGTGAATTTTCGGATCCCACAGATTTCTGGCGACTCCGCTAGGAATAGGATTCTCTTTCCATCTTGGCTAGTCATATATGTGCTATAGTAGCAATAAAATCTTTAAAAATTTAAAATAATAAAATGGTGATTTATGTATGTAATAAATTCAATATTAAGCTCTAAGTATAATGAATCATTATGTAGAGTATATCTTTATTACACTATTATTTGTTATATAGTGCCTCTTCATCTTGAAAGTATGGGGTGAAATAATAATTGCTAATTACTAATCCCCGCCTTTCACTTTTACAGAATGGATCTACAAAGCACTCCTTTCACCGTTCAGCTAGGACGTGGTACTAACATCTGCTTAGCCAATGTCATCATCAACACAAGAGATGTCGGGGCTACCATTCAATTTGGTAGCTTGAGTTTCCCGGCTATCGTAGTTACAACTCCTGAAGTACCCACCCGTGGTACATTCGTCCGAGGCCATGCTGGAAGGCCTCAAGTTATTGAAGCTCCTACTAGCCATGTGCGTCAACCAGTTCAATAGCCAACCGCTATCAAGGAGTTCTCCCAATAGAGAACTTCAGTTTTCAAAAGGCTAGGTCAATCTGAAGCTCCCATGATGAAAAGAATCGATAGTGGGAAAACTGTGTCTTTAATGCCCCGTGGTACAACTGCTACGCCGATTGAACCTTTTGTACCCAGAAAGCATGATCATGAAGTTTTCTCATTAGGAAACAAATTAACCAGAAGGCAGATAAGAAGGAGAAATGCTAAGTTGAGGGCTCGATAGATCCCCTTTGAATGACCTAGTGAACAAGCGATACTACCGCTGGAAGCGAGTATTCCTACCCACAACAACTTTGACAATCTAAAGTGGGTAAAGAGGAATAACTCTACTAGTGAAGTAAAGCAGTCTTTCTGGAAGAACCAACCACATCAAGCTCCACCACCACAAAGGAGACAGCCTGAAACACTATCTGTTAGGATATATAAAGTTCTCAAAGTAGCTAAGAACAAAGGCCTAATGAAAAGAAGATTTCAGAGGCCTGTGGTGATGGAAAATACTGAAGTTCCACCAAGAAAGTTGTCATCTCTTCTGATAACTGGCCAGCGAGCTTAGTACACTTCGCATGGTGAGCATTAGAGCATGACACTTGGACCTCGTGTCCAAGAATCCGCTGCCGAAAGATTCCAGTGAAAGGATAAGCAAATATGGAGGCCAAGGCCCCATAATGAAACTTTGAAGAATAGAAGAGGTGTGCCATCTGACAAATATACTCAGAAATCTGCCTCAAAATCAACTCATCAGAAGTGGATACCAAAAATAAGGGATATCACTGATGAAAGATATGATGGTCGACACCCTGAAGAATCCTCTAGGGGATCCCATCACTGATTAGTTTCACCCCTACAAGAGAATGTTGACGTTGATCATGGTCCTTTAATAGAAGAAGTATTTGTTTCGCACATTGAACTAGAGATCCACTAGAAATGTTGATCAGAAAGTCATGTGCAATAAGAAAATAATGAAGAGGACACTATGAAAGTGGAAGTTGTTTATGTGATCAGAGATATAGATGAACTCCTTGCTCAGCACCATAAGCAGCAACGCGAATCTAGAGAATCTGAACCTGAATTTGACGCTTATGAAGAAGAGTCTTCACAGAAGCAAATAGAAGACAGATCTTTGAACTTTGCTGAAGAAGAAGAAGAAGTTGACCAGAATGAAAAAGATATCATGGGTGTCAAAGTTGTCTATATGGTTGAACCAGGAAATGATCAGCCTGGTACACGCTTTTATAATCAACATCATCGTAGAGCCCCAATGACAGTTATCTCTGCAAATACACAAGGAGAAGGGTAGTCAAGTTCTCCCTGTGAAAATGAGCAAGGAGCAAAATAGCAATAAGAAATAGAAGAAGAATAAGAGCCTGTACTGATTGACGCCATGGCACTAGCTAGAGAACAAAGAGAAATGCAGCGTCAACTGGAGGTCAAAGATAAGGAGATTGTACAGTTTGGTACCAAAATGAATGATATGACGTTACAAATGAACATTATGATGGAGATGTTGCAGAAGAATATCACATCAAGTACCTATTTTGTCCGCTAATCAAGCTAATGCAACTTCTATACCACCAGTGGTACCTCAAGCTCTACAAGACATGCATGCATGAAGAATGAAGTTAACCCACTCTCCAAAGATAATTCAAAATCAGCTAACACCGAATATGTCAACTAGAAATAATAATGAAAAGATAAAATATAGCCTCGAGTTGAAAGTAAGGGTCACCTTACCCAGAATATGACAAAGTGCATTCAAAGGTTACTCTAAAAATTTAATACTTTCAGTGGACTTGGTAATCCAAAGCAACACCTAGCCCAATTTAAGGCTACTTGTGGTAACATAGGAGGGAATGATGCACTGCTTTTTTGTCAATTAGTAGTGACTACCGCCAATGGTATGTAGAATTGTCAAATGATTCAGTTAAAATATTTATTGAATTAGAGACTATATTTGTGAAGAGGTTCACTAGTGCAACCGAAAAAATCATAATCGTTGACCTTGCCTTGCAGAAAAAGAGGAAAGATGAGTCAGTGAAAAAATTCATAAGTCATAGGCGCAACCTAAGTATGAAGTGCGAGCAATAATTAGACGAAGAACATGCGATCCAATTGCTAATGGGCAATATAGATGATAAAATGGCACCATTTCTATGCATGGCATCGATTGCAACATTCCAGAACTTGCTCGATAGGGTGGCTAAATTCAAAAAGTTGAACCGCCCTAAGTCTAAAGTCTATACAGATAAAGCAAAGAGAAACAAACCTTTAGACTTAAGAAGAAATGAAATTTATGCTGCTTCTTATAGCTCAAATGGCCAAAAGCGGGTGATATATAATATGGATAAAGGAAAGAAGCCAATGTATAATGATGATAAGGGTAAAAAGCCTATTTATTTTAATCCACAACCAAAATTGGTATTATGAGTTAATGATAAACCTCAAACTTTTCCAAGTGGTGGGGAGTGTCCAAAACAAGCCACAAGAGATGATGAACGAATGCGGCCATCTCTTAAGAAAAAGATGAACAAAGAATATTCCTTTAGAAGGAATAGTGTGGCTAAATTATTTCAAAGCAAAGCGTCTACAGCATTAAATTAAAAGGTCTGAAGAAGCAGATCAAGTCAACAATCCAAATTACTATCCCTATCATCGGATGATCAGTCATCCTATCAAAGATTGTTATGTCTTCAAAGATTGGCTAGAAAGGACGTATCGACGAAGTGAATTTACACTATCTGATAGTATTTTAGTCAACCCAAAAAGAGAGTCTACAAGGATGATTACATCCTCTTCTGTATCATCCAACAAAGGCAAACAAAAGGAGAAATCAGTTTAGACTGAAGAATGGCAAATAATAGTCTCCAAAAAGACCGTGAAGATGCTGAAGAACGTAAAAGATGTCCATAATGTTAAGTGGAAATCACCACTTGAACCTATATTGGACTTAAGAGAGATGCCTAAACCATTTGGGCTTCGGCTCGATAAGGCTACTACATCAAGATGAGAAGCCTACTAAATGTTTGTAAATCAAAGAAGCTGGCTAAGAAAAGAAAGATCAAGAAGTGAACCACAACTCAAAAGATCATTAACAATCTAGAGGAATATCACCAGCCGGCAAGACAGCCATTTAGGCTTACAGACTTTATGCCTAAACTTTGCATTGTTGAATCAGATGAAGAAGATAATGAATATTAAGAGAGACATGTCGAATCATCTATGATGTCATATGTTCTTCAACATTAATTACTCCAAAATGATAAGGGAAGTCAGACAGACTTGACCAACCCGTCAAAATTTTTATCAGGAAAGCAAGAAGAGCTTGGGGAGCTAACATCTGAATTTTGTTTAATGACTCAACAAGATAATAATAGTTCAGATGAAGATCTATGTTTTCCTGACAAAGAAGAGTTATACTCATCGATATCATCACGTATGAAATGTATGACGTTGAAAAATGAGTCTAGCCCTTTTGGCCAATCTTCCAGAATAAGAAGGGAATTTGAAGAAACTACCTCTTCAAAAGAATCTGAGCGAGATAAAGTTATTCAAGTTCAGTTGAGAAGTGGTAAAGTTTTACCACCTACATCAAAGAAGGGAAATACAAATAAAGATAAAGGCAAACAAATTGAAGTCAACGAGGATATTATTCCTGAAAATCCTAAGTTAAAAGCCTAAAGCGAGATAGATTATAATATTCTATCACACTTGAGAAAGATCTCGCATAATTAAGTATGAGGCTCTCTTGATGTTAAAAAAGACCTGAGAAACTTTGATACATGCTCTCAAAGATCCGAGAGTTATGAAGCTTACTTTCAAAAAAATACATGACAAGCATTGCAAACTCAAGATCTCCCGAATCATATTTTTGAAGATCTTATGTTGGGAATGATCACAATCGTCCCTTTATGTTACCGAGAGTGATGGCATCTCGATCGAATATTGATTGATCCAGGTTCTTCTATCAATCTTATGAGTCTAAAGGTATTAAGAGGATTATCACTTGATATCTAACACCTTGGTATAGATAAGTTGATGGTTCATGGCTTCAATGAAAAAGGGCAAAAAACTCTGAGTTCTTTCATTCTCCTGCTCAAGTTTAAGGATTTATATACAGAAGTCAAGTTTCATGTAATCAATACCGATACATCATTTAGAGCTCTCTTGGGCCGGCCATGACTGCATGAGTATGGCATGGTCCCATCAACTATGCATCAAGTATCTGAAAGATAGAGAAGAATTCTAAATTCTTGGTAACCTACAACCATTCTCCGTCAATGAAGCAAAGATCTATGAAGATGAAAAATATTTCATCCTCAAAGAGCCTAAGCTAATAGAGTCTCTTAAAGTGGTATCATCCACTTTAGAAACTAAAAAGTAATTTTGTAAAGTGAAAGAGCATAAGCAAAGAGGAAGAAAGAAGGCAATGATGACTCTCCCTAAACCACTTAATTTTGCACCTAAGTTAAGAAAATCAGTTCCTCATTTGGGAAGTGACACGGAAGAAGAAAAAGATATGCCTATCAAACCTAAGAGAACTTATAAGCTTTCAAGAAAAGCAGAGTATGAAATAAATGATTCGATTCGATTGATTTTGAATCTACTTATGAAATAGAGTTCGATTGCATCAAGAGGATAGCTCACTTGGCAGAGTTAGATGACTCACTCAAAATTATACCCATCCCTTAGCAATGCTTCAAAGAAATTAGTCCACTAGAGGTTCATAATATTGAAGAATTGATAACATTCTATGTGTCGATGTTGAGTGAGAGTGACAGAATAGGAACTCTATTTTACAAATCTGAAGAGTCTCAGCCTCACAATTTTGAGCAGCCTACTCAACATGAAAATTATGATGAGATAGTGCCGACAAAGATACCAATATACAATTCATAAAAATTATGAAGAATGATGCATAAACTTAGAATTCATATTGGAACTACTAAACATAAGACTCAAATCTTTAACAAGACGTGGAGCCAAAGAAGTCCTCAAGCATCATGAAGAAGTGATAAGTTTATTACTAAAGGTTTGGGGTTCATCCATAAATCTCATCAAAATAGAGCCTGCAATAATATAATAGAAGCTGAGATCGAGACTCATAGTGATGAAGAAGATGATTCCCATAAAATTCTTCTTAGAAATGATGAAGAAGTAGAAGCCAAGCCCGCACCTGAAGAACTTGAAGATGGCGGACAAATAGCTACTATGGATGAACTTAAAGAAGTCAACCTAGAGGATGATCCCCCCAACTTTCGCCTTCACGATGAAAAGTTGAAGAGCTAAAAATGGTACTTTGTGAATTCAAGGATTGCTTTACTTAGACATATTCTGAAATGTCAAGCGTATCCCTTGATATAGCAGTTCACAAACTAGCTATTAAACCAGATACAATGCCTGTTAAGCAAGCTCCTAGGCGAATGAGATTGGAGATTGAAGAACGGGTAATTGCAAAAACTAAGAAATTAGTCGAAGCAGGCTTCATCTGAGATGAGAAGTATGTAGATTTGATAGCAAACATTATTCCAGTTAGGAAGAAGAACGGTCAAATCCATCTCTGCATTAACTTCCGGGACCTAAATAAGGTGTACACAAAAGATGACTTTCCACTTCCAATATCAGAACTATTAGTGGACAACACTTTCAGCTATGACATGTTCTCATTCATGGACGGATCATCGGGATACAACCAATTTAAAATGTCACCTAAAGATGAAAAATATACATCATTCAGAACACTTATTGGCATCTATTGCTACATAGCCATGCCCTTTGGCTTGAAAAATGCTAGAGCTACATACCAAAGAGTCATGACACGTATTTTTGATGAGTTGATTTATCAATAGGTGGAATGTTATGTCGATGATTTGGTAGTAAAAAGTTTGAATCATGAAAATCACTTTGAAGACTTGAGAATTGTACTAGATAGAATAAGAAAACATGATCTCAAGATGAATCCTTTAAAATGTGCATTCGGGTATCCTCCAGAAAATTCTTGGGGTACATTGTACGTCATAGAGGTATTGAAATTGATCTTGCTAAAATCAAGGCAATCGTGGAGATTCCACCGCCAAAAAATTGCATCAGCTCTCTTATTTACAAGGATAACTTGCATTCATCCATCAATTTATATCAAACTTATTAGGATGATGTCAACAATTTACAAGGTTAATGAAGAAGGATGCTCCATTCAAATGGGATAAAGAGTGCCAAGAAGCATTCAATAGCATTGAAAGCTACCTGTTAAATCCACTAATCCTTGCAGCGCCTACTCCCGGGAAGCCACTCATTCTATACACAGCTGCGTTAGAAGAGTCTCTTGGGATATTGTTGGCATAACACAATGAAGAAAGTAAAGAGAACACTCTTTATTATATCACTCGGAGGCTGATTGGAGTAGAAATGAGATACTCTCCGATAGAGAAGCACTGTTTAGAATTAATCTTTGCAGTCCAAAAGTTTCATCACAATATGTTATTTCATAAGATTACCCTTATCTCAAGGATCGATCCACTGAAGTACTTGATGATAAGACCAGTGTTGACAAGTCGCTTGATAAGATGGGCAATAGTTCTTTTACAATTCGATATCACATATGTTTCACAGAAAGTAGTGAAGGGACAAATCTTAGTAGATTTTCTAGTTGCACATCATATTCCTGCGGACTCTTCTCTTAATGATGATTTGCCCGTGAGTAAATTGTGCTCATTCATGAAAGAGAAAAATCATAAATTTGGAAAATGTACTTTGATGGAGCCTCATCGATCAAATAACTCCAACATCTAAATTTCCCAAGAGCAAGAGAATCGATCATCTTCATAACACCGAAGAGGGATACAATCATATGGATTGATCAAGCAAAGAACTAATAATGAAGCTGAATATGAAGCATTAGTGGTAGGTCTTGAAGAAGCTATTTTCGTAGGCATTCAAAACTTGCATATTTTTGGCTATTCTAAGCTTATTATAAATCAAGTACTTGGCATCTATAGAATCAACAAGCTTGAGTTAACTTTCAATCATAAGTGAGTTCTCGAGCTTATGAAGCAGATAGCAAATATCGCACTAACTCGAGTCTCTCGATCCGAGAATAGTAAAGCCAATTGTTTGTCAAAATTAGCAAAGGAAATGGCTAGTATGAATGGTGATTATGTCATGATCGGCATATTTACTTAACAAGTCTTAGAAAAGTATCAATCCCTCGTAGGGGATTATCAAATCGACCATAGTATGACTGTTGCTCACACTCCAAAATCAACAAGAAATTATACCAAGAAAAGCTAAGAATGACATTGCTTCAGAAAAGTAGTGTGAAGCCTTTATTGTAGAAGAGTCACGTGATTGGAGGCAACCCTTCATCGACTACTTTAAAGAAGGTAAATTACCAAATAATAAATCACTGGCAGCTCAAATTGAGAAGAGGATGTTACACTATGCTTTCATCAACAATACTCTATATCGTAGATCCTTTAAACAAATGTGGCTATGATGCCTAGATGTAAATGAAGCTACCAAAGTGATGGTTGAAGTTCATGAAGGACTTTGTGATGCACATCAGTTAGGTCCCAAGATGAAAGTAAAAATCAAAAGGATGAGCTATTATTGGTCATCTATGGTGAGAGACTGTATCAATCATGCTAAGAAGTGTCATGAGTGTCAAGTACATAAGAATCTCATTCATCAACCTCCAAATCCATTACACCCAATGATAGCATCTTGGTCATTCAAATGTTAGAATAATTAATTGACCACCCACCGATCGTCATCCTAAAATAATCGACTATTTCTCTAAGTGGGTCAAGCTACCCCATTTAAAGAAATTACACGACCAAGTGATCAACTTCTTCATGCATAATATAGATTTGATGATGTCAATAATTTCGATAATGGCGCTTTCAAAAGTGTAAAGATTTATAGATTCATCGATCGACACAAAATTGATTGGCGATACTCTTCAATATATTATCCAAGAGTAAATGGTTTGGCGAAGACCTATAACAAGACATTAGTCAAACTGCTCAAGAAGATTCTCACTAAAAATAAAAGAGAATGGCATACCAAGCTAGTAGAGGCACTTATCAAACTACCTACAAGACGCCTAAAGCTCCCCTATTCTTTGGTATTTGAATCAAGCAGTTCTTCCTCAAGTTGAGTTTCCTTCACTTCAAGTAGCCATCCAATCTAACCGAAGATCAAAATAGTCCGAGAATGGAGGAACTATGCTTGATGAAGTTCAAGCTCAAAATCTGGAAGTCTATCGAGCAAAGATGTCCAGGGCTTTTGACCATATGATGCGGCCTCTAACATTCCAAAAAGGAGAATTGGTCCTCGTGCTGAGAAGGCCAATTATCCCCAATCAAAAATTTAGTGGCAAATTTGAGCCTAACTGGGAAGGCCTTTTTTCCATTGAAATGGTGTATCAAGGAGGGGCATACCAACTCATCAACCTAAAGGGTGAGAGACCAATGCCGACAATTAATGGTCAATACTTGAAAAAGTATTATACTTGACAACCACATTCTCGAGGTACAATAAAAATCCCCCTGCAAGACAGGGAGCATTTTTTTTATTATATCTATTTAGGTCGACATCGTGTTTCATGCCGAGATCCCTAAATAAATATACTCTTGATGAAGAACTTTTCCATGAAAATTCTCCTATTACACAGGGGAATTTTAGAATTATATACATAGGCAAAAGCAATGCTACATGTTGAAACTCTCTTAAGAGCATATTAATTCAAATATTGATATATTTGCATATTTTCATCTAGAGAATTCTTCTAACTATGCTATAGAATTCCCCCTATAAGACAGGAGGCATTTTTTTGTTTGTGTTAAGTTTTGAGTTGACGTCGTGCTATAAGACGAGATCCTCGAATATATGCTGATTTAGGTTGACATCAAGCATTACGCCAAAATCCCTAAATATATCTATAATTATCATTGTTAAGTTGCATGTTCTTGTAGAAACAAAAAGAATCTATTTCTATGCATGAAAAGACAACGCTAAATGTCAAAAAATTTATCTCTTAGATTTGCCAAAATTCTGGAGATCAAGTTAGAAGAACTCCCAATTTTGAAGGCTTCAATCAATTAAGTTAGAAAAACATCAACATCTACATCCTAAAGTCTAAGACATGGATGGGTTCTAAAGGTCGAACTTAACAAGCCCACAAATGACCGAGTTGCTAACGCTCTCCTCACTCAACAAGCCACGATAAAAGGCTGCAGTGAAAGAGCCCCCGTTCATCAGTCTGATGACAAAAGCACCAACCCACTACAGCTTAAGTTGAAGACTCGAGTAGGTTATAAAGGTCGAACTCAACAAGTCCAAATATGATCAAGTTGCTAACGCTCTCCTCACTCAACAAGCCGTAAGAAAAGGTCTGAAAGACCCCGCTCATCTTCAATGCAATCTCAAACCGTTCTTAGTGATTACAAGGCCGGATCTAAGAGATCTTTCTACTTGATCGATATATCGCAATCTAAGAAACACTCAATTGTCGCTCTCAAATTAATCTTCATATACCGTAAGGTGATATTTATCTATTCTCAAATGATCTAATCAAGCTCAAAATACAGATCAAAGCCAATCTCACTCATCAAGTCCAAAAGCCGCATGGGATCGAGGAGGCAATTCTCTTAGTTCAACCAAAGTGAAATGGTGAAATTTCATGATTATTTAGTCTAAAGCACATCTAGACTAATAACTCAATACATCCTATGATCTTTGAATGCTAGTTTGTATATATCCTTCAACGAATCCATCAAAGCTGATTATAGGGGTTTTCATGGTGGATACACTTTTGACACAAGTCAAGGACAAATGGAGTGTCTTCATCAAGTCCGTGAAGCAAGCCTAGGATAGAAGGAATTTTAAATCCCAGGCACGCGAATTAAACCAATTGCAAATCATCTTAAATCGTAAATAATTCCTCCAAACCCGCAGCGTAGGTTGGAGGAAACTCAAATCTGATGACATAAAAGAAAAGATCTTGAGAAAGCCATTGAAGCGGCATAGTAGATGGTGTAGAACTCTTATCTATCAACAATGTGATTCTAACAAATTGATCAATCCGGTCATTTAACATGTCCTAAATAAGGCATCATCACTCAAATGACAAACTCTAATGACAAATCCTATCCAAAAGCTTAGAAATTTGTTAAAATGATAAAACATCCAAGTTTTGGCTGGCCAAAAAGGTCAACGAGCTTTTGACAAAGCGTGGCTGTATGCGAATCACATTTGTTGGGGGGGGCATTTGTTGACCTCCTCATATGTGTCATAAATCAAGACAAGTCCACAAAGTCAATTCGGAACTTCTGAGGTGACCTACACCAGAGCAATGCACTGATGTCATCAATATGGTCGAAATGACCTCGACAATGCAGACTTCACCATTCGCGTTGAGCGTCATTAAGTGATCAAAATATAAATATTAAAAAAATCTAACGATCAATGCATTTAAGTGCTCCGAATTTCTCGATGTAACATGTATATCAGCTGCGGCGATGATTAAGCGACCTCGTTCATGAAGCGATTATGTTGTTAGCTTTGAAACATCAAAAATATCAAATGAGATTCTGACTTAATTGAACTGCTTTGTTATGCAAATGTCAAATGATTTAAAGTGTATGCGCCATCGATACTTAAATGTGCTAGGCGTCACTAAAATAAATTAAAAGCGACCTCCGACGAATGGACTTAGTGTTCGAATGTCAAAATTGATCAAAATATAAATATTGAAAAATCTAGCGATCAATTGATTTTTCATCAATGTGTTGACATGCGATATTCGAGAAAATGAACGATGACCAAACTCGTTGGTGAAATTGATTCATGCTTAGAAATATTGAACTATCAAATGAGGCTATCGTCAATTGAAGTACATGCAAATGGCAAATGATTTGAAGTGACAGCGTGCAAATCGAGACTAAAATGCACATGACATCACCAAAATCAACTCAAATGAGCTCCGATTGATGAACGGACTTCACCATCACATTCAAAATGTTGAAACTGGTCAAAATATAAATATTGCAGTAGTCGGCCGATGCGGCCAACATTAATTGACTTGTCAGCCGCACATATCGGTCGAGGGCTGACATAAACCAAACCACTGTTCATGAAATTGAATTTAAGTTAAGCTTTTAAACGTTGAAATCATCAAATAAGGCTGACTGCACTCAATTCGGACAAGTCATTGCAAATGTCAAGTTAATTCAGCGGTGATGATATTTTGAGAAATTAATTGGCATTTGACTTGGGTCAAAATAAACCGATCATGAAATAATTCGCGTTTGAATATCAAATTATCTTAAATTATTATATATATTGACTATATGAGTTTACCGGCATAAAATTCATATTAAAAATATTTAATCAATTTAAAATTTATTTAAAATCTCTAAATTAATCTCTTATATGGAAAACCGTTCCCTCCACTTTCTCCCTTAATCGCACAAAAAAAAAAACTGCTCATGGCTCTCCTTCAATTGAAGAAAATAAAGAAAAAGAAGGGACAGCCTCTCTTCCTCGCGCTTTTTCATTCCCACGTTCAAAACTCCTTTGCATAGGTAATTCCTTCTCCCCTCTCATTCTCCTCCGTCTCGCGCATCCCACTGCCTCGGCATCTCGCCGCGGACCACTCCGCTGCGCCTTCCCGTTCCGCCGTCCAACCCGCTCCGGCCCGCAGAACGCGCAATCCCGCGCCTCCGCCGCACCTTCTCGTTCCGCCATCCAACCCGCTCCGGCCCGCAAAATGCGCAATACCACGCCTCCACCGCGGCCCGCTCCGCAAAATGGTCCTGCGGCCCACCTTCCGGTCCACCGTGCAAACCGCCTCCGCAATCCTTCCCGTGCCTCCACCGTGGCCCGCTCTGCACGGCTCGCACCCGCAATCTCGCCAGCCCACCACAAACCCGCGTTCCTTATTCCCGCTTCCGCAATTCCGGATGCTCCGGCCAGCAGAATGCGCAATCCCGCAGCCCGCTCCGCAATTCCGTGCAATCCAATCCCTCGGCCCGTCCAACTCCGGGCCAGCCTCCACTTCGGCCCATCTTCACTTCGCTGCGCACGCGCCTCAGCCGCGCATCCCACTACCCGTCCCGCAACCTGCACGGGCCACTGTGCATCCCATTCCGTCCCGCAACCTGCACGGCCCGCTGTCCGACCCATTCCTTCCCATTCTGTCAGCCCGCTGCGCACGTCCCACCAGCCGCTGTCCGCTCCGCATCTGCTGCTCCGGCCCGCAAACTCTCAAGCCCGCTGCACGATTCTTACACCAACCCATCGATTTTGATTGCGCCAGGGAGCATCATCAGGCAGTTCTTTCGATTTTATGTATCCTCCGCTTTTTTTGCTATGAAGCGGGAAGAACGTTGTCGAGGTTTTCTGGTTTCTCGTCGCGTCCTTTGCATTCTCCTCAAATTTGTCTGCGCATGGAGAAGCGACACCGGCAAAAGGCGGGTTCTTCTCTTAGTTTTCAATATACCCAATCTTGTTCCTTCACGTTCGTGTAGAAAAATGAGTCAAACATGTGGGATCATAATTGTGGATATATGTTTGTGTTTCTTTGGTTTGAAGGTATGATCGTGCTTAAGAAGGTGCGACGAGATGAAAGTTGTGATGTCATGAAGACATGCTTCGAGAGGTGTCATAGAGTAAGCACATCAGTTAGATGTCACTCCCCAGCGAAATGTTCTTTTTTATCTAATTTCTAGACTTAGAAAAAGGGGAGATGAATATATATTGCATTTGTCTTCTTTTAGGTGCACGAAGGCCTTCAAAGGGTCGCGACGAGATAAAAAAATTGATTCTGAGTGTCCCTGACACCATTCACGAGAGGCGTCTTAGAATAACAAGATGTAGCCCACAGGGGATGGCCTTAGCTACCAAAATTACGTCAAATCTTTTGACTTAGGAAAAATGGGACGATAAAATGAGCTACTTAAGAGCTAAGTAGGAAACCTGCAATTAATTTAAACTAAAATTCAAACAAGAAAAAAATTGGGGGGGGGGAAGTAAAATAACATACAACAAACATAAAAGTAAAACAAAATAAAAAGAATGATAAAAAGCACTTACGAAATTTATCTAAGCAGAGTTGAAAGCCCACTAAAGTTTCTAATCGCTCCCTTTCAAATGTCCTAACTCCAACCCTTCAAACAAATGGAATAGAATAGGAGACTCCATCTTGGCATTATTTATAGAAATTAGAAGAGGTAGTGAGTGGTTTGCTTTCAAAAGAAAAAGAGAGGGAAAATTGAATGTAGCAAAATTTGAATAAAAGAGGGGGAAAATGAGAATTACTTCAAGGGGTAAATCTTCTTTTTAAAATAACAAATTAAATTATCCTTTGAACAGTAGGCTTCAAAAATCCACAAGAATCTGCAACTCTTTGTACAAGGAAGGCGATATTAAATCAATCAAAATGCAAAATCATAGGGCTTCCTTTAATCAAAATTTCAAAACTTCATTCTAAACTATGATTTTCAAAATCAACGAAATCACTAATTAGGTGAAATTATATAAGTATAAACACTGCATGCTTTCGGACATAGAGATTTAAAGTGTAAATTTTTAATGCGAAAGAAAAAGCTGTGGAATATATTAAATATTAATCTGAAAAATCTAATAAGATATTAGATTAATTTACAACGCCTTCTTCACCACCGGATCTGCAACTCTTTGTACAAGTAGATAGAAGGCGATACTAAATTAAGATGTACAAAAATTATAGGGCTTCCTTCAATCAAAAATTAAGGAATTTCATCCTAAATTATGATTTTCAAAATCAACGAAATCACTAATTAGGTGAAATTAGCTATAAACACTTGCTTTGGACATAGAGATTTCAAGTGTAACTTTTAATGTCGAAAAAATTTGTAGTAAGTTGGGATTAAATGAAAATCAAATCAATCTCATAATTGAAATAAAACTACAAAAGTCTTAAATACACGGTATGAATATCAGAACTATCTTTGAATGCTTAAATTCAAGGATCTCAGGTTGCTTCTGGTTTAGTCTTAGCTAGATGCGGGTTAACAAAACCTAAAACCTAATAAGAGTTTCAAATCGGTGAAGTATCAAATTGATTACGTGAGATGAGATCTAATCCTCTATTAGCAGCTAAATAGAGTTGACAGGATCTAAAGCTCTAAAATATATTCAAATTAATTAATTTTTTCAAATCAAGTTAAGTAGCAATCTGAAACTTCTTAAATGAAACTCTACCATTAAAAACTTAAATCAAACTCAATCTATCCACCTTCCGTAATTGTTTATCAGGGGTGACAAATTAAGAAAACTCTAGCTCACAAAGGAACTAATGTCAAATCAAGTGTTCTGCTAGGTTCACTCTCAATCAATCTTTTGCCAAGAAGTGACGGCTCGTGTCCTCCGACCGGCTTGCTCAAGAGCTCCATGAATGAAGTACCACCGAGTCCTCGACGGGTGGTTTGGCCGACTCCATTATATTACGACATAAACCGTGATGCTGGCTCTCGCCTTTGAGTGAATCATAAGGTATACTTGATAGGCAAATGACCTCTCCGCCTAAGTAGACTTAAGTATGTCTCCTTAAACAAACACCACCTCAAGTCTACAATGATTTCTTGGACGACGTAACCCATGTGTTGCTGATAAGGATCCTTCGGTCAAGTTGAGTCGATTATCTCCTTTAACTAAGTGTGGACCGCGGACCCGAGATGACTGAACCATGGGATCTAGATCGCACGCCATCATTCCCCAACCATCGGCTTAAGTCGAAATGATGAATTTCATAATCTTAAATTCAAAACTCCATATGCCGCTACTATACGCCACGCATTGCATCTAACGAAGCATTAATCGAAAGTTCTCTCACTTGGGAGGGTAATTAACATGTGAGCTTTTATAAGAAACCTGAAACCAGATCTAAAGTCCTCACAAAATGAGGATGAAATCTCTGAGTAGTGTCTTATCTACTATTCCATCTGCCTTCTGAAAATTACACCGACACTTTAAATTATACTCTCTTCAATTCAAAAATTGTCGAGAGGTCGGTGGCGAATTTTCAGAGCCCACAAGAATGAACTTCTTCACCATCATTATATTTGCCTCAACTGACATACCTTTCCAGTCGGGGAGCAATTAGGGCATCTTTATGTTGCAGGAGGTTGCAGAAGATCACCATGGGCACCAGCAACTGAAACAGGTATAGTGCTTACACAGATACCACCGACAAAACATCTAGCACAGGCCAACTATCCGGTGTAAAAAATAAGCAAATACAACATCAGTGACACTTTTCAACATGTAGCGAGTAAATCTTCAATCTAAAAAAGGAAATTCAAATCAACTTGTATATCAGTTAAGAGAGTAGATGCATTAGATTTGAGTTATATTAAGAAAGATAGGAATAGAGGTAAGCCTAATAAGACTTGATTAGGAAGTATAAAAATAAGAATCTTATTATATTAGAATTTAATGAAAATACGACATTTAATAGGACTCAATGAAGAAAATGGATTCACGTAGCCGACACCACGTAGTGGAATAAAAGCTTGTTATTGTTGTTGTATTCAACTTATATGCCAACAAACGCTCTTCATGATGCTAACCAAGAAAACAACATCAGAATGGAGAACAATAGAATGCCCACATTCATCGCTAAAAACAAGAACAACAAGAATGGGCAAATTGATTTTTTATTTCAAAAACAGCAATTGGTCATATGAAAATCTGGATTGGAGATTATACCTTGAATTGGCATAGTTTTGTGGAAGGCCTACCTACAATGGCCAAGGTAAGGAATACTTACATTGTATTTAGGAAAGCTTTTTGCATGCAGTGCGGTCCGCAGGTAGCGTTTGAGAAACTACATTTTAGCTACATTTTGAAGAAGATGTGATGAGAAAGTTGTATTTTTCAACCTTACTTGATAGAGTGTGATAGCTACCAGAAAGCTGTAGTCTAACTTTTTTAAAATAAAAAAATTTTTAATACCCGCTGCAATTTCTATGATAGCAACTTGTTCTACAACAACACATCACCACTGTATTTTCATACCGCTATAGCTATCCCAAACAGAACGTAATACATACCAATTCCATGGCAATACTTGCATCTCTTATTCTTTTGTTGCTCAAAATTGTTGCTTCAATAAGCATTAGTGCTGATATTACACCCACTGCTCCTCCTCAAAAAGATCCTATAATAGCATCCACCTGACTGAAATATAGAGAAAGAGAATCCAGCCTCTTCAAGTTTAATGAAGAATATTAAGATTAGAATTAATCTTATTAAAAACCTTAGTTGCAGTGGCAGATGTGCTCCGTATGAAATCTTCGTAGGATGTGCCACCAAGCCCTAAGTTAAGCTCCAGCTGCAGCAAAGAGAATTTGGAATTCAAAATCATCAATATAAGCTTGGAAAAAAGCATTCTTGAATTTTTCCTTGAAATTACTTTTTCAAAAATAGCACTAGAAGTGATAAAACGGGAATTGAATGTAACTGAGAGCTAACAACTGCTACTAAAAGAACAACACTAATAACAACAGCAATTAACAATAATGCTGATCATAAAGATAACAATAACTAGACACACCTACAAGAAATTCATGATTCATAATCAAATAAATTTCATTTGATTAACTGAAGCATATAATTTAATCGTGTTTAAAGGTTGAATACCACTTCAAGATCTAGAAATACATTGAACTTTTTAAAGGTTGAATCATCTATATAGCTAGTAAATCATGCATGAAGCATAGAAATGGCATTGGGTGGTATGGGGACTTCGTGTGGGATGAATCAGGTCCGATGAATTCAGTGCTTATCCAAAACGTGAACATGCGAACTGTATATCCATAGATCAAACAGAGTTCAGTGCCACCAATCGTTTCAGCCATCTTGATCCCATGGAAAATAACAAAAAGAATTTCAACAAGAAATACAAATATAGCAGAAATGCAGAATAATAAGCAATGAACTGTTGCTTTAGTCATTTCCGACTTGCTTTTTGAAGACCTCCAAACATTATTATGCCTGATACCAAGGAGAAAGATGTCAAATACAGCTGCTTCATAGTATTTGGTGCCTGTGCAAGAATACAGTACGTGTTAAAACAAATAAATACCAAAACTTCGATGCAACAAAGTTGATCAGAAATATGCCATATTAGGATGAAATGGAATGGTTGATGGCATGCCTGGCATCTCATTCTCGTCGCTGCTCTCATTGTTGCACAGTTGCACTTCTTATTCTTTGTTGTATGCGCAATCTCCTCACCTAAGAAAATAGAAGCAAAGGAACACAAGTTGTGGAAAGTGTAGTTCACTAGATGTTATTCTAGCCACAAGCATAAAAAATAAAAAATGAATATTACACAAAATCATGGATGAAAAATTTATAGCTAAAAAGAAGAAATTTTGTGAAATGGAATAAGATAGCCGTTTAATCTAACAATATCAAGAAATCAATGAACACGGTAACTAGAAGTGAAGTTTCATGTAACCTCTTCCATGAGAAAGAAAATTTTATTGTGTCTGCTTCTTATGTTGTCATCAAGTTCTTGCAGCTGCATCTGAACAAAGTCCTCAAAACTCTGGCCCTTCAATAATGCAAAAGGTGACCAAAAGCAAGCATCTTTATTAATATTATAAAAGGAAATAAATTGTAATAGAATTTTCCACAATCACTCTCCAACAGGCTAGTGGATTGATTATATAATAAAATTATTAGAAATATGACAAACATAAAAAATAAAAAAGATCAAAATGATTCTCCAACTATTTATAAAGGGCCAAAATAATCCCAGAGTATCTAAGAGAATCAATTTAATTCCCTGAATATTTAAAAAAAAATTTCCCCTTGATCTTCTCCTTCTTTAATCTTCACCATGAAATCATACAAACATCATGAGCCATACATAAAATAACACTCCAACACACTTCACTTAGTCTCAGGCACTCTCACACTTGCCAAAACTTTTTTCCATTACAATTAGACCCTTATTTATAGTTGTAGCATCCTCCTATTAGTTGCCTCCATGTCCTTCCAAACAACTCTCTCAAATAACTTTTAAAACTCCCTGAATTGACCATTAAAATTGCTTAAAATTGATTTGTTAGGTCATGGCACCGCAATGCTGGATTCTGGTGTTCTAGCATCACAGTGTTGGTACCTGCAACGTCTAGGCGTTAGACTCAATCTTTTTGCTTATATTGAGGTGATTTAGCATCGTAGTGCTGATTTTTCATTGCCTATGCGCTTTTCTTATTATCTTCGAGCTGAAAATTTCTAAGTCACTAGTGCCATGACGCTATTTCTTTAGTGCCTGGAAGCTATTGTTACTATCTTCAACTCCATCAATTATTCTTTAGTTCTAGCAGTGTTGACCTGAGGTACAGGTTTTATTTTCTGCACTTCTTAATGAGGTCATTTTTCATCTTTCTCAGCTCATTTTCAACGTCATGCTGAGTATCGGAAGTCCCATCACTTCTTGTACTGGCGACATGGGAGTTTCTTGGACTTCTATAACTTAGGTTGCAAGTGGAGTGGCTACACTCTTTTCAAAAGTAAAATGGATATGTTCTTGAGGAATAATATCTATGAGCAGTATACAATCATACTCGGCATGAATTTGCAATGTTTCTTTACAGATATATGAGTTCGTACTTTCAGCGGGTAAGTTCACTGTCTACACAGTGGATTGTGCAGGAGGCTGAGCGACTTCTCCTAAAGTTGTTACAGTAGGTTCCTCCATTGGTGGTACAGTTTCAACGGCAGTCAGAGGAGAAACACCATGATTAGTGTATTGCTCTTCCAGATTGTTAATGTTAAAGCACACTACATAATATCAGATAATTTTTTAAAAAAATTTCAGTCAATTCATTTCATTATATTCTCAAGAATTAATAAAGCGCGCAATTTTCTGAACACCTTTCCCATTAAAAGTGCTAAAGTCGATGTCATTTCCTTCACAAATTTGCTAAAGCTTCTGGTCTGCCGAGAGGCTCAGCTGGAACCACTTAGACTTCGAAGCTTCCTCATAGAGAACTTCTCTCTCTTCTCTCTATTCTCTCTCAACCCTTATCTTCTTCTTCTTCTTCTTCTTCTTCTTCCCCAAACTATGATTTCTCTTGTGCTTAGAAAAGAAGAGGGCGTTGAGATCCTCATTCAAAATATCAAGCTAATATGATGTAATAAAATTTAAGAATAAGTATAGTAAATTAATTTCATTACATCATACCACGCAAGACGTTATCGTTGAAATGAAGAATTCTCACTAGTACTTGCTATTTTTAAATAATTATTCTTTTCCTTAATGTTAAAGAGATAAGATATTAAATATTAAACATGTTGAATCATTTGCAGATATTAAAATAAATTTTTTTTGAAGATAATTATAATGATTTATTTTTATTATATTTAAAATAAATATTTTTCATTCAATTATTTTAATATTTATAAATATTTATAATTATATCTATATTTTAAAACTATTATTATTTAAAAGTGATTTGTGATAAATTTCTGAATTACAAGTCACTTTTAAATAATAATAAAAATATGATATAATTATAAATATTTATGTTTTAAAAATAGTTAATTATTTCAATTTTAATTTTAATGAATGAAAAATAATTATTTATTTTAAATATAAAAAAATAAATCGCATTCCAATAATATTTATCTTATTAAAAGGAAATTTAAATTTATTTTCCAAAAAAAATAATTTAAATGCAGATACTTGTCAAACGCAATTTTGATCTTCAATCAATCTCAACCAAGCCTTTCCCACTTTAACGCTAAGAATACTTAATTATTTAAACTATAAGCCGCTATTGTAGGCGTCATTTGAGAAATCGCCACTTTGAAGCTTATGATCAACGCGTAAGTCGGATCCGACGCTACGCATAATACAATCGCTACTATATATATTCTTAAATTTTAGTTTGACCATACTTAATTAACTATATCCTATTCTAATGATACTTATTTTTAAAAAATTGCCTGTAATATTCTACATAATTTTACAAGGAGTTATTAGATAATAGGAAAGATGGAGAATATTGAAAAATGTCGTTGGTAATGGAAGAAATTTTTAAAATAAATATAATTTAAAATATAATTAATAATTTAAGTATCTTAAAAATAAAATTTAAATATAGGTATAATCGCCGCTTATTGGACTTTTATATACTAAGTTATTAAGCGAATTTATACGTAACTATCGCTTAAATTATTTTATATCTAAGTACACAAGTTATAATGTAAATCGTCCGCTTAACATCTATAATTTCATATAAGTGACAGATAAGTCACGGATAAACGGACAACTATATTTATATTTAAATTTTATTTTTAAGATACTTAAATTACTAATTATATTTTAAATTATATTTATTTTAAAAATTTCTTCTTGATAATGATGATCTGAAATAGCTCCCAGCATCCTTCATTTATATGAACTCGTGAATTACATTATCAAATCATTAGTTGTGAATTACACTTTAGGTAAAATTATCGGTTTAGGGTAATATAATAATATTTTTCAAAGGTAAAGCACTCAATAGGATTTTGTATACAACAAAAATTATTTTGTTTAAAATAAATCAATGATTGAATAATAAATTGATTTAATAAGAATAAATGTTTATAAAAATATAATCTATTTTTAACTTCTTTGCTTCAAAACTATTATGATCGGATTCATATAAATGCAAAAGAATTTAGCTAATTTGTCAATAATATTTTAAATAAAATGCATTTAATCATAATTAAACTATTATTAAAATTTAATTAATCAAAACATTTCATATAAATTCAATAAAAGTTAACCTGTTTAACTGTATAATATTAGATTGTAAAACATTATCATATTAAAAAAAAAAAACAAACCAGCATGTCTTTTCGTATTTACGTGCTATTGAAAAAAAAAGGGATATTTACAAATCAACCATCTAAAACATATGCATTTACAATTTAACCACCTCATCATTTTTTCAACTATAGTATGTATGAATCAAATCGTTATGAATTTTCTAAAAAAAAATATGGGTTGGGCTTTTAATTTTAATATTTGAATGTCAATTTGAAATTTCACGTTTATGGTTAATTTGTAAATATGTAAGAATGGGGTGATAGTGTATGTAAAAAAATTATAATAAACCTCGACACTTCACGATTGAAAGATATATGCAGCGATAGATATGTCAAAAATTGATTTGACACAATAATTCAACTCGAAAAATTTGGATTCGAGTTGATCCGACTAATTTTCAGGTCAGATTCGAGTCTAAGAAATTGACACATTTAATTATTTATGTCATGTTCGAGTTGACCCATCAACCCGAAATTGATCCGATTTTGACCTGTTAATTAGGATTTCACACATTTTTTATCCACAAACTTCAAAATTTACTTAATTTTTTTACCTTTGAACCCTAATATGGCTCGATTTTGACCTAATATATGTATAAATAGATCATTTGTGCGTCGGATCAACGCGATGAAGGAGTTGAGATTTTGACCCATTTAATAATCGTTCAAAGTTTATTCACGTCGAGTCAATTGAGATCAACTACCCATCCGAACATGCATTACATATCTATATATATAATAATATTGCACTAATAAGCATTTATAGTGATTCAACACATTAATATTTATATGCTAACACTTAGAAAATAAACATTATACAGTTATACTGCATTAAAAAAATTAGTAATTGCATTCATAAAAATATATATACAAATAAATTTAAATGTGATTAATTTATAATTAAATACATCACTTATCTGAAAGCCTTTTCTATAACATCATATGATATTTCAATATATACTTTAATAAATACGTAGTTTAAAAAATGTATTTAAATTAAATAAATATTTCTTGAAAAAAAAATAGAAATATATACATAGATAATCATATTATATAAATAAATCAAGCAATTCACAATTAATTTATTAAATCACAATTCAAATATTGGGATCATATTACAAAAAATATATAAATGTGCTATAATTTTGGATTTGATAATTCTAAAATAATAATTTTATCTCACTAATTATCGATGTCCAAATGTATATTAGATATCAATTTTATTTGATATGGTGCTCAAAATACCGCTAATCAAAGTCGAATCTTAATATCAAAAGCGACCGATTTGAGTCCAATCAGATTAAGAAGACTGAAATATCTCAATCTTTGGGATATCATTACATCCCAAAATAGCTCTTAAATATAGTGTTTATAGTCAAATCGAAGCGCCTCGACGGATCTAACTAACCTAAGATCTCATAATTGACTTCATTTGGGCATCCAAATGCTCAAAATACATCAAATGATCGAAGGAACCATTCTAAGCCGTCGATCAAGAGGAGTGCACGGACTTTGCATAAATTACAAACGCCTCCTCCCATCTATAAATAGAACTCTATCCCTCACATGAGAGAAGAAAAAGTGAAGAAGAAGAGGAGCTGAAACAAGTAAAGAAGAAGAGAAAGAAACCAAGCAAGGAAGAAAAGAGGCGACCACCCCGCACCAGAAATTACCCCGCATCAGAAGTTACCCCGCATCTCCATCATCAGCAACTGTTACAACCTAATCATTGTTACATAGTTATTGTACCTCATACACCATCTTGTAATCCCACATTGGGAAGAATTTGTACTTTGCAACATATCCATAGTGGAACATTTTACCGGGCCGCCCCGTGGTTTTTCCTCTTTCGAGGTTTTCCACGTAAAATTCAAGCTCTCTACTCGCTCTTTAAATATCTGTGCTCGATTATACAAAGGCTAAGACATAAACTCTTACTCTCATCACGATTTCTAGGACGCATGCTTGCCTGTGGAAGAAAACCCTTCAATCATACTGAATATCCACGTCATGGCCATAAAGCGCAACACTCCACAACGGCCTCCTCCGCCCAACTCCGTCACTCTCAAACCGTCTCAACCAAGAACGCCAAGTTTTTGCCTCAATCCCTCGATAGGCATGACCTTGCGGCGAACGGAATCTCTTTGGAGGATCGTGTCGCCGAATGGAGGAGTCAAAATAAGATGATCCAACTTTTGCAAGGACTACAACAACCGACAAATGAACCAAGATCTCGCGTTCTGAGGAGGTCAAAATGCTAATCTTCCCGACGAGTTCCTCGAAGGACCATAACGCCGATCTCCTGACATCGCTAGTTCTACTCATCCATCAGTACCAACCGCTACTAATCCACCGATTGTTGTCGATAACTTCACACATGCTCATCTGTTAATCGCCATGACACATGAAGTATGATGCTTAATGCGAGATGAATTTCATCTTCAAGATAAATTATCTTCACCCACACCATGGTGGAGTCTCACCTTTAGGAGCCATTCTTCAACATCCCATTCCAGGTTTCAAGCTTCAGCATTCCTATATGATGGGGCAATCACCCACATGAACATATCACCATTACAGGACTATCATGCATATCCAACGAGCTCACACACCGCTTTGTCAAGTTTTTCCTATTACCTCAAGGGGCAAGCTCGACTTGGTTCTACTCTCTTCCAGGGGATCCATCCGCACCTTTAACTAACTCGCTAAGATCTTTGTGGAGCTTTATTGCTAATCGGAGAATCATTAAAGATTCCTCCCATCTTTCCGTATCCACGTAATGAGGGTGAATCACTCAAAGAATACTTCCAGGTTCTCCAGAGGCTCGCCAAATACCGGTAGACCAATTATTAAGAGGAGTTTTCCTGAGGACTCCGGCCTCCTTCTATTCATCCTTAATGGGACACACCGTTCAGAGCGTCGATTTAGTTCATCGCATAGAAGCACAAATCTCCGCTGATGAAGCTATTAATGCCCATCGCAAACAATTTGAACAATCTGCAGGGAAGCGCAAAAGCACCCAAGGAAGTGCAGACCGACAGACCCATCAAAAGAAGCGACAAGGTAATCGTGATCTCCCTCCACGTCCCTCATATCAACGACATGAACCTCGACCGAAAAAACATACACACCCAACACATCTCGTGTTAACATCCCCGATGACTATTCGAATGAAGAAAGCATCAAGTGGCCGCATCCATTGAAACCAAATTCGTGAAATCGTGAGCAATATTGCCACTTTCATCGAAGTCGGGACATACTCAAGCATGCATACAACTCAAAGAAGAAATCGAGAGACTCATTCAACAAGGATATCTACGCATTTGTGAAGAGTCGACTACCTCAAACAAACACACCTCCGCTTTGAAGGGCAACCGTGCCAATCATCACAAAACAACCAAATAGTCATCAAATAATTGGAGAAATTGAAACGATCGAGGACCGATACTACCTAACCAAATTCTCGCATCGCCTCAAAGAACCGGAGTTAAAGAAGTCTCGTGATCATTCCATCACTTTCAATGACTCGACTTAGAAGGGGTCCATGTTCCTCATCAAGATCCACTCGTCATCAATGGATCGGTGATCCTTGTTATAATGTTAAAAGAATTTTGATCGACAATGGGAGTTCGTGATGTCTTATTTTACTCAACATTTCTTAATATGGTGTGGAAAAGCTCCAACCAGCTACTGGACCATTATATGGGTTTGATAATCACCCAAGACGCGTGAAGGGACAATTACCCTTCCTTACCCCTGAGAATTTCTCGACAAGTGACTCACTTAATTCAATTCATGGTGGTCAAGTCGATGCGATATAATGCAATCTTGGAGGCCCCTCCAATCAATTTTCTGCTATCACTTGTCTCATCTCAGAAGATAAAATTCCTACCCCTATGGAGTTGGGGTGGTTTGTGGAAACCAGAAAACCAATCATGTTACCTCGACAAGCTCAACCGCCCTTCCATCACCTTCAGATTGAAGACTTTAATTTTCGAGATGAAGTACCTCAAAAGCTTCTCCGTAGAAGATTTACTCTCAATAGCATCGATGACCAACCATTACAAGCAAGTGGTGGGATCTTACCTAAGAAAAAAAGGAAGAATATAAAGATTTCTTGCTAAATCAAGACATTTGCTTGGGGTCCGCAGATATGGGTCGACAAATGTAATCACGCACCTCAAGATTAATCCAACGTTCAAACCAATCATCCAAAAGAAGCGAAGTTTCGCACCCGATCGTCTTCAGGCTATTGAACAAGAAGTCAACAAGCTCATGGAACCGCAGGATTCATTCGGAAGTACATTATCCAACATGGCAAATGTTGTCATGGTTAAGAAAATAAGTGGAACATGGAGAATGTGTATTGATTACACCGATCTTAATAAGGCACAAAGAAGGATAGTTTTCCTCTTCCTCGAATCGATCAACCGGTGGATGCTACGTCCGACATCAAATGCTCGCTTTTTTGGATGCTTATTCGTTATAATCAAATAAAGATGAACCCAATAGATGAAGAGGCTACGCATTTCAAACATATAAAGGTTTATACCGCTACCAAGTCATGCCATTCGATTGAAAAACGGTGCTACCTATCAACGCCTTATGAATAAGGTTTTAAAGACTTTAAAGCCACACAATGGAGGTGTAATGGATGACATGTTAGTAAAAGCTTAGAAAAGTCACAACATATTTGATTTGGAAACATGTTTTGATCTTCTTCGACGCTATAACATACGACTTAATCCGACTAAATGTGCTTTTGGGGTTACGCCCGAAAATTTCTTGGATTTATGGTAACTCACCGTGGGATAGAGGCCAACCAAAAATCAAAGCTCTCAGATATGATCCTCCAAAGAATATCAAAGAAGTCCAACGAATGGTCGAATTGTGCATTATCCCGCTTAGCCCGCTCCGGAGATAAATACTTACCGTTCTTTAAAATATTGAAGGGAGCTAAAATAATAATTTTCAATGGACCGATGAATGCTGCTTTTGAACAACTAAAGGAGTATCTAGCATCTCCACCCCTACTATCCAAACCTATTCAAGGAGAAACGCGTTATACTATCTTGCGCTTTCTTCCCATAATAAGCTCGCTTTAGTGAGAGGAAGATGGGACACAACAACCAATTTATTACGTCAAGAAAATTTCTCTCGATATAGAAAGTCGTTATCCACTTGGACGATGGCTTAAGTTTTTCAAAGACGAAAATTGGCCCATACTTTCAAGCTCACACCATCGGCGTTTCGATTTACCATTAAGAGCCATCTACGTAAACCAAGCATCCGGAAGATTAATCAAATGGTCTCAGAGTCGGGAGAATTTGATATAAATTTTCTACCTGCCCAATAAAGTCTCAAGTACTCAGACTTTATAGTGGAATGCACCAACCCAACTCTAGAGCTATCTGCTACGCTCCGCCTCCCCCAATGGACCCTCTATGATGGAGCTTGAGGCCGGTGTCGGGAATCTTACTTATTTCCCCAAAGATACCTAGAGTACTTAAAAAAATTCCCTGCAACTAATAATATGGCTGAATATGAAGCTCTCATCGCAGGATTGAGACTCGCAATTGACTGCGAAGCTCAAAACTTAGTAATTCATACTGACTCCCAGCTTGTCGCCTCCCAAGTTGGAGGAGATTTTAATACTCACAATCCTCAACTGGCACAATATCTTCACTTGGTAAAATCCCTTCTTACTCATTTCAAAACATATCAAATCATCCACATACTACGAGAGAATACCGACGCTTGCTAAGCTTGCTACTTCTACCACTGGAGATCTATTTAAGAGAAAGCATGTTGAAGAAATACATTATCCATCCAAGGGTCATGGGAAATTCAAACTATTGATGAGGAAAAGAATATTCATGGATAAACCCGATCCTATCTTTTCTACAAGGAGGAACCCTTCCCGAAGATCCAACTTCGAACTCGTCCTCAAGACAAGCTTCAAACTTTGATGTTATTGGAGGAGAATTATACAAGCGAAGCTTTCTCCGTCCGTATCTCAAATGCCTTTGAGTCGACACGCGCTAAAAGAGGTCCACTTAGAATATGTGGAGAACACCTTGGAGGAAGAGCATTGGCCTTTAAAATCATGAGACAAGGGTTTTATTGGCCTACAATGAAACAAGACGCCTTTGAGTTCACAAAAAATGTGCAAGTTGTCAATTGCATTCGAACCTCCCTCACATCCGCATACGTAACTCTCATCCATTCAAAGCCCGTGGCCCGCTTTGCTGGGGATTGATATCATGGGACCTTTCCCAATGACGGCAACGAAAGTTCATCATTCTAGCCGCCGACTACTTCACCAAATGGGTAGAGGCGAACCACTCGCCAAAATCACAGGCAAATGCTAAACAATTTGTCCGGAAAAATATAATATGTCGATTCGCCTTCCGCAAAGATCATCACCGACAACGAACTCAATTTATTGGAAAAGTCTTTACGCCCTTTTGCAAAGATCTTCACATTCAACCCGCATACTACCGTAGTAGCATATCCTCAAACCAATGGGCAAACCAAGTTACCAATGGGACTATACTCAAAGGACTAAAATCGTCTTGAGAAGAGGGGGGCAATGATGAACTTCAATGTTCTTTGGGCTACCGCACTACATCACGCACCCCAACCGGTGATATAATTTGTGTTTTGGTACGGTTATCATACTGGATATCGGGTTCCAAGTCCAAGAGTCCAATTTTTGATCATGGTAAATGAAGAAAAACTCCAGCACCTAGATCTACTCAAACTCGTGATATGGCCCTACTTGACCGCTTATATCACCAACGGGTGGCTCGCCACTTCAATGTAAGAGTAAAACCTCGCCCATATCTGTTTGCGACTTGGTCTAAGTCTTGGGGCGCAGAAAAGGCCCTCAACGCAATAAACTCTCACCTCTGGGATGGCCGTATGTGGTTATAGCTATGGTCAAGCCGAACATTCAAGCTCAAGGACCAAGAAGGAAAAACTCTACCGAACTTGGAATACTAAGAATCTTCTAAATATTATCGGAACTCTCACTACATGATTATTGTGACTTTTATCTGCTTTGTCATTTCACCCTTGTATAATTGACCCGGTGGGGTCAAGACTTTATTGTTCTTGTCCTATTGTGTATTGTTGTCATTTTCTCTTGAAGTTTATACCGCATCATATGATTATATCATTGAACTAGTGAATTTGCAAGCTCGTTTCTAACAAGATTGGTCGCTTTTCCTCCCACTTGAGAAATACACAACTCATGTTATATCTCAATCGCGATATGATCAATCCTGGGGACTTGATCGAATTCTTCCGCATGGTTAATGTCATTAAGCAAAAAAATTCGACAAACAACCTAGGAAAGGTCAAAAGTCCTGGTGGACTTCCCACGATCTTTCCATACGTTAACGCCATCGAAAACACTCGACGAACAACCTTGGATAGGTCGAAAATCCTCGTGGATCCAATTCATCCATATTAGCAATGTCAAATAATACTCACCACACCAATGGGCAAGAACAAGATAAGGGTAAAAAAAAAAAAAAAAAAAAAAGAAGACGAAAAGAAGAGGATATATCCGGATATTATGACAGATCAATATGATGATATAAGAAGAAATTAAGTTCGATACACGTTAATGATATTGCATAGAACAAATGACAAGATACTACATAATATCAACATCCTCATTCTCACTAGAGAAGCTCTGAGCCCACTTACCACTCCTTCCTTCATCTAAGGCGGATCTTCGATGCTTGGTGGGATATACCCTCTATCTTAGCTCGGCCTTTTGCGATGTACACGGATTCCTTTCGAACCCTCGAATGAAGCCCTCCTCTAAACACTGTTCCAAGTCCTTCACTTCAATATCAAAGATATGATTACGAGCTTCCTGAACGAAGTCTTCGATAAGGCCACGATAAGCCAGAGAATTCTTGAAGTCTTCTACCGCCTTCAAGGAGATCTCACTTGCCTCCGCTTCTGACATTCTATGCTCCTTTTCAGAAAGACGATCTTGTAATACTTTCTTATCTGATACAAGTGTCCTGATTTTCTTCTCCTTATGAAGTCTCTCGCTCAATCACCATCATCACGAAGCTGCTCGCCTCGACACTTGAGAGAAAAGAAGTCGATATTATATTCGAGCTTCTACACTCAACAACTGATCCTCCAAGTCGCGCCACCTCTTTAACTTCAAATTTTCGCTCATACTCAGATATTTTATCTTTACAAATTCGATTCCATTCATCTAAGGCAACACCCAAATGAGCCATCATTCCTAATGATGGTTACCTAAAAAAAAAAAAAAAAAAAATTCGCACAATATTATATAAAGAAGGAAGAAGAAGAATAGAAGGAAAAATAACGCACCAATTCATCCGCGTTGACGCCCGATATATGTGATTTAATATCTCTTCGTGAATTTGTGGCTTAGAGTAACGAACTCCCCATCATGAGTCAAAACATTAAACTCTCGGATGCCAAGGAACATTATCTAAATATCGACGTAGCCATTTCGACGAGTCTCTATTTTCTCAGAAGATGGAACATTGCTACCACCGTGATCTGCGACGGACTCTGGAAAGAACCTTATGAACATGAGGAGACTTCAACACCTTTGCTCGACCTCTTCAATGGAAGAGCATGAGATCTTCTGCGGATGGAAAAGCCAACCTTGTACATCCTATCTTCTATTGTATATTTTCCAATATGCAACTCATGCCAAGCTCTCTACATCGAATATTAAGGGTTGCTAGAATCTCGTCTCGATTGAAAACGGATGGGAGGTCATTCAACCTTCCCCATCTCTCCAGGAGGCCCCACTCATTCTTCACAAAAAGAATCCACTAGACCAATTCTTGGAGGGATCCCGCCAAGAACTCTATCCAATTTTTATGGCTCGATAAGAAACGCCTGAGCATCATGTAAATCTACATTCATGATAAGTATTGAATATTCAAAGACAAAAACCGAATGATGACCACTAAAGCTAAAATGAAAGTGATAGCCACACCACATGTCTTGAAGATCTCAATCGAGCTAGAGGAAATCGTAATCCGACGTAAAATCATCTAAAACAGAAAGTATCCCGGTGGAGCGCCCAATCGACCTCTTGGCTATAGCCACTAAATCATTGGGAAAATGAAATTTTTTATAAACACTATTAAGTCTTCGATGTAATAAGGGATCTATCATCCGTGTCATATTAGCCTCTTCCGCCATCGCTCATAAATATATATGAATAAGTAGAGAAGGGAGAAACATCAAAATCTAAGAGTTTTGTAAAGTCGCCACACCCCGCTTGGACATCCCTCTTTTGACTCCGCCATGGACTAGAATTTTTCGTCTCGATCTAACAAAAGACGCGTTTGCATGGGAGAGGGAAAGGGGGAGACCTATTCCTCCAATAGAGTATGAGCCACCTCTAAACTTTCGACTCATGCAAGTGACGCTCGATTATTGTTTCTCCGCCATCTAACAACCATGGAATCATGCATCGAAGCACCACACTGTCTTGATCGCCTCCAATCCCTCGGCCCGACTAGGTTAGTTTACACCTTTCGGGAGAAACTAGAGTTTCACAGAGCACGTCTTGATCGCCTCAATCCGGCGGTCTAGGTTAGTTTACACCCCTTGGGAGAAACTGGAGCTTGATGATACTACGGGTCTTGATCGCTTCCAATCCTCCGGTCCGACTAGGTTGGTTACACCTGGGAGAACCGGAGCCTTGTCACATGAACGGGTCTTGATCGCTTCAACCCGGGGGTCAGTTAGTTTACACCTTCGGGGAGAAACCTGAGCTCAGATGACCGTAGGGTCTTGACGCCTCCTCGACGCCAGCCACCAAAGGACTTTCACTCAAGAAGAAAGGGAGAGGGAAAGGTATGCCTTTCTCCCTCACCTTTATTTATAGCCCTCACAAGGGTAAAAAGGGTAAAAACCCTCAAAAACGATTAAATTCCTTAAAACTCCGGTTACATGCGGGCCGCTCAGACATGGCTTGACGCGCTACAGGCAGCAAGGCTGCGGCCTATGGGGCTTCCGGTATTAGGCTGACCCGGAACTCGCAAGGCAACCCAACCGTCTCATGATGGCATGACCGCCACATGCTGAACCGCCGCATAAGCCGACGACGACCCGCTGAACGCCGTTCGCCGACGACTCACCGGCGCATCGAACGGCTCGACCAAGGCTGCTGCGACCGTGTGGGTTCACGACCCGATCCGCATCATTGGCCTCAAGCCAAGGTAATATTGCCGGTCCATACCAGACGCCGCAAGGTAAGCTACGGTGCTACACGGACCAAAAATTCGAAAACTTCCGTGAGCATCCAAATAAATTCATAACCTCGAATCTCATGCCAAAGACCAGATTTGCTTCATAATCGAATTGATATGAATATTTGAAATATATTGGTCATGGGTTGACGATATATTTTGGATGATTAAGACAATCTCATCCAAAATAAAATCGATATGGTGCTCAAAATACCGCTAATCAAAGTCAAAATCAAAAGAATTTCAGCCGACCAATCGAGATTAAGCACTAAATATCCTTAATCTTTGGGATATCAATTACATCCCAAAATAAATATAGAGTCAAATCGAAAAAAGCTCTGATCTAACGAGCCCAAAGATCTCATTCTTCATTTGGGCATCCAAATGCTCAAAATACATCAAATGATCAAGGAACCATTCTATCCATCAAGAGGGAGTGGTACCTGACTTTGCATAAATTACAGAACCTCCCTCCCATCTATAAATAGAACTCTATCCCTCACATTAAGGAGAAGAAAAAAGAAGAAGAAATGAAACAAGTGAAGAGAGAGAAACCAAGAAGGAAGAAAAGAAGCATCGACCACCCGCACTGAAATTACCCGATCGGTTACCCTCATCTCCATCATCAAAGAACTTACAACCTAATCATTACATAGTTATTGTTCTACCTCATACACCATCTTGTAATCCCACATTGGGAAGAATTTGTACTTTGCAACATATCCATAATTTTTATCGCCGTGCGTTTTTTTTCCTCTTTCAGGTTTTCCACGTAAATCAAGCCCACGCTCTTTAAATATCTCATGTGTGTGCGATTATAATGACAATAAGACATAAACTACTCTACCGCATCACGATTTCTAACGCATATTTAAATTAAATAAATATTTCTTGAAAAAAATAGAAATATATACAGATAATCATATTATATAAATAAATCAAGCAATTCACAATTAATTTATTAAATCACAATTCAAATATTGGGATCATATTACAAAAAAATATATAAATGTGCTATAATTTTGGATTTGATAATTCTAAAATAATAATTTTATCTCACTAATTATCGATGTCCAAATGTACATTAGATATCAATTTTATTAATTTCAAATTACTCCACTAAAAATATTGAAATTGCACTCCGGTGTCCCTTTTTTTATTCATTGAATCATCAATTCTTCAATGAATAATAATTTTATAATTTGATTATAAATTCAGTGTGAAAACTATTTTTCAAAAATCACAAAGAAGGAATGAATTTCATCTTCTAGATTAACATTTATATCTGCTTATTTAATTATATTCCCAAAAAATAATAATAAGATTGCTCTTAAATCAATGCCAAATAAATTAAAGATCATAATTTTATAAATAAAAATTTATTAACTTCTTGGAATTAATATTACTATAAATATGATTATCATGTTAATATAATTTGAATATTCTATATTATAAGTGGAATTATTAGATATACAAACTATTAGTATTCCTATTCAATATAATCATATTATATAAATTAATTTCATCTCAAAGACTTATATATTAATAATTTGGATGAGATTGTCTCTTTTATACAGGAGATGAACAGTATAACAATAATCACTATTAAAATTTTAGTTTTATATATATATATATATATGTTGAATCTTCCATGTATAGTATGATTAGCAATAGGTTCAGATTAGAATTGTTGAGTGCTAGAAAATGAGTTGCAGTAGAATAAAATTTTATGTCTTAGTTTTGTTAAGAAATCCAGCATACATAGATATCTGAAGAGAAAACAAGAAACTCTAGGTTTTATGTGGAAAAACTCCAAAAAGAGGAAAAAACCTAGCGGCATAGATGGTTTGTACCAACCCACGTGGTCACGGAAATCAGAATGGGTCGACACGGGTAGCGCGAAGACCAATGGTGGCAGGACCGGCCAATGTGGATGGCGGGACCGATGCGGTGGTCATAAATGTAAACGGTATCGGCGTCGACGCCGGATGAAGGCAATGGCTAGTGGTGAATGAGGACCACGATGATGGCAGCAATGATTAGACCACAGCAACGATGGTATGGCGCAGGTGAACGAAGCGCTGACGGCCGGCGGTGACTGGCGATGGTGGTTGGCGGCGGTGATCAATGGTGGTGGCTGATGGCGGATCGCGGCAGCCGGTAGTGGTTTGGTGGCGATGACCGATGGCGTGGCAACCGCCGATCACCGCGATTATGCTTTGATGTTCTTCAAGCCTCAAAGCTCTCTCTTCTCTTTAGTTTGACCTCCTCATATGAAGAATAAAGGGCTATTTATATATTAGAGGAGTGACATTTCTATAAATACATACAAAATCAAACCACTCTATCGGATGACTCAAAATGATTCTCTTGATCATTTGATGTATTTTAAGTATTTGAATGCTCAAATTAAGTCAGAATTAAAAGATCTTGGGCTTGTTAGATCCGGCTCCTCAAGACGCTCGATTTGATTATAAACATTCCATATTTAAGAGCCGACTGATATCTCAAAATATTCAATTATATTATAGCACTTGGTGTGAGTTAAGCTGGACTCGGAATCAGATTGCTTTCGACATCAAAATTTGTGCTTCAACTAGTAGAATTTTCAGTACCATATCAGTTGTCCCCTATTTTTGAATGACATTATATCTATCATCCAAAAATACATGTCAAATAATTTAAAATAACAACATCTTCAATGAAATTTATGGGTTCATTAACCTTTGTGTCATATATAGTTTGAGAGAACAGATCTTCATGGGTGTGCAAGAATATGTTCAGCGGCCGAGGAAGCGTGAGTGCCGGACACATGGCCAAGGCCAGCGCTTGTCTGCAGAGCACTCATGGTATGAGCGACAAAACTGAAAGCGCGTGGGTGGTGCCTGATCGCCGCAGCAAAGCTGCAGTGACTTCGCGCACATAAATCGATGAGCAAATTTTTTCGATTTTTTCTTATTTTCTTCCCTTTTTTCAATTTTATAAAATGAAAGAGATAATTGAGTGCAAAACTTTTGAAATTCATTTAAATGTTTTCAAATTTGTTCTCAAAATTTATTCTCTTTTTGCCCCTATTGTGGATCTATAAAAACCCCTCCTTGGGGTCAAGTAAGGAGACACAGTTTTCTCCCATGTGCTCCGATATTTTTCTACGTTGGATGAGAAATTATCTAACAGAATTTCAGGGCCTAAGGGTAATAAAAAAATTTTTCTTTTGTCGACAAGGCTCTAATATTCTTCTACAAAGAAGGTTATTTGCTTTGTTGATCAAGACCCGTAGTTCATACGGTGAGGCTCCGATTTTCCCTCGAGAGTGGTGTCAACTGTCCTCGTCCAACCGACTGGGTTTGGAGGCGATCAAGGCCCGTAGTTCATACGGCGAGGCTCCAATTTTCCGTTGAAAGAGGCGTCAACTGCCCTCGTCGAACCGACCGGGTTTGGAGATGATTAAGGCCTGTAGTCCATACGGTGATGCTCCGATTTTCCCTTGAGAGAGGTGCCAACTACCCTCATTGGACTGACTGGGTTTGGAGGTGATCAAGGCCCGTGGTTCATACGGCGAGGCTCCAATTTTCGCTCGAGAGAGACGTCAACTGTCCTCATCGGACCGACCGGATTTAGAGGCGATCAATGCCCATGGTTCATAGATAAACTCTAATAGATGGTTCAACGGTTGACAACTATCAAGGTGGAGGGGAAACATTGATTAGGAATCATTCCTCAGCAAACTCAAAAATTCTGGTAGATAATTTCAGAGTATCATTTTTCATGATGTTACTTGCTGTCGTTGACTTGAATGGAAGGGGTAGAATTGAATCCGCTAAGGATTTTTGACCCATCTAAGGTTATTTATCAAAGTGTTACTTAATGACATTAACATTATGTATGGAAGGGGTAGAATCGAATATGCTGAGGATTTTTTATCCATCTGAGGTTATTTGTCAAAGTATTACTTGATGACATTAACTTGTATGGAAGGGGTCGAATTGAATCCACAAAGAATTTTGACTCATCCAAGGTTATTTGTCAAAGTGTTACTTGATGACATTAACTTGCATGGAAGGGTCGAATTGAATCTACGAAAAATTTTACCCATTCGAGGTTGTTTGTCAAAGTATTAGTTGATGACATTAACCTGTATGGAAAGAGTCGAATTGAATCTGCGAAGGATTTTTGACCCATCCAAGTTGTTTGTCAAAGTGTTACTTGATGACATTAACATGTATGGAAGAAGTGGAGTCAAATCCCCTTGGGATTGATCATGCCCCAACCGAGACATAATGTGAGTTGTGCATTTCTCAAATGGGAGGATTGAAATGAAGAAGATCATTTATGTGCAACAAGCTTGAAAGAAAAAGTCATAAACTCATTACTTTGATAATGTCGGTGATATAATATTTTCTTAAGATAACTTAACAAGAGAAATGAGATAATTTTTTAGAGAGAGTTAACAAAGACAAGAGGCGAAGAGGAAGATAAACAAGCAGAATAAAGGCTGCAATATTTATGCACCAAAATTACAGATAACACTTTCAGAGATCCTCCATGTTCCAAGTTCTAGGGAAGATTTTTTTTCTCAGGATCCTTGATCATAGCTTGACAATTGGTCATCTGATAATGAAACAAGGAATAAGTCTTCTACAGACAAAGCCTTTTGAGGTACTTCTTCATCTCGAAGGTTAAAATTATTGATGCTGAAGGTCACCGAAGGGCATGGTTGAGTTTATCTGAGGTAACATTATTGTGCTATTTGTTGATTTTCACAGACCACTATAATCCCAACGAGAGTTGAAAATTTCATCTTAAGATGAGATATTGAAGTGACACTAAAGATTGATTGGAGGGGCCTTACAAAGATAGCATTGTATGCTAAATTTGACTTGACCACTATGAATTGAGCTGAATGAGTGACTTGTCAAAAAATTCTCCAAGAACAACGGGAAGGGTGATTGTCCCCTCCACTTGCACAGGACGATTATCAAACCCATATAATAGTCTTCAGTGGGTTAGAGCTTTTCCTTAACCAGGCCCATGCTAAGAAAGGTGGAGTAAAATAAAATACCAACATAAATCCTATTATGAATCAAAATTCTCTTAATATTATAACATGGGTCATCGATCCCGATGATAAGAGAATATTGATGCAGAACTTAGACTCCTTTCATGTCTAAGTCATTAAAAGTGATGAGATAATTAATATAAGATTTTTTTAACTCCAGATCTTCAAAGGTGGCGATGAAGACTTGATTAGATAGTAGTTGCCCTCCTATAATCGTTTCAATTTCTCCAATATTTGGCAACTATTTTGTTATTTCTGTGATGATTGTCCCAGTTGCCCCTAGTTGGAGTTATATTTGCTTGAGTTGATTGATTCTGCATAAATCGACGCAGATATCTCTGTTGAATGAGCCTCTCGATCTCTTCTTTGAGTTATTTACACGCCTCTGTAGCATGTTCATGACTTCGATGGAAGTCACAATATTGTTCCTGATTTTTTGAAATTAGTTTTAATGGATGTGGCCACTTAATGGCCTCTTCATCTCGAATGATCGTCAAGACGTTAACGAGATGCATTCAGTGGTGTGTATTTTTTTTTCTGATCATGGTTCACGTCATTGATGTGGGGGCCATGGAGGGAGATCATGACTGCTTTGTTGCTTCTTTTGATGGGATTATTGATTTGTGTTTCCTAGGGCACTCTTACATTTTCCTATGGATTATTAAAATTATTTTTGATGGGCATTAATAGCCTCATCAGCAAAAATTTATGCTTCCACACGATGAACCAAGTAGGGATATGAGCGGACCGTATCATGCATTAGTGATGAGTAGAAAGGCCAAAGATGGAGCCCTCCAAGGAAAACTCCTCTTAGTAATCAATTACCCATGGTATTTGTCGAGCCTCTAAGTATAACCTCTGGAAGTACTCTTTAAGTGATTCGCCTTCATTTTGATGAATGCCTAAGAGATGAGAGGAATCGTTAATGATCCTCCGGTTCTCAATAAACTGTTCTACAAAAATCTTGACGAGTTTGCCAAAGGTATGGATAGATCCCCTTAGAAGGGAGTAAAATCAAGTGTGGGCTTGACCCTTGAGGGTGACTAGAAAGACCTGACAAAGTAGTGTGTCAGGAGCTCGTCGAATATGCATGATGGTTCAGTAATGGTCGATGTGTCCATATGGATCAGTTTTCCCATCATAGGATTCAATGCTTTGAAGCTTGAAACCTACGGGAATAGGATGTTGAAGAATAGCTTCAGTTAAAAGTGAAGACTCCTGATAGCCGCGGTGAGAGGGAAGATGATTTATATCATTAATGTGAAATTCTTCTCGTATTAAGCATTGTAATTTCACACGTATAACATTACAGGTGGAATTAATAGGATGAGAATGTGTCAAGCTACCAACAATAATTGGTGGGTTAGCAATCAGTTGAGCTGCAAGTGATCGATGAGTAGACCTGACAGTGTTAAGGAGGTCAGCATCACGGTCTGGAAGAGGAGGAACTTTAGGCTGATGGCGAGAAGTCCCTGTATTAGCGTTTTGACCTCTCCTGGCTAACGTTTGATCTTGGGGAGATGCATTTACCACAGTAGTGGCTATCGTGTTTCTTATAAAAGTTAAATTATCTCATTTTGAGACTCTTCCATTCGACGAACATGATTTTCTAGAAAGGTTCCTGTTACACCTTCATCGATAAAGTCATGCTTATCGGGGGGAAGTGAAGCAGAAGCTTGGCGTCCTTAGTTTAAGAAATGGTTTCGGGAGTGACGGGAGTTGGAGTGGGATGCTCCATTATTATGAGTATTGCGCTTATTGGCCATAATGCAAGTGTTCACAGAGATTGCGATTGTGGAATAAATTTTTCACAGACGGCACTAAACTGTTGCGTGCTAGAAAACCAATTGCGGTAGAATAAAATTTTATGCCTTAGTCTTGTTGAAAAATCCAGCACACACAAATATTTGAAGAGAGAACAAGAAACTACAAAATTTTTATGTGAAAAAATCCCAAAAAGAGGGAGAAATCACAGGGCCTAGCTTAGTAAAAATGTTTCACTATATATCCGCTTTGGAGTACAAAGTTTAAGTTTTCCCGATAACGGGATTACATAGTTGTATGCAAGAAAGCCTAATAATGGGAATCCTAGAATCAAGTAACAATAGCTATGCGGTAGTTGGTGGCAGTCGGTGATAGTGAAACGATGGTACGATGATGATTTATGTCGGGTGGTAATGGCGGTGAAACGGTGGCAACGGCAGCGGTAATATCGGTGACCCGGCAGTGGCGGGTGATGGAAATGCGGTACCAGTGAGGTGCAAATAGACTCTGGCGGTGGTAGCAGCGGTGGTGATACATGAGTGGCGATAGTGAGTGGTCAGCAACCAGCGAATCATAGTGTCAATAGTAATCAGCAGTGAGTAGTCAATAATGCAGAACCAGCGTTGACCGCAATATGCCAGCTGTCTAATGGCATGACCGGTGATTCAGCGTGGTATTAATAGCGGTAGTGGTTAATAGCGGTGGTGGCAGCGATAGTGGTGATGTGATAGCCGATGGTAGCAGTTGTCAGTGGTCGATCGTCGATGGTCAGCGGCAATGGTTGCGGCAGTGGCCATGTGATGGTTGATGCGGCGGGCCGTGGTGGTAGTGTGTGGTGATTAGCGATGGCGTGCATGTCGGTGACCTTTCTGATACGCATGCTTGGAAGTTTTTCAAGCCTCAAAGCTCTCTCTTCTCTTTAGCTTGGCCTCCTCATATGAAGAATGAGGGATTATTTATATTAGAGGAGTGATGTTTCTATAAATACATGCAAAATCTAAACCACTCCATCGGACAGCTCAAAATGATTCCCTTGATCATCTGATATATTGTAAGTATTTAAATGCTCAAATGAAGTTAGAATTGGGAGATCTTGGGCTTGTTAGATCCGGCTCGTCAAGACGCTCAATTTGACTATTAACACTATATTTAGAAGCCTAATAATATCCTAAAGTCTTCAATTATATTTTAAGCGCTTGATTTGGGTTAGTCTAGACTCAGAATCAGATTGCTTTCGGCATTAAGATTCGTGCTTCAACTAGTAGAATTTTTAGTTTCATATCAAGAATCATTTAGATAAATTACTTTTTAATAAAATTATAAATTAAAATAAATAACTGTTGTACTTCGTTCAGTTACGTATTGCTGAATAAATAATAAAACATTAGTAATATATCTCTCTAAAAGTTATAAATCATGCAAGAATCTCAAGTTAAAGCATGTATATAATTAAATTAAATGACTCAGTGAAATGAGTTCAATAATATAAGAATCTGGTCAAATTGAGCTCAATTGAGCTCAAATCAAGCTCGAAAGCTATATATGAAAACTTCGAGACACTGACTGAATGATCAAATGACTTCCAAATTTGATATGCTTATATAATCGGCGCTCAGACGAATCTAACAAGCTAAGATCACTCAAATCAAAAATTGTTTGAATGGTCAAATCATCAAAAAATTATCTATAATCAAATGGATCGATACAAACAGTGCAATGGAGTGTTTTGAGATTTTGGCTATAATAACCAAAATACCCCTCTCATAATCATATAAATAAGATTTCATTCTTATCATGATGGGAGGAAGGAGCTATAAGCAAACTTGGGAGAAAGCTGAGAGAGGGCTAGAAGTTTGAAATTCATCATCACCACCATTGTTGCCGATCGCAGCCTATTGCCATCATCGACTGTTACCAACAACCGTTACAACCCAACTACCATTGCATAGCTGTTGTAACCTAATTCTGGAATTTCCATTATCAGAATTTCTCATATGCAATCTTGTAATCCACTGTCAGGAAGACTTAAACTCTATATTCCAAAGCAGATATATAGTGGATCATTTTTACTGGGCTAGACCCTGTGATTTTTTTTCCTTATTTCTGGATTTTTCTAAGTAAAAATCATGGAGTTTCTTGTTTACTTTTCAACTATCTGTGTGTTTGTTGAATTTCTCAACAAAGTTAAAACGTGAATTTTTATTCTACCATTATAAGTTTTCTAGCACGCAACAGTTTGACACCTCCTGTGGGAAACATTTCCTTTACATCTTCATAATGATTAACAATTTGACTTCAATTTAAGAGTAGCAATATCTATATGATGAAGAAAATCTTACTTAGGAGTAATATATATGAAGAATGAAGATTCATCAAACTCTGATCCTTCAAATTTTGTTGAAAATTGGGGGGCAACTCTTAATCTCAAAAGATATCTAAATCAATATTTTGAAAATTAAATTAATTATCAGTTTGAGAAGCAAGTCAATGATAGGAAGTCATTTCAACATTGAAAAAAGGAGATAGATTTGCAAATTGTGATTCTTCAATCATACTCATGGAAAAGATAAAATTAAGAGCAACTCTAACAAACAACCTCGAATAGGTCATAACTTTGTAACTACTTCACACTGATTAATATTATCGAGTAATACTCTAACAATGATATAGAGTCATTTCAACATTGAAAAAAGGGAGATAGCTTTGCAAATTGTGATTCTTCAATCATACTCATGAAAAAGGAAAAAAATCAAGGAGCAACTCTGACAAATAATCTTGAATAGGTCATAACTTTGTACATACTCTACACAGATTAATATTATCGAGTAATACTCTAACAAATAATCTCAAAAGAATCCAAATATTTATCCTCTTCCACACAAGTTAATGTCATACTTTGACAAGTAACATCGAATGAGAGTTAAAACTATTGACTTCTTCCACACAGGTTAAATTTCATCGAGCAACACTCTGATAAATAACCTCAGATAGATCAAAAATCTTTTATGGATTCCTCCCCTAGAAGGCACACCTCTGAAGAAGCCTCGATGGGAACATAGTAGTGGATAAGGTCCTCACTAAAAGACTTCAAGAGAGCAAGTGGTTGACAGGGTCTCCACTCATCAAAATATTAGCATGCAAAAGACATAGAAGATATAGGTACATCAAAAATCTCAGAAGATAAAAGTCTTAGAAGGTATAGGTACATCAAAAATCTTAGTAGGTAAAAGCCTAAGAAGGTACATGTACATCAAAATCTTAGGCAAAGCCTCGAGAAGTACATCAAAATCTTAGTATGCAAAATCTCGAAGATATAATACATCAAAACTTGATGTGAAAACTCGGCAGAGGTATATCAAAATCTCGAGAAAGCCTTAGAAGTCTGAATCATCAAAAACTCGAAAGCAAAACCTTAGAAGGTAAAAGTACATTAAAAATCTTAGAAGACAAAAGTCTCAGAAGATACAGGTACATCAAAAATCTCAGAAGGTAAAAGTGTTAGGAGGTACAGGTACATCAAAACCTCAGGAGACAAAAGCCTCAGAAGGTACAGTACATCAAATAGATTAGTAGGCAAAAGCCTCATAAGGTACAAGTACATTAAAAATCTCATAAGGTAAAAGTCTTAAAAGATACAGGTACATCAAAAATCTCAAAAGGCAAAGGCCTCAGAAGGTACAGGTACATCAAAATCTCAATTGGTGAAAATCTCAGAAGGTATAGGTACATCAAAAATCTCACTAGGCAAAAGCCTCAGAAGGTACAAGTACATCAAAAATCTTAGAAGAAAAAGCTTAAAAGGTACATACATCAAAAACTTAAGTAGGTAAAAGTCTTAGAAGGTACATGTACATAAAAATCTCAGAAAGTACAAGCACATTAAAAATCTCTGGAATATCTCTAAAGATACAAGTACTTCAAAAATCTGAGAAGAGAAAAGCCTCAGAAAGTACAGGTACCCCAACGGAGGAGAATAAGCTTGATGCGATCTTTTAGGAAAAATAATAATCAAATCATTTAGAAAATGAAACTTCTTCCTGAAGATTATCATAGTATCACTATTGATAGTTGGCATTACATCGTTGGATCTCGTCATCCCCTGATGCTTCTGAAACCCATCATCTTGTATTTTTAGATATTGGGATATCTATTGAAGGATGCTCACCCATGAAGATACTCTCTATTTTTCAAGCTTGAAATTACTAGAGAATTCTTTGAACGCGCACTAGGTCAGTGGAAACAAATCGGAGAGCCCATGGGGGGTCGACTATTATCTGAGTTACTCGAGGCTACCAAAGAGAAGAAAGAGGAAGCATTGGAACTGGATGATGTGTCTAACCAAGTCATTGGAAACCCTGATGGGGAGCTGGAGCTGTGAGGGGTTGACACCGTTATACAAGTTAGTAGAGGCTACCGAAGAGAAGAAAGTCGAAGCACATTGGAGCTTAAATTGGATGTCGTGAACCAGTCAGTTAAACCCAGAGATGGGGGGCTAGAAATGAGGGGTCGCACCATTATCTGGGTTAGTGGGCCTTCAGAAGAAAGCGGAAGCCTAGAACCTAATTGAGATGTCTTAGTGGGTGGAAAATCAGAGATCGGAGAATGGAGCTGAGGAGTCGGCACCATTATACAAGTCAGTGGAGGCTACCAAAGAAAAAAAGTAAAAAAAGTAATGTACGAGTTTTTCATTTCCCCTTGGGGGGTATTTATACTTGAAAAAGAAACTCTTCAAATTCTTTAAATAATTTTAAAAATAAAATAACCCTTCATCTTCTTAAAAAAACTCTTCACATTTCTCATTTAAAAAAAAGATCTTTCTCTCTCCTCCTCCTCCTCCTCTCCTCTCTCTCTCTCTCTCTCTCTCTTCCCCACTCTCTCACGACAAAGAAAAAATTCAAAAAATTATGGGGCCCATGGCCCCCTCTTATTCAAGCCAAATGCCACCCATATATATATATATATATATATATAGGAAATTAGGGGACCCATGGCCCCTCACTGTAAACAAAATATATATATATATATAATAAAATAAATTAAATAAATATTAATAACTAATTAGCAAATAAATAAATAAATTTGATACACAAAATATATATAATTATAAATCCTAATAATTTTTACCTAAAATGATTTTATTTAGTATATTTTTAGATGAAATAAGTTTTATCATCTAAAAATATGGGGCAAATGATATATCTCTCTAAAAATCATAAATCAAGCAAGAATCTCAAGTTAAAGTATGTATACAGTTAAATAAACAACTTAGTTAATACTAAAATCGAATTGAGTGAATGAGAAAAAATCAGCCGAAATATATATAAAATTTTGAGACATTGACGATGATCAAATGACTTCCAAATTTGATATGAATCAGGCTCAGAGATGAATCCAACAACTAAAGATCACTCAAATCAAAGATGTTTGAATGGTCAAATCATCAAAAAATTATCTATGATCAAATGGATTGATACAAACCGTCCAATGGAGAGTTTTAAGATTTTGGATACAATGACCAAAATACCCCTCTCAAATCCTATAAATAAGACCTCATTCTTGTCATGATGGGAGGAAGGAGTTAGAAACAAACTTGGAAGAAAGGCGAGAGAGGTAGAAGTTCAAGTTCATCACCACCATTATCATCGCCTATTGTTATCGCACAATAATTGTTACAACCTAACTATTGCATAGTTGTTGTTTAAATTTTATTATCGGTTATCACATATAATCTTGTAAGCATTTGTCGGAAGACTTAAACTCAGACTCCAAAACATATATATAGTTGAGCATTTTTACTGAGCTAGGCCCCGTGATTTTTCCCCTATTTTGAGGTTTTCCATGTAAAATTTATGGAGTTTCTTGTATACTTTTCAACTATATGTGTGTGTCGATTTAACAAAGCTAAGACGTGAAGTTTTATTCTACCGCTATAAGTTTTAGCACACAATAATTAGTAATACTATATATATATATATATATATATATATATATATATATATATATATATATATATATATATATATATATATATAATATTAAATATTTAAAAGTATTGCTTTTAAAATCATTATATTATATTATTTTAAAATTAACATATTATATTATATATATAATATGTTAATTTTAAAATAATATAATATAATGATTTTAAAAGCAATACTTTTAAATATTTAATAAATTATATGAAGACAATTGTTGACCTCATTTTTAGAATGACCTCTCAACCCCTTCATCTTAGACATAGAACTCCTCTTAGACTTTAAAGTTTTTTTCTTAAGATACTTCTAGTGATTATGTGGACACTCAAACCTAACTCTAGAGACTTAGAAGAGTTAGCCATAGGAATAGGTCATGTCTTAGGGGTGTTAAGAAGACTTCCTACCCATAGCTTAAACCATTCCTCACTTTCCTTCCTCCAAGTCAAATTCCAAATCAATCTTAATTGATTTTCTCCAAACTCAAATTAACTCTATATAATAAAAAATCCATTATTGAAATCTATGATTAAAAAAAACCCATGATAAAAAATTCCTAAGTTCAAATTTTGTATAAGTCCTTAATCTTGCCTTTAAGGACTTAACCAAAATTATGATCAAAACTAATTCAAATCTTTGAGATTTTCTCATAATTAATTTATATTTTCATTTATATTAGCATATATAAATGAAGTAAAAAATTCAAATGAATCAAATTAAACTCAAAATTCAAATCAATTCATGAAATTTTTCTAAGTCCTTTAATTTTCTATTAAAGATTTATCCAAAACCTTAAGATAATTCAAATTCATGAGATTTTCTCAAAATTATTTATATACTCATTTATATTCACATATATAAATGAAATGTAAATATAAATCAATCAAATCAACCCTCAAATTAAATTCCCAATTTAAAATCTTTCTTAAGTCCTTAATTTTCCATTAATGGACTTAGCCTAAACTTTAATCAAATCAATTCAAAGTCATGGGATTGTCTCATAATTCATTTATATCCTCATTTATATTCATATATAAATGAAATATAAATATAAATCAATCAAACCAAATTCAAAATTCAAACTTCAAACTCTAAAATTTTCCTAAATCCTTTAAATCCTTCTTAATGGACTTAGCACAAATCATGATTAAACCACTTCAAATCCTTGAAATTTTCTCATGATCCATTTATATTTTCATTTATATTCACATGTATAAATGAAATATAAAATCAAACAAATAAGACCAATTCCAAAAATCAAACTCAAATCCACTCAAAATCCAACCTAAGCCTTTCAAGTCAAAATCTTGAACTTAGCCAAATCAATTTCAAATCAAGCCAAACTCTTGATTTTCTCTCATGATTCAATCAACCCTACAATCATGAGCCCATATATAAATACAAACTCCAATCACTCAATCAAAACCTAAGTCTAAAATCAAATCCAAAATCCTTTCATATTCTTCCTTTGAATAGGAAATTGTTAAATGGATCAAAACTCATTTGACTTCAAACCACTTGTAAATAGATTTATATTTCAATCATGAGTCCATATACAAGATCACTCAAGCTCAAATCAAGCTTTGACCAAGCCATTTGACCCACTTATGCTCACTTGACCCAAAGAGGCCTAAAGTATCCTTATGATCCAAATTATAATCCTAACCAAATTGGATTGAACCAAACTCATATTTGCCTCTCATCATGATCAACAATCATCATGGGATGATCAATCAATCAAATTGGGTCAAATCAAGTCAAACCTAAGGGTTGACCAAGTCAACACTTAACCCAAAATGAAACTTAACATAGCCAAATTCTACCATAGGCTAAATTGATTGAAACCATTGATCTAAGTTCACTCATGACTTATGTTTGAACTTGATCAAGCTAACATTTTAGCCTAACCTAGCCCAATTTGCCACTTGACCCAAGTTGACCTATTTTTGACCTAAAGGGTCAAAATGTGTCAAAAATTTGATCTAAGTCAAATTGATTGAAACCAATGGGTCAAGTTTATTCCAAATCACTTGTTGAACTTGACTAAAGCCTCAAATGGCCAACTAGACCTATTTGTAGACCCAACTTGACCTAAAGGGGTCATGTTGAGCCAAATTTGAACTTAACTAAAATTGATTGGAAACAAAGATACCAATCCACTCCATATGACTAACCAAACCTAAACCTACCCTTGACCTACCTCAAATAGGTCAAATGGGTCAAATAGATCAACTTGACCATTTGACCTAAATGAAGTTATATGAGCCAAAATTAAAACTAGACCAAATTGAATCAAACCAAAGCCACCAAAACATTTCAAATGGTCATATGAACTTGACCCTTGGTTTGAATCCAATTGGTCAACTTGACCCAAGTTGACCCATTTTGATCTAAATGGGTCAACATGAGCCAAACCCTATCAAATGAATTCCAAATCTCATGAAACTTGGCCAAACCTAGTTTCTCCACATGCCCAACATATCCAAAGTGAAAATTTAGCAAAATAACCATTCTACCCTAGGCCATAGAACAAATTTTGGCTTAATCCATGGGTAATTTGGTCATACCCTCTTCACATCCACTTGAGGCTTCCCTAAAAGTTCAAGGGACCTAATGAAGAGTGGTGCACCCAACCCAATGGGTTTGGGTCAACCTAATTGGTCCCTAGACCAAACCTGACCCTATGGGTCAAAACTCCAAATTCACTCCCACTCAAATTCAAGCACATGGGAGGTTAGCAATCCACTCCTTGGCTCAAATTGACCATGTGCACACTCCTAACAGCTCAAACAACCCAACTGCCTAAGCTCCATTGTTCAAAAATGGCAAATGAATGGACGAACATCTGATCCTTCAATGGGGAGATATACTCCCTCTAATTCATTTTAATTATAACTTCCCCTCTGTCGATTGAAGCTAAGGAACTCAAAGTAAGCCTTAGAGAGTATTCCCAAGCTTCTTAGAGGATTTGAAAACTATTTCTCGGTTTTGAGTTTGAAAACTGGGAGGTTGAAGAGCAAACTTCCTCTTCACTCAATTTCACATCAATTGCTTTTGCATACTCCATTAGAGAAGCAAGTCGAGTGCACCCAAGCTCTCTTTGAAGTTCCAAAACAAGGGGAGACCTTCAAAGCCACAAGCTAGCTAAGGAGGAGGTGGTCCATATATCCACTCAACCTCAAGTGCTCAAAACTTCACAGGCTTCATCTCAGGCGAAGCTTCTCCAGGGAATCGAGTGATCACCTCCGGAGTATGGGATTTTTCAATCATTAAACTTAATGTGGTGTGGAGCTTTATGAAAGAAATTTTAATCCCATGGAGTTTTCACCGTTGGATGTGCTGCTCTTTGGCTTTAGATGGTGTGGGTTGAGTTTGGTCTGAATTCGAGCTCAATCGAGCTCAAATCTTCCCCTTGATCATAGGCGGTCTCTATTGATCAAGAGGAAAAACTTGGGAGATCTCAGCCGCCAATCCGTGCGTTTTGGATGTACGGCCGAGATAATTCCCCATGTTTAGATATCCTTTATCCAGTTTAAAATTGTGGGGAGATCTCTAGCCGTCTGAACTTTGATGGACGGCGGAGATCAAACTGCATCCGCCACCAGCCGCCATTTTGAATTTGATGTTTGATCGACGACGAGATCAATGTACCGCTATTTTGGATTTGATGTTTAAGTGAATCCCATGGTGTAAGCGTCGTGCCAGCCATGCACGATGAGGAAGATATAATAATCCTAATTAATCCTTGGATCTTCTAAAATTCATAACTCTCTCTAAAAAATTCAACAAAATATGAAATAAAATCCTATGGAAAGATAATTCAACCTAGAATATTTTAAAATTAATTTCAATGGGTTTTGAATTATAATTTTCTCTGATTTTGGGTTTTATTAGAAATCTTATTTTGCTAATTACTTTTTAATTAAGTCTCCCAAACTTCTAGGGCATGATTTAGGGGATGACTTCTGCCTCCCCTAATTTTTTGGAATTTATTGAAGGCTTGATTAGAAGAATTGCATATGAATTTCTTAATTACCCTCCTTATGTAATTAAGGATAATTAGGATATGATTAGTGGTTTTGATCCATAATTAGGGTTGATTAAGGTTAGATCCAATAGATAGAAGGTTTAGGGAAAAAATTTAGGGCATTTCCCTTAAGCTATTCCCTAAACTCCCTTTTATCTCCTTAATCTCCTCTTAATTAAGGGTTAATTCATTAATTATCCCCTTAATTAATTTAAAAAATTTTAAAGAGTTCCAGAACTTAATTAATCTACTTTGGGTAAATGCTTAGGTGTTTAATAGCTCATGTTCAATTAAAGAAATCAAAACCTAATTCATATGTATGAAATGGTGTTTTGAAATTACTTAAACTAAACCCCAAAGCTTAATTAACCATTAATTGTAAGCCAAATTGCATTACGCCTTTTCCTTATTAGGTGCATTTCAATTTAAATTCCTTGTGAGTTTTTATGTCATCTCATTAGCTCATAATTATTTGGTTAACTATTCTAAGGTGGTGTAGGTAAGGGTTAATTAAGTTACTTAATTCATACCTAAACCTAATTAATACATAAAAATATATCTAACTATCTAAAAATTAAATAAAAATATCAAACATATGTGGGAATGGGTTATAAATAGTAAACTCATCTCACCTTTTCAAAATTAAATTAAACTCTAAACCAAATAAAAATCACTTTGAATTCACTTTGATTTATTTTAAACTTCTTATTCTATAAGAATGTCTTTAGTATTTAAGTGAAGTGAACTTATTTACATGCTTTCATTGCTTTGAATCTTTCCCCAACATGTTAAATTTGTATGTCATGTGATTTCATGCATTCATATTTTTTAAATTCAAATTTAAAAATGAAATTATTTACTTTATGTCAAATTTGTATGTGTTGGCTAAAGTAGAAATATGAATGGCTATTATCACTACTAAATCCAAATTATTTTCAAAACACATAAATCAAATACCAAATCTAAAAGTATGCACTTATATTCCAATTATGAGTTTGCATGTGCTTGATTATAAAAGTATATTTAGCATAGGTTTCCTTTCTCTTTTATGTTAGCATAATTTCGAATAGGATTTGGTAAGATGTAGGGTTCATTTGAAAAGAACCTAACACTTACTTAATTTTATGCCCTATTCATCCCTATGTTATCACATAAGAAGGGCTACCTATACTTGCATACATAAATTGCATGAATAAAATGAATCCATTAATACAACTTTTGCATTCTTCTTTTTCCATTTCATTTTTTTTATACATATGTTTGTATTTAAGAAAATGGTATATTAGTCTAAACAATCCTGAGGTTGTGAGGCTTTAAGTAGCCCTAAGTAGGTCTTGTACCTTACACCTCTGGTTAACAATGGTGTTGTACTCACTTATGCCTTTCTTACTTTCATGTGTGTATGTGAAAATTTGGATAAGGAAATCCCTTTCTACTTAAGAAAAATCATGCATATTCAACTTCTAAATTTTCTTAAAATGGATTACTTAGCATGCATCATAAAGTGTGTTAAATACTCTCATTTGTATGTATAGATATGTTTAGGGTCCATCCATATGCATGTTATATATGTTGGGAAAGAAATGAAGTAATGTGTATTATATGTATTTTGATTCATTTTATTTAATCTTAAAATGCCTTTATTTTTGAATAGATTTGTTTAGAGTTTATATAAACTTAGAATTAATTAAAAAAATTTAATCAAAACATTCACCTAAACAAAACTAAAATGTGAATCTACTTTAGAAATTACTTAGGTTAGGGAAGGAAAAAGAAGTCTCCTTCTCTTTCCCTCTCTTCATAACTTAGTAATTAATTGTAGGATCCATTTAAACCAAATCAAAACATGAAATAAAATCAACTGAAATAATTAAACAACTTCAATAAAATTTTCCTCTAAGTTGAACATGTTCTTCACACTTAAAAAATTTGAACCTAAAGCCATAGCTAAGCATATATAAGCCTTCAAAGCACACACATTAGCCTAAGTCACCACTTCTAGCCTTAAGTTAGGTCAGTGTATAATGTAATGTTTATTTTATTTTATGATATATGTTTTAGACTGGAAGTTAGAGTGTATGCTCATAGAATGAATGGTAGGACGCTCTTAGTCTATCTATTCTTTTCTGTAGGGAATTATGCTTAAGGGGCGTTATCATAAATAAAAATATAAATGCTTTTGCTTGCAGGTGTTTTATACCCTTAAGCATAATCCAATAGGTCAGGTGGACTTAGTCACCCATATGTGGGGTGATAAGTCCAATATACATACTTGAAATTTGTGTGGTTTGTTTTAGCTAACCTTTATTTTGTGTTAATTAGATTTCCATTATTTTTACTTTTCATGTAAATTTGTGCAATTAAGATTTTGGAATGATTGTTATGGGGATTAGAATGAACATTGATCAAAAGATCTTATCTTATGTACCATGTGAAGCCTTGGAGCATCTACCTTCCAACAATCCAAAAGAAAGAACAAAGAAGAAAGAAGAAAAGAAGAAAAGAAGAAGAAAGAAGAAAGAAGAAATGAAAGAAGACCCCATAAGAATTCCTTGCTTAATTATAATTTAATTCATTTGTATTCCGGGTTGTATAAGGGTAGAGCTCAGCTATCCACATTTGAAATTTTCGAGTTTGTGCGGTGGTGCCCGACCACAACGGCCTTTTATTTTTTTTTTTAGCTTTATAAATTGATTGATGATTTGTTTAGCTTGTGCATTAAGTGGCATGTCCTAGTCTCTTTCTTACTTTATGTATGGCCTGGATGTGGATTAGGTTTTTTAGGAAAAAATAAATTCTTTTACCCAATTTAACAACTCAAGATAAAAATTAAATAACTCACAACCTCACCTAAAGCTTAGGTTTAAAATCAAGATAAAAGAATTAGTAACTCATTAGCTGGATGAGTATTTCTTTTTTAATATCATTTAAAAATGCATCTTATTTTACTCTTGATTGGAGGGTTTCCACCTTTGCCAGAGAAACTTGGATTGACCTTTGAGAGCTATCGTGGAAACTCACCTCCTCCTTTCTCCCTGATTTTGGTCAATAACTCTATTTCTCAGGCTTTAGTCATATGAATCCTATTAGCCTGAGTCAAAATAATTGTCCAAAATAATAATAAAATGAAATTTGAATTGCATTAGATTTAGGTCATTTGAAGCATGTCCTATTACATGATCTAGTCTTTAGGGAGTGAGTTTAAGGACTTAGTCTCTTTCTAAATAAATAATAGTCTAGCTATCTTGCATAAGTATAATGTCTTGCCTACATGTATTTAAAATCATAAGAGGAGTTAATTGGTGACCACACCTAGGCGATTGTAAGTCCAAGCTGTCGGGTGGTTTGTCCTCTCTTGTGGAGGTAAACTAAATACCCTTTTCACCTTAGATTTAGATTGTGCTTTCGGCCCTCGCCAAAGCTCCCTAGATTTAAGTTCTGAGGTTGGTTCTCCCCTTTGTGGGCAATAAGCTTAATTCCTCACCTCTTAGGCATTTTCTTAATCATAAATCATAAATTTCTAATGAAAAAAATGCAACTCAAATGAACTAAATCAATTTTAAAAATGTAAAGCCCAACTATATGATAGTTTGAGATGCTCGCTAGGTTTCTTAGCATTGTAGGCATCTCCTACTTACCTTTCATTTTGGCATCAATAATAACTCCCTCTTTTGATAAATCTCATTTGATCTTTCAAAAATAAACCAATCGATTGATAGTCCTTTTCTATTGAAATCTTCAAAGACAACGATCATTTACCTTAATCGAGAGTTTTCCTAAGGAATTCTCATTTCTTAGGATATAATTAACTATAGGGGCTTGCCCCAGAACTTTAAACCCAGTTTAAAATAAACCCTTTTACTTTTCATGTAAAGTAGGGAAGAATCTCAGTGCATATGCACTCATCATCCTTAGAGTCCTTATTGAGATGATTAGGTCCATTAAAGGGTAGTGACTTATGTCTTTCGAGATAGTATCCTATTTCCTTGATGATGTACTCGATCACCTGAATAAGTACATTTGTGTAACGTCCTAAAAAGACAAATTTCTATAAGTCTTGCCTCTTTCATTTCTCCCCACAGATTTGAAGGTGACCCTCGTATATAAATTTTTAACCAACAACAACATAATAATTTATGAAATGAATAATATTAAATACTTATATATATATATATATATCTTCTTGTAGCTTGTCACTAATATATTTACTACTAATGCATGATTCTAATAAATTATAAATGTCAACTTTTTAATATATAAATTATGAAAATATAAAGTTAAGATAAATCAGAAGATTTTGCTTGTTAATATAGATAAATTAGGATAGTATAATCGATCTTCATCTTGTACTTTAGATGATTATTGGTCATTCTTATATGTCCATTATATAAATCTTTCATAATTATAATCAATTCAGGGTATACTAAACTAAATAATAACAAAGGCTAATAAAGATAAATATGAATATATATAACTATATAAATAGATTTTTTACCCTTAAAATTTTTTTCGTAACTCCTCTGACCTTCTCACAATATAATAAGAGACACTCTAGCTATAGCACCATTTGATCTCCTGATTTGTTCAACTTCTAAGCTTTAATAAAAGTCATTGAACCTTTTCTGCCCAAATGATATTTGGCCTTGATAATGTTATGACTTTTTCATCATTATTTTGGATCTTAATCCTAATTTCCATCATCATACCAATATGTACATTCTTTATAATATTTTTTTTTTAATTTAATTGATCATCATTAGAAAGTTTTATAGTTTGAGATAATAGAACATCAATATATGTGAAACATATAGCTTATACTTCAACAATAAAATTACTAAGCTCAAATCACATTGAAGTTGGGTTAAAGCTTTATGTGTAACAACCTTGCTTAGATAATACTGTAGTGAGAGTTTTAGACAGTACATAATTTCTATGTATTTATATGAGCATAATAGACTAATCTCAAAGTATCAATGCTTAACAATAATTCTAGACTTTACTTTTCAGTGAAAATGGATAAGAATTATATGATTAAATCTAAAAGTCTTGAAATATAAAAAGAGTTGAAGGTTTTGTTAGAATTTGTAAGACAAATGAAATATGTATAAAAAATGACAATTGAAGATGTTTTCAAAACCAATGTGTCATCCACCAAATGTTAGAATGAAATTCTCAAAGTTATTAGAAGATGCAGAGATAGAGTTATATGTATGTTGTAAGACATTCTTAGAATTATTTTTTATAACACACTTTTTTCATTTAAAATATTTGTACATTTGTATTATAATATTTTTTTGATATGTTATTAGAGTTATTAGCTGATGCCTTCCTTGGAGAGGCTTTATTACTTAAGAATATATATGAGGTAAAAAATATAATGAAAGCATTCAATCTTGATATGTTAAGATAAATATATGCCCCAATGTTTGTATGCTATTTTGGAGAGATAAGCTTGATAAATATGTTTGTCATATTTATGATTTATCGAGATGGGATATTAATTAAAAAAAATAAAGTTATTAAGGGAAAAAAACTCATATAAAGTCAACTAAAGTTGTTTGATGTTCTTTATTGACTGTTAGATTGCAAAGATTATTCAAAACAATCTATTGAAAAAATGATTTGACATGCTAAACACATAAATAAAGATAGGTTGCTATGACACCCTGTTGATGGAGTAGCCTAGAAATCTTTTGACTCTTAATATCCTAATTTTACTTTTGATCCATGAAATATTCTTCTTAGATTGGTTGCTAGTGGTTTAATTATTTTAAAATTATGTGTAGGATATGTAGAATTTGACCAATGCTTTTAGTATTATATAATTTGTCTCCTTGGATTGGGATGAAACACAATTCCTTTATATTATTTAAGATTATACTAGTAAAGAAGACTCTAGAAAATGATTTTAATGTTTATCTTCAATCACTTATCTAAGAGATACGTAATTTATAGTATAGAGTGCAATGTTATGATGCTACAGCAGAAATATTTTTTAACATGCACAACATTATTATGGAAAATTAATGACTTTTCTGCATATGGTATGTTGTTTGGGTGGAGTATCAAAAGGAGATTTGCTTGCCCATGTTATATTGATAATACAAAATTATTATGACAATAGTAAAAAATTTCTCATATGGACCTTCGACATTAGCTACACAGTAGTCACATCTTTTGTCGATAGAACTATTTTTGATAACATAGGAGAGATCAATTCTGCTCCCCAAAGGTTTACTATAAGTGGAATTATACCACATTTTGAAAGACTACTAATAACTTTTCGTAGAACTACTAAAAATATGCATAAAACTCTTAAAAGGAGGCATGCCAATTTGATCACTGAATATCTAATGAATCAGAATTGATGAAATGAAAGAAAATAATATTTTATTTGACTTGCCATATTAGGAGCACAACTTGTTGACCCATAATTTGGATATCATGCATAATAAGATAAATATTTGTGATAATATTATGAGTACTCTTCTCGATTTTCAAAATATAACTTATAAACATGACAATATTTAGTTACGCTTATAGTGACGAGTGAACTATATCTTGAAATTCAAGAAAATGATAGTTATATTTTGTCATTAGTATGCTTCAGAATATCAAAAAAGAGAAATTGATTTCTATGAAGTGTCAAAAAATAAAAAATGCCTAGAAGATATGCATCAACATCTCTAGGTTTATTACTATTAGTGATTATAAAATTGCAAACATAAAGAAACATGATTGATACATTTTATTTGAAGAAACTTTGTTCAATGTACGTAGATGTTGTGTTCCATTAGAAGAAATTTTGAGCATAATTATTGAGGTATCATGATTTTTAAAATCAAAATACAATAATGTTATCATTTAAAATGAACTTGAAAGACTTTAGTTGCATTATGATGACTTTATGTCAAAAGGAAAATTACAATCTCCCATCATTTTTCATGATTATGATTCACTTGCTCACTTGGTCATTCACTTGGTTTAAAAAAAGCAAATTTGGTGGCCCCATGTATTATAGATGGATGATCCTATTTGTATATTATTTTTTTTAATATATTAATTAATTTTTTTAACTAGTTATATTATTTAAGTTTATCTCTATACTTAAGACTATGTTGGTAATAAGGCATAGCTTGTGGGATCAATAAGAAATTCTTAGTACAAGCTCATAAATATGTTCTTCAACATTATTATAGTATTGCATTATATAGGAAAACATTTATAGACAATGAGAAAAGAAGAAGACGTGGACTTACACATATCACTACTTTAAATATTGAGAAGTTTGTAAATGAGAAATTCCATGAATGATTTAGATTGTAGGCAAGCTTTAAATTCTATTAATTAGTTGTTAAATTTATATGCATTAACAATTACTAATCTCTTTATGTAAGTTATGAGCATCAATGATCCATTAATATTTAAGGAAATTAAAGTTCTTGCTTTTACTTTAATAGGGTTGTAAAAAGATTTAAAGGGATTTCTATTAGTGGATATAAAATTCACACCAATGATGAGAATAAAACAATACAAAATTATGGTGTTATTAGGGACTTAAATTATTATAACAAAGTAAATGATATTATTGACATTAGTTACTCCAACTTATTTAGGGTTGTGTTGTTCAAATATGATTGGATGAACATTAATGTTACTAGCATGAACTAAGATCGAGTTGGGTACATTTTATTATATTTCTCATAATTAATACATATAGGGGAAAAAACTAGAATATGATCTATTTATTTTCACCTCACAAGCGGGGTCTACTTTCTCTACATCCAAGATATTAAAAAATTAAGTTAGAATTTTATTATAAAAATCAAACCAAGAGATGTCTTTAATTCAAGAGGTATTTCTAATAGTGATAATAGAGGTTAGTTTATTTCAGTCACACAAAATTAGTTTTAGCAAGAAAAATTAAAGTGTATTATGTGAGTTATTAACACTTAAACTTTTATTATTATTGCCTTTAAAAATTTTATATGTATATCATATTAATCTTTATTTATAATTGCCTTATAATCTCACATTATGTTTGCAAAAATGATAGGAGGTGGTTTGTTAAGCTGAGCCAAAATGATTTTGTCTAAATGTAAATTTAGTAGCTAGAAGTTTAGTAAAGCTATTGAATCCCTCTCTACCCCTATCCAACTATATTCACTAGAGGGTAAGTATAGTGCAACCAATAACCACATTGATAGTCATTTTCATTATTATGGATAACAGGCATCATGTTCTGATGATGGAATTTGGCTTATTGGCTAGTTATATCTTGTTATCATAATTAAATTTCTTAAAATTTGGTGACAAGAGATTTCGTGCCAAGAAAAGTAATATAGTTATTTTCCCAGATGATTAGGTGCTCATTTGCGACAAGACATCAAAGATGTATAATTTGTATAGATTTTTTGAGTTTGCCTCTAGTACCAAGGTACACATTGAGATTAATGATCATTGTGTGCCCTATAATATTTTAGAATCTATATTACTGGGCTCTCATTTAAGTGTTATTATAAGAGACTCAATGTTAACATTGATTTCATTGACGTAATAAGAGTATGAAGCCATTTAAGATGAAGACATTAGTTGTTGAGATAGTTTGTGCAATTTATTAGATTGTAATTTCAATTTACAATGCACTGATCTTATAATATAAATTTTTTAACATTTTACTTGCAGTCAAAATTTGAATTTCCTATACAAATTTAGCCTTGGATTCTTCAATCCCAAGGAGTTAAAGGGCCAATCATAAGACTAGTCTAAAAATAGATCATTGAGATAGTTGGCCAATTATGGAAATCATGAAAGTTTTTTTTAGGGTTGATGCAATGCAATGGTGTGAGTTGGTGATGCAGTGATTATCTAGAATAATATATTATTGCAATGCTTATGCTTAAGTTTACATTATTTCAAAAAATATTATTCTATGCAGGAGAGGGCGACAAAGAATAGTAAAAATGTTAAGAAATAAATGTCCTCATGATGGGTCAAGTGAGCTCAGTTCCCATATAGAAAGTGATAGGATGAGATATATTTATATTTGTTATTATTTGTAGTTATTCACTAAAATTATTTATTTTATTTATATAAATAATTCAAAATGGACTCCAATTATGAAGAACCAGCAGAATACGTAAAGATGAGACATGGTTTTCAAGTTAGATTTAGATGGGTAATACTATTTTAAATCATTTATTTGATATATCCAATTATTTAACTTATTAGTAACAATATATTTGTTGAATTATGAGGATGCTTATGAACTTCTTGCATAAGAATGGTTAGCGCTTGAAGAAAGGAATATGAAAGCGAATGAGAGGGTGATAGAGGTGGACATTATTTCTTTTGATGAGATTGAGAGAACGTGGGTATTGGAGGTGAGGAAAGAAGATATGTTGGATAACTAGCACTCCCACCAAGGATTGCCAAGATTTGCCACCAAGCTCTCAAACCATAAGAATAACTCAATAATTTGTAATTGCCAAAAAGATCCCCTTCATTCTAATAAGAGAGGCTATTTATAGCCATTACAAGCATCTTTCAAAAGAAAAGAATTCAAAATATGGAGGGAAAGGTGGGTGGCCACATTAATGTGAAGTATTAAATTACCTCATTATTTTATGTCATCCACCCATTTCACATAAATCATAAAATGGGTCTTAGCAGGCTAATGGGCTAAGCCTTCTTCTTTCTTGAATTTTCTTGAGCTTTAGCTTGAGATCTTATAAATGGACCTTGAGCTCTAATTTTTGAATCCTCATGATGTTCTACATCAACTCCCCTAGGCTCAATTGAACTCTACTCCGTAGAGTTGAAATCTAAGAAGTCTTCTACTAATTGTGGGGTTAAAGCATCCAAATCAGTATGAGTCAACTATGTGTCTTCAGCTGGTGGCTTATTCTTCCAATAAACTAGAAAATGATGTTCAGAAGTTGGATTAATGGGTGCTTTCTCGGTGATAATATAGTCAACTTCAAAGGAAGAGAGCTTCTGTAAGTACGGTATTATATCTTCTACTAAAGAGTTAGATTGAACAAGTGGAGGTTTGCTAATTCTTTCATATGATAGAGTATCTTCAATATTAATAACTGTATGAATGAGCATATTAGTAGAAAAATCAAGGTGATAAGCATTAGTTTCAATTTTCTAAAGAATTTTAAATGGACCACAAGCTCGTGCATGTAATTTCTTATATCTAGCGGTTTGATAATGTTCAGGTCGAATGTGAATCAATACATAATCACATTATTTATATTCTTTTATTGAACGATTATGATTTACCTTAGAAGTATAGTTTCCATTATTTATAGTAATTTGCTTTCTTATATCTTCATAGAGGCTTTGAAAATCTTTAACAAATGAGAATGTTGTATCAGAAAATATATGAGATGGTATGTTTGCTATATCTATTGGTTGTCGTGGGTTTTAATCATAGACTATCTCAAATGGTGATTTTTTTATAATTCCAGAAATAGTACTATTATAGGCAAATTCTGAGGTTGGTAAATGTAAATCCTAATTTTCTAAAATTTTACCTGCCAACCATCTAAGCAAATTTCCTGAGGTACAATTAACTACTTCAGTTTGTCCATCAGTTTGTGGGTGAAAGACATAAATTTTTTTTAATTTGGTACCTAATAATTTATATAATATTTTCCAAAAATATGAGACAAACTTAATATCTCTGTCAAAAATAATGATTAAAGGGAGACCATGAAGTCGCACTATTTTCTTTAAAAAAATAATTTGGCTATATAAGAAGCATCATTTATTTTTGAACGAGGTAAGAAATGAGCCATTTTGAGAACCTATCCACTACAACAAAAATATTATCATGTCCTCAGGTCTAGGTAATCCTAGAATAAAATCTATTGATAGGTCTTCCCAAGGCTATAAGAACAGTAAGGTAGTGTATTGTCCAGACCTTTGTTTGATAGTTTTAGCCTGTTTACAAATTAAACATTAAGCCACTAATTTTGAACATATCATTTTAATGAAGGCCAATAAAATCTATTTTCTAATAAACATATGGTTTTATCCTTTCCAAAATGACCCTACACCCCCATGTAGCTTGATAAGAATTCTCTAAGAAGATCGAGGAATGTATAGTTGTTTTCCTTTATATAAATATACATTTGTTATCAAGAATGTCCCTTGTAAAGTTATTGGTTTATCTAGGTGTTCAAGATAAATTAGGCAAAAGTCAAGGCACAATATAATCATCTTTAATTCTATCAAATCCTGAGATTCTCAATTCTAAAGAGGAAATCATTAGGTTTACCCTAGATAAAGCATCATTAGGTTTATTCTCAATTCTAGGCTTATGCTTTAGAACAAAAGAGTAGTCTTGTAAAAATTCAACCCATTTTGCATGCCTATGACTTAATTTTTATTGAGTATTAATGAATTTTAATGCATGATGATCATAATTAAGTATAAATTTTTTATGTAAGAGATAGTGTTGCCAATGCCTTGAGGATTGAATTATAGCATAAAACTCTCTATCATAAGTGGAATATTGTTGTTTGGCTTCATTTAACTTTTCACTAAAGAATGCTATAAGATGATTATCTTGACTTAAAATTCCACTTATCCCAATTCCTGCAGCATCACATGTCACTTTAAAGGCTTTAGAAAATCAAGAACTAAGGATTGAAAGTGATAAGAACTTTAATTTGCTCTAAGGCCTTTTGTGCATTAAGAGTCCAACAAATTTATCTAATTTTGGTATATCAGTTATCGGAGCAACAATGGTACTAAAATTCTTGATAAATCTCCGATAAAAAGTGCCTAAACCATGGAAGCTTCTAACTTCAGTAAAACTTTTAGGTAATGGCCAATCTAAGATTGCTTTCACTTTAGAAGGATCAGGTTTAAGTTTAGTAGTGGATATAATAAGCCTAAAAAGATTACCTCAACTTACAAAAAAATATTTTTTTAAATTAATGTATAATTTCTCTTGTTTAAGTAGTTCAAAGACTTTTTTTATAAGTTGTTATTTTCTTTTACTTGGACTAAAAAAAACCATAATATCACCAAAATACACCACCAAAATTTACTATATGATTTAAGAAATAGTATTCATTAATCTCATAAACGTCTAGGAGCATTTGAAAGTCCAAAGGGCATGACAAGCCATTCATAAAGTCCATCGGGTCTTAAAGCCATCTTCCACTCATCTCGATCTAATCTAAATTTGATAATATCCACTTTTTTAGATCAATCTTTGAAAAAAAATTTCTTGAGATTAAATCTAACATATCAGCTAATCGGGGAGTAAGAAACCTATATTTGACAGTAATTTTATTTACTGTTGGACTATCAACACACATTCACCATGTTCCATCTTTCTTTGGAGTTAATAATGTTGGGACTGCTAAGGGCTAAGACTCTCTTGAATAAAACCCTTTTTTTAATAATTCCTCAACTTGTCTTTTAATCTCAACATGCTACTTGGTAGGGTTCATCTTATAATGTGGAAGATTAGAAGTTGAGAACAGTAAGAACTCAATAGCATGTTGAATGCCTCTTAGAGGAGGAAGCTCATCAGGAAGCTCATTGGGTGTAATATCTTTAAAATCATAAAGAAGAAAAGAGACCACATCAGATATGTGAGTCTCATTAGAGTCTGGTATGACTTCTCTTACATGTAATATGTGAAAAAGAAATGGATCAAAATTTTTTCAGAAAGCTCAAAACTTATTATTTCTATCTTTGGGGTCAAAGAAGGAAGAGTAGATGTTTAAAGTAAGAATTAAAAATGATAGTATTAAGCTTAATAGTAGGCTTTTCTATGATAATTAATTGAAGTTTGGCATTTTTCTTCAATAAAGGTTTAGGTTGCAAGTCAAAAGTTATTTTGTGTGGTGTTATGGAAGGTATTTTTTCTACTGGCTTTATTGGTAGGAGTTTAATAGTCTTATTATTATGTTTGAAAATATAAGTATTTTCCTACCATAGTAAATAACATTCATATCATACATCCAAGGTCGTCCTAAGAGAATATGAGCAATGTCCATAGGGAGAACATCACACCAAATTTGATCCTCATAGCTTCCTATTTTAATTGAAACTAAATATCGATTGGTGATGGGAAGAGATGTATGATTTACCCAGCTAACATGAAATGGTTCAGGGTGAGGTTCAGATTTTAGGTTGGCTCGAGTTAAGGTGTGTGTTGAAATGACATTCATAACACTCTCTCCATCTATAATTAACCTACATCTCTTTTCATTACACAAAATATACATACTAAAATGTTCTTTCTCCTTCAATCTTCTGCCTCATTTTTAATTACAGTAAGACATCTCATCAGCAACATGAGAGTCATTAGTTAATTCTAATTCTTCATTAGATAATGGGGTGTCATCATAAACTTCTTCTAGATTATCATCTATTGGATTTTCAACTTCTTTTAAAAATAAAATTTGAGCTTTACATTGATTTTGCATGTGACCCTTTTTATGACATTTAAAATATATTACTTCCCTAATATTTTTAGAGCTCCCTTCAATTGAAGTTTTAGGCAAAGGGGTCAGGCCATTTGGATGGATGGGTCTAACAATAGATCTATGAGATGAAATGGAAGGTACTTGACTTTTAATTTTAGAGAGAGAGAGACATATTTCTTTTGTTGTTCAACCAATAATGCATAATGAAATGCTTCCTCTAAAGATTGTGGGTCAAATAATTTAACTTCATTTCTAATGTTAGTCTTAAGTCCAATAACAAATTTATTAGCTAATTGCCAATCATTATTAGCATAATCTGTTCTAAAAATTAGATCTTTAAAAGTATTCAAATATTCAGTTACAAGATAATTATCTTGTCTCAAAGTTAATAATTGACTATGTAGCTTCTTATTATGATTACTGCTTCTTAACATTTCTTTCATTTCTATCCAAGTGAAATTTGTCCTTCATAATCTTTATTCTTTAGCTAAAGCATTTGTCCAATAAATTTTAGCATGTCTTATCAATTTTATTTTAGCAAAAGTAACCCTTTGGTAATCATCCATTTTATACCAATCAAAGAAGTCATCCATTTGAACTAACCAATCAAGAAATTTATTCGGGTCATGTATACCATCATAAGTTGGGGCTTCTACTTTAACTCTTCGAGATGGATCATTAGAGTCTTCTATAATCTTACAATAATTTTCTCCCCTTCCACCATTTCTTGCAATTGATGGTCTTCTAAGTGGTTGATTTTTTCTATGGTTTGGATATGAATCTTCTTCATCTATCCATATTGGCACAGTCTGAGCAGGTATTGGAGGAGGAGTTGGTACTCTATTATTTTGTAGATTAGCAATAAGAGTTTGCATTTGTTGTTTAAGTTCTTATATTTGATTCTTACTTTCTTCTAATATTTATTGAGTTTTTAATTTATTGTCATAGATCCTAAGATTTAAGGTATCAACTAATCTAGTCAAATTTTCAACTTGAGATAGATTTTGGTGCCATGAGATTTTTTTTAAAGAAAAAAAGGATATATGAAAAGGGATCTATGAAAAAAAATAAATAAGTTTAATATAATTGTGCAATCAAAGTGAGATTTTAGGTTAAGAGAACTTTCAAATGAGGAGTGGGTATAAGACTACTTAAATCTCAAGCTCTCCTTAGACAGTTTAGGTCTTTTTGAAAATGTTTTATTTAGATTCTAAAATCACCAAGTTTAACACACTCATATTATTATGCATGTATATTTTTTTTATTTTTTTAATGCAATGAAAAAAATGATCAAATTTATCAAGCCTATTTTTTTTTAAGAAAGCAAATTATCATAAATTAATCAAAGAAACTTCTAAAATTGACCATAAATAATAATAAAGATAATAAAGTAAGTAATTAGATTTTGATTTGCACTAATGGCTATGTTGTTTTCAAGGTGAAGCACTACCTCACAAAGATGCACTCTTAATTTTTTTCGGTGCGTAAGTTCACGCAATTAAAAAATGATAAAAATATATAATAGAGCTTACTAATTGAAATTTTATGCTATCACCATAAACTTGCAAGTAATGTGTATCTTTCCAAGCTACTAATATGTATTTAAACTATCATATAAAAGAAAATTAATTAACCTCACATGTCCAATAAAAACTCACAAGTTTGAAGACAAGTCCATCACTTGAGCCCTTTGTTGAAGTAAACTTTTGACCAAATTTGCTCATTCCAAGCTTCGCTCTGATACCAAATTTTATGGAGATGGGCATTCTTTCTTTTGATGAGATTGATAGAACATGGGTATTGGAGGTGAGGGAAGAAGATATGTTGGATAACTAGCGCTCCCACCAAGGATTGCCAAGGTTTGGCCACCAAGCTCTCAAACCACAAGAATAACTCAATAATTTGTAATTGCCAAAAATATCCCCTTGATTCTAATAAGAGGGGTTATTTATAGCCATTACAAGCATCTTTCAAAAGAAAAGAATTCAAAATATGGAGGAAAAGGTGAGTGGTCACATTAATATGAAGCATTAAATTACCTCATTATTTTAGTCATCTACCCATTTCACATGCTATTATTTTATGTGAATTCAACCACCTCACATGTCATGCTTTGAATTTTTAAATACAAAATTTCAAACATGAAATTTCTAGAAGAAAATTAAAAATTACATAAATAAAAAAGATGAAATCATAAAATTGGTCTTAGCAGGCTAATGGGCTAAGCCTTCTTCTTTCTTGAATTTTCTTGAGCTTTAGCTTGAGATCTTGTAAATGGACCTTGAGCTCTAATTTTTGGATCCTCATGATGTTCTACATCAGAGGGAGTTCTTGCATGATGATTATGAGTCCTAAGTATCCTTTAATATAAATGGTGCTAGGGGTGTGTATTATTTGGTTTTAACCAAAAAATCAAACCGAACCTAAGTTTTTGAGTAATTTGGTTCGATTTTGAACTTAGTAATTTGGATTTTGATTTTAATTAATGAAACTTTGGTTTTTGGTTTTTGGATTGGTTTGTTAAATAAAATTTTGGATGGAACCAAATAAATCGAATTTATGCATTACTTGGTAAATTTTTTGTAGGCATCGTAAAATTTAAATATTTTTAATGCATGAAAGTAATTAATTGCTTTCTAATTATATATATATATATATATATATATAGTTTTGCTTATTACTTGTTCATTATACAAACATAATGAATATAAATTTCACAAATAGTTTTAAATATAATAAACTTCGGTTTATCTAAAACCAAACATAAATAATCAAACCAAATTGCTATTTGATTTATTTGGTTTTGTATTCTGTTTGATTGGTTTGGTTCCAATTTTTGAGAATCCAAAATAAATTGGTTTTAAAATTCATCATCCAAACCATCCAAACAAACCAAATGCACACGCTTAGATGGTGCTCTTATGCCTTTCAATCAAGTCGGCTTAGGGGTTGTGGTCATAGATGAGTGGGTGAGGCTGTTATAGCTCCAGTCAAATAGTTTGAACATTAGGACAATATAGTTGTGGAGATGGAGGCCATCCTTGTTATCAAAGAGATTTCAGAACCATGGATGATGGAAACATGGGCTAATCATTAAGGGTAATATTGCCAATATTTTATAATTTTTTTAGCAAAGCCTATAAGGAGACTGGTGGAGCTGGCATCCACAACATAGAGCCAATATTAGCTTCCTCCAACAATTTACGCAAGTCATCTTCCATTTTGTCCATCTAGGGAGAAATAGAGCTGCTGGTTTTTATGCACATAAATCTCTTAAGTACACCTTTTATGGATAAATATACATCATGTAAACACTTTCTCTCTTGATTTCATTTTTTATTTGGGTGATACTACCATAAGCAGGGAGTATAACTTTGTTTTTGTTCAAATCCTCAAAGAGGATTTAGCTCACGTAGTTCACTCATAGTTTTGTACTCTTCTTTTGTACTTTTTCTTTCATTACATTAATGCAAAATTCATACTTTCAAGGAAGAGTACATATACAAGGATTTGTAGTCAGTCTAATTTGATACTTTCCTCAACAAGCTCAGGCGTGAAGGCATTTGTTTTGCTTGCTTTGCTAGACTTGAAGATGAGATGCAATTCATCAAGTTTGAATTAAGAGAGTTGAACTCTTTGCTTAGTGAGATAAGACAATTTATGCAATAATTTCAATCATACTTTCTACATCTAAGAGATTTACATATGGTAGATAACTTTTGAACTTATAAACTTTTATCATAGTTATAGTTACTTTGACATTATTATTCATGAGCAAAATTTTTATTGATAAGGTGTCAACGATCCAACTTATAAAGACTGATGTAAAAGAGATATTTACTTAAGCATATAATATTTCTTATTATTGTGGGCTTCATAATTTACTTCGGCTCATTTTGTTATTTATGTCCATGCTTTGAAAATAATGTCTTCTCTTGTAATGCACTTTGTTGTGTTATAAGTATTTTGTTATCTCTTGCTATGGTGAAATATTATGATGTTTGAATAAAGAACATACATCTTGGTTGGATCAAGTTTACTTAACTCAATATATCTTGTTGAACTAAAGGTTTAAATTAGGCATAAAAAATTTCATATTTTATTGAGCATTGAGTGTTGAAATATATAAAGAGGAATATTTTGTGAAGTTTTCTTTTTTTCTTTTACTATTTTATTAAATTAAAATCTTTATGTAGTGGTTTAGGAAGAATGTTCCTGGTGGGTAATCATGTGGTAGATTTGGTGGTTGTTGCATCAATGGCTGGGGGGTATAAGTTATGGTGAATTGATTTATGTAGTTGATCGTGATAAGTTATGGCCAATAAGAATCATGTCTCCATCATCATAAACATATAATTTCTTCTTAGATACTTGATATTACATTTCACAACTATTCAATGATCTATTCATTTGATTAATATCAATTAATAACTCGCACAACATAGTTAATATTTGAGTTCGTATATAATATTGCATACATAAGATTTCTAACTAATAGGGGTGTGCATTAGTCGATTTAAACCATAAAATCGTACTGAACAGACGTAATTTGGTCGGTTCAGTTCGATTTGTAAACTTATAGTTCAATTTTTTTGTTATGAAAAAGTAAGCTATTCGGGTTATGGTTTTCAGTTCTGTTTTTTTTTTAAAAAAGATCGATTAAACTGAATAAACCAATATAGTTTAGAAGTCATATATAAGTATGTGATTTTGGTTGTAAATGCTTTTTTATAGATTGATAGATTTATATTTGTCTAAATTTTTTTTTGTATTATATTTATTAAATCGTGCTTTAATTAATTAGTTTATAAAAAAAAAGTAAATTTTTATTTCATTTACATGTTATTAGTTTAATCGTAAAGTGAACCGAATAAACCGAATTATAGTTCAGTTTGGTTATTTTGAGTTATTTGGTTCGGTTTATTCAGTTCCACAAAAAAATTGGCCGGACCAACTGAATGCACACGCCTACTAACTAATGACTCATTTTTTCTTCTTCATTAGGAGTTTTGGGACATCTCTCATTTGAAAGAAAAACTCCATATTGAGAAGGTAAATAGCTACTCGTAAAGTTTTACATTACATATTTAATGAGAATTTTATTAATATATGTTACTTAATATATTGCTAATAACTTGTTCTTTTGATCTCTTAATATTTGAATTTCAAGAACATAACTAACATCTCCAAACACTTTAATTTAGAATTGATTAATGAGTTATTTTTTTATATTTGATAGTAATTCTACATGTAGTTGTAATTATTAAAATTTTAATGGATGAGATAGTGAATTCTTCTAAAAATATTACCCATTTATTGCATGTTAAAAAAATGATCAAATACATTTTTATAAAATTTTACACTTTAAATAGATCTTTGATATACTTCATATATATATATATATATATATATATATATATATATATATATATATATATATATATATATATATATATATATATATATATATATATATATATATATATATAAAGCATAATAGTAATTAAAAATAATATATTAATTTATTATACTTAATCTTATTTATAATCATCATTATCTCATTTATCAAATAGCCTTCAAAATAGTGTGGGAGAAAGAGAGGAGAAAATTAAAAGGAGGAAGAATGGAATGAAAGAAAAAGAGAATATGAATCATAAGGAGAATGTAAGGAGATATCATAAGAGGAAGAAAAAAAAGATAAGAAAGAGAAAGGGTGAAAATTGAAAGTATCATTTATCATTAAAATAGTTTGAATAATTGAAAAAAAGAAAAAGTGAGAGAGAGAGAGAGATTGGAGCTTGGGTTGTTTCTGAGACAAGCCATTTGAAAAAAATTAATTGACTCGAGATATGATATCATTATCCTACTTTTATTTTTGATTAATTTGCACTTTAATCATCTCTTTTATTTTAATTTAATCAAAACTTATAAAAAGCTAAAAAAATTAAATAACTTAGTATTTTGAAAAACTTTAACCTTGTTACTTTCAATATATTTTTATTTTAATTATTCTCTATATATTGATATGATCATATTAAACTCTCATATGATATCTCTATTTTTGAGACATGTGTTCTAATACGATCTGTCGGAATTGGGTCTCCGGCGGCTTGTGTTCTTGGTTGCTTTTCTTTGAATTGGCGTTGGATCTTAATCTTTCTTGAGTGGAATCCGCGTCTTTCTGTGGACTGTTTGATCTTGAATCCGGAAGGAAATCTCCGTGGTTTGCCTTTTTTACTCTCATCTTGCGTCTTAAGCTTTGAGAACCTAACCTTATACTTTACTTTGTTTGTTTTGTTTTGATTTTGTTGAGGTTGAAGAACTCAGAGGAAGAGGGATCTAGAGTCAGGAGAATCCTAGGTTCTCTAATGAATCCAATTTTAGGTGATGAAAACCAGAGGAAGATAGGAGGAGAATACGAAGGAGGAGAAGGAGATAAGTTCTTTAAATTTCTTGACTACTTTTTGTTTGGCTTTTGATCTCTATTTATACTTTTTTCTTGAAGTTAAAAGATCACATTACATTTTACTAAGTGGATCTTCTTTAAATTTTTTTAGTTTGTTATCTAATTTGATGTAACTTTCTTGAGATCTTGATTCTTGATTTTAGATGTTGTAGTTGTTTATCGTTGTTCTTGTGGTTTGGGAGAATTTATCTCTAGTTTGTTATTCTTGTGCACTTAAGGGTTTTGAATTTATTTTTTGTTATCTCCTGTAACTTTAGGTTTCTTTCTCTGTCATCCCGAAGGTAATGATTTTTTTACGTATTATTTTGTTGTATTTTGTATTTTCTGTTTGAGTCTGTTCTTATTGTTAATTTGGCCATTGGATGAATTGGATTCATATCACATTCTTTAAATTATATAAATTTATTCTTAAAATTTCATGAAATTTGATCTCAACATATTGCCATGAGATAAATGACACATAAATTTAGTATGAGTAATAATATAAGATTTATACATATAAATTGAACTTAATAATTTCTGTGGACTCCATAATTTTTTATCTATATAAACTGTGAAATATTCGTATGCAAAATTTTTTGAATAATATGATTCAAGTTGGTGGAGATATAATAAATAATGAGAGTTATTATTATTGCTTTCTTTTCAATATGTTAGTTTTTTTTTTGTTATTTTATACTTACTATTTCTGATAAAAGCACAAGTTCAAGCACTTTTGAGTTCAAGCTCGTTTGTCATTATGAGCTCAGCTTCGGCTCGTCAAACAGGATGGTGTTCAAGCTTGAGCTCGTTTAAAATCTTATTGAGCTCATGAGCTTATACTTCGGTTCATATTTGGCTTATCGACTTGTTAGCCGTTTAATAAATAAATGAGTTATAAATTTGTTTGTGGCGTGTGTTGAAATATTAATGATACTATTTATGAACAAGCTTTAATCGAGCTAGCTTGTTCATGAGCTTTAAATAATCGTTAGAACATAATTGTTGCGTCTAGAAAACCATTCGTAGAGTAAAAGTATTCTTACTTCATTGTGAAATCCGGCACACTAGATATTTAAAGAGTGAAACCTGCACTTTACGGAAAACCTCAAAAGGGAAAACCACCTGCCTAGCCCAAGAAAAGTTTCCACTATGTATCTGTTTCAGAGTACAAGATCTTCCCGATACCGGATTACGTAATCAGAGCAGAATGGGAACAAATACAGAATGTAGCATAATGACTCGACGACGATATGTTGACGCCGGACGACCATGTTGACGCTGATGACCGACGATAGTGGTCGGTGATGATGACCAGCAACAATGGTCGATGACGGCGAGGATCACGGCATACCGATGGCTGGGTGGTTGACGACCGCCGAGTGGTGACGATTGTGCTTGGAGGATCTTTAGAGCTCTCCTCTCTTGCTCTCTTCTCCTTCACTTGGCCTCCCTCATATGAGGCGAGCTATTTATAGACGAGGAGGGCGCTCAGAATACATGCAAAACCCGCACCACTCCACTTCATCTGACGGCTCAAAATGATCCCCTTGATCATATGATGTATTTTGTGCATTTGAATGCTCAAATGAAGTCGAATTGTAAGATCTTTGGCTTGTTGAACCGCTCGCCAAGACGCCGATTTGACTATAAACACTCATATTTGAGAGCTTTTAGAAATTTAATTGATGTCTCAAAGTTTCCAATGATATTTTAAGTGCTTGATCTCACCCGCCAACTTCGACAATTGCTTTAACATCAAGATTCGCTTCGACTAGGAATTTTCGCGGTCATATCGCTTGCCCCTATTTTGGATGACATTATCTCAATCATCCAAAAATATATGTCAATACTTGAAAATAGCAAATTCTTCAATGAAATTTGAGGGTCCATTAACTGCACATTTTGAGAGAACAGATCTTCATAGAAGCACAATATTATGACTACTAAGTGATGCGTGGTCGCAAATGTAGTATGCTGAGATTTGAGGTTATATACCCATCCCGCGAACGGCTTTCATGCCTGCTGAAGGCTACGCCGCCAGCTCTACATGCCAAGACATGGGCTCATGCGCTCGGCCGTCCATGGGTCAGGGCCGACGGGTCGCGAACGACGCTGGTCGGCATCACGGGTCAATACCGATGGCTGGTCGCTGTGATCCGTCACGGGTCTGGGTCGAAGATCTGGTCTACGGCTGAAATGGCGCTGGTCTGGGCGGGCGATGGCGCTGGCTAACGTCTGGCGGCGGAGCGCACGGCGGACGAGTCATGGCCATCGACGCTGTCGCCAAGAGCGGGTCATACGCTGCCACGGGCGATGAGGCTGGGTCGGAGGCTTTCAACGCGGATCGGCTGCCATGGCTGGTTTGGCTATGATCCGCTATTTCGGCCAAGAAGGTTGCGGGCGCGAATGCTAAGGCCAGAGAGTGCTGGAGCTGGCGGTCCAATGCTGGAGAAGGCACATTCTCTTCGCCTTGAGAGAAGGTCGTTGAGGCTGGCCAACCCATACTTACGCCGTTGTTCTCGGTTTTCCTCGAAAGAGGCCAACCGCTTGACGACCATCCGGCTCGGAGGATCAAGACCCAGCATTTATGTCATTGTTCCGCTTTTCCTCGAAAGAGGCATCAACCGCCTCGACCGACCGTCCGTTTCGAGGCTATCAAGACCACAGATTTACCCGCGCCCGCTTTTCCTCGAGAGGCCAACAGCTCACGACCGGCCCGTCGGAGGCGATCACCCACCAGATTTACGCCGCGCCCAGCTTTTCCTCAAAGAGGCGGCCAACCTACTGTGACCGTCCGGGTTTGAGGCGATGGGTCACGAAGCCGAATGGCTGACGCAGACGGAGTCGATTCCGGAATGACCTGATGGTGGATCGGCGTTGCCGATGATGGTAACGTGGCCGATGACGACGGCCGATGGTGGTGACCGGCGACGTAGTAATGCGATGCGACGGTCGGCGGACCGACGATGGCGAGCTGAATGACCGACGAAGTGGTGCTACGGATCGATGGTTGTCGGTGGTCGACGGGTGATCGACAATGCAAGAATCGGCGGGTAGTGATGATGATGACCGACGCCTCAGTCGGATGACCGGAGCTTGCGGACCTGAAGACGCGGCGATGGTGAGGGCTGATGACGGTAATCGGCGGCGAATCGACGATGGTAGGGCCGACGGGTGGTCGAGATCGACAAATGGCGACGTGATCTGGCTACCGACGCTGGTAGTCGGATGACTACCACGAAGATTTTGACCTATCCGAGAATGTTTGTTGAGTGTTACCGATGGCGCAACTGTAAAGAGGTTGAATCAATCCGCCGAGATTTTGACCCATCCGGGTTGTTTGTCGAGTTACCCGCGACGCTAACTGTGAAGAGGAATCAATCTGGCGATTTTGACCTATCCGAGGTTGCGGTCGAGTGCGACTCATGATGAACTGTATGGAAGATGACAATTGAATCACCGAGAATTTTGACCAATCCGGGTTGTTTGTCGTTACCCGGCGACGCTAACTGCATGGAAGAGGTCGAATTGAATCCGAGAATTTTGACCTATCCGTTGTTGTCGATTTTACCCGCCGACGCTAACTCGTATGGAAAACGAATTGAATCCGAGATTTTGACCTATCCGGTTGTTTGTCAAAGTGTGAATGGCGACGCTAACCGTGGAAGAGGTTGAATCAATCCACCGGGATTTTGACCTATCCGGTTGTGTTGTCTTTGCCGATGACGCTAACTGTGGAAGAGGTTGAATCGAATCCGCCGATTTTGACCTACGAGGTTGTCGAAGTCTCATGACGCAACTCGTATGGAAGAGGTTGAATTAACCGCCGGAGATTTTGACCTATCCGAGGTTGTTTGTGAGACCGGCGACGCTAACTGCATGGAAGAGGTTGAATTGAATCGCCGAGGATTTTGACCTATCCGGTTGTTTGTCGAGTCTTGCTCGATGACATTAACCTCATGGAAGAGGTTGAATTGAATGCCGAGGATTTTGACCTATCCGGGTTGTTTGTCGGTGTTACCCATGACGCAACTATGGAAGAGGTTGAATCAACTGGGATTTTGACCTATCCGGTTGTTTGTCGAGTCGCTATGACGCAACCTCGTATGGAAGAAGTTGAATTGAACCGCCGAATTTTGACCTATCCGGGTTGTTGCGAGTCTTGCATGACGCTAACGCGTGGAAGAGGTTGAATCAATCCGCCAGGATTTTGACCCATCCGGTTTGTCGAGTCTTTGCCGATAACGCACCTTGTATGGAAGAGGTTGAATTGAATGATTTTGACCTATCCGAGGTTGTTCGAGTCTTTGCTCGATGATGTTAACCAGATGGAAGAGGTTGAATTGAATCCACCAGGATTTTGACCTATCCGGTGTTGTTTGTCGGTTACCCGGCGACGCTAACTGATGAAAGAGGTCGGGAAGTCCACTAAGGACCTTTTGACCCATCCTAGGTTGTTTGTCAGAGTCTTTGCTCGATGACGTTAACCTGTATGGAAGAGGTCAATTAAAACATCCATTTGTGGTTGTAGCCAAAGTTGCTCCTTAACCTTGGCCTTATTTTTCCATGAGTATGATTGGAAAATCATAATTTGCAAAGCTATATCTCTTCTCAATGTTGAAATATCCTCCAACTTTGACTTGTTTCTGGGATGGTAATCAATTAGATGCTTAACAGGGGTGATCTTCGAGATTAGAGTTGCCCCCGCCTCGACACATAATTTGAATGAACAAAGTTTGATGAATCTTCATTCTTCGCTTGCGCTCTTTAAAAGCTTGAAATGATCCACCTCGATGGTGATTTTGATCTTGTTGGGAAACTTGGTCGTCATACAAGATAAAATAATGGGAATCAACTTCCCACAGACGGCGCCAAACTTGTGCTAGAAAACCACATGTAGAGTAAAAGTATTCGCTAGCTTCGTGAAATCCAAAGCACACATAGTATTTAAAGAGTGAACAATAAAACTCAGAATTTTACGTGGAAAACCTCAAAAGAGGAAACCACGGGCATAGCCCAAAAAAAGCTTCCACTATGTATCTATTTCAGAGTACAAGATCTTCCCGATACCGGGATTACAGAATTGTATATGAGAAATGGGCAATAGTTGCTAGTAATAGACAATGTTGACGACGATGTTGACGATGATGTTGATGCGATGACCGACGATAGTGGTCGGTGATGATGACCGGCAACAATGGTCGATGACGGCGAGGATCAGCGGTGGCGGCTGACGGCGGCGGCCGGCGGCGGTGGTTGATGACCGTCGAGTGGCGGCACGATTGTGCTTGGAGGATCTTTAGAGCTCTCTCTCTTGCTTGCTTCTCCTTCACTTGGCCTCCTCTCATATGAGGAATGAGGCTATTTATAGATTGGAGGAGTGACGTCTCTGTAAATACATGCAAAACCCGTACCACTCCACTTCATCGGACGACTCAAAATGATCCCCTTGATCATATGATGTATTTTGTGCATTTGAAAATATCAAATGAAATTCAGTGTAAGATCGTTGGCTTGTTGGAGCTCGTCGAGACCTTGCTATTTAAACCTCCATATTTGAAAGCTTTTAGGAATTTAGCGATGTCTCAAAGTTTTCAATGATATTTTAAGTCTTGATCTAGTTTCAATTTACGATTGCTTTGCTTTTCGCATCAAGATTCGATTAGTAGAGAAATTTTCGGGTCATATCGATAATGAAGTGAACAACAACTTCAACTTATTCATTTAGAATCAGTATTTACAAAGTGTTCTCGTTCGATTAGTTAAATGAACCACATAGCTCTAATCGAAATGAGTCATGAGTATCTTATTGAACGCTCGATTCATTTACAGCCCTACTATTTCCTTGCGAGCAAGTCATAGTTTATTCTAATATTTTTTTTCTTCTACTAGCAAATTGTGGCTTATATTTCAAAACCAAATGATAAAGGGAAAACTTTTGTTTGTTATTAAAAACTAAGAAAATTTACATGCATAACATAATTCTTATTCATTTACATATCTAATATCTAAAGTTTGATATTTACAAATATAATAATTTTTTAATGCTTGAAAAATATATTTTATTTTAAAATTAAAAATTTAGATACTATTTATATAAATATTAAAATTTAGATGTTAAATATATAAATATATAATAATTATAAATTATCTATATAAATGCTCATAAAAATTATCTTTTAGTCATATTAGAATTAAAAAATAAAATAAAATCTACTTATTATACCTTTAGTCGGTTATTCATAATCCCTCTAAAAATATATAAAGCTAATAAAACTATAATTATTATTTAAAAGAAATTTATTTTCTGAAATTAATTGATTAGTCTTAGCGAATATTTCAGTATTAGGCCAAGTATTTTTTAGATTTTTAAATAGTAGAAATGTGCCCGAAACATCGAATACATATCGGTTTCGGAGCGCTTCCGTATCGAAGCAATACTTTGGTTTTCTCTTCCCGTATTGAATACTGAGTACCCTTTTCCTCACTCGGTCCTGATCTGTTTGCTCCAAAGCTCGATCAATTCGCTTATTGCTCGGTCGATCAAGAGTAAGGGAAGCGGCGACGATGGGAGTTCCGGCGTTCTACCGTTGGCTCGCCGATCGCTATCCTTTGGCTGTTGTCGACGTGATCGAGGAGGAGCCGGTGGAGGGCTACGGCGGCGCGCCCGTCCCCGTCGATCCCTCTATGCCGAATCCTAACGGGATCGAGTTTGACAATCTCTACCTCGACATGAATGGCATTATCCATCCTTGTTTCCACCCAGAGGGCAGGGTCAGCTTTTTTATTTTTTATCATCCCTTTGTTTAATCTGCGAAGAAATTAGGATTCACGGAGGAATGAGCGGCTGAGGTGGAGTTTGAGTTTAGATTGTTTATATGATATGCATTTTTCTTTTAGCATGCGGGTTTGGGTAATGGGAAATATGACTGTTCGTTTGGTTGCACTGGCGGGTGGAAATTGAAGTAAAAAAAGCTCAATCTAGTAATCTTTTTCTTGATACCGATGATATGTTGTGGTTTGAAAACAGTAGATTGTTTTGATGGTTGGTTTTATTTTATTGGTAGCAGATCTGACGACAAAATTTGGACTAGTTGTTTCTTTTGCAGAATTGTGTTTTTTGGATAAATTGATAACATGCTTTAGTTGACAAAAAATTCACTTGTTAGTTCTAATTCTTGCATTAATGATTGCATTAAATTACATTCTAGAGCACTCCAGGGGTCAACAGCCTTCCGTTTATGGCTAATTTACTCAAAAAATAGTTAAATTCAACTACAATGTTGCTGGCTTTGCGCTAATGAACACTGACCTACACCTAACGATGGTTTTGTTGTGGGGGGACGGGGTTGATATTTTTGGGGGTTTGATGGATGGTTCTATGTTCCATGTAAGTGATTGTGTTTCTGTTCTGGTGAAGCGGATCAAAGCATGAAACAAGGCATGCTTTCAGGAAAAGGTGTTGGCAGAATAAGTTTTATTCAGATGAAGTAGTTATTAGCTGCCTGCCAGCTTTTAGTTAGATGCGTGACATATTAATAACTTTCCATCATGAGAAATCCTTTAAAAGGAAAAAAATTCAAATCAAATTGGGATATTTGTATAAAACTCCTTGTAGTTTGATCTTTTTGATGAAAATGAGCAATGATTTTAAAATTTTATGGACAAGGACAATAGGTTAGCCTATATTGCAAACTAGGACATTTAACCTGACCTTATGCTTGGTTATGTTGAAAATTTGGAAGTATTTTTATGGTGTTTCTTCTAGATTATGGCATCACTATTAGTATTTTTCTAACTTATTTCTGCCCTACTAGTGTGTACCATGAAACCTGGTATAAGATCTTGCCAGGGTTTTGTGACAAACTCTCGGAGGAATGTCAAGGTGTTATAACAAATTATAGTAGTACTATAAAAAATTTACCATTCTGTCAGGTTAGTTGTCTTTATTTGCAAAATATTCTAACTTTATTTTTGTTACAAAGTTTCAAAACTATTGCCTTTTTAATAAAATCATCAGGAATTTAATTAAAATATTTCATCAAATTAAAAATCATTTGCTATATGAACTCTGCTCATCAATGCTTCCCTGGAGAATTTGGTCATTATGCTTTCAAGGTACAGAAAGTGACCTGTTGATAGCATTTGTCATATTCTTTAATTGTTATTACCACAGCTAAATTATAGGTTCTAATATCCTGAGTCTAGTTTATTGAGAACCTTCAGTGTAATTGTTCTTTCCTATCAGTAAATGATTACACCATAGTGTTAAGCTATTGCAGTATATGTTTTAGGTTTTATTGGCAATTCGTTTTTCCTTGTTCTATCTGTTGAGCAGTACTAAAAGTAAATTTTTTTCTGCAGTCTCCACCTGCAACCTATGATGATGTCTTCAAGTCAATTTTTTATTATATTGATCATCTCTTTGGACTTGTTCGCCCAAGAAAGCTATTGTATATGGCAATAGGTAAGATTCTTTGGTTTATGATTCCATCTTAACAAAATTTTTTTTCTTAGCTGATTTTATTTATACATTCAATGTCTGAATATTGCAGATGGTGTTGCCCCCAGGGCTAAAATGAATCAGCAGCGTACCCGGCGTTTTAGGGCTGCTAAAGATGCAGCTGAAGCTGTGGGTATCTGGGTGCCCCTATCATGAGCTTTATGATAGATCTCTTATATGCATACCCAGTTCTTTTGATAACAATTTTTTCACAGGCATCTGAAGAGGAAAGGTTGAGGCAAGAGTTTGACGAAGGAAAACAGTTGTCTCTGATGGATAAGCGTGAGACATCTGATTCAAATGTCATTACTCCTGGGACTCGATTTATGGCTGCACTATCTGTTGCACTTCAAAATTACATACAATTGAGATTGAAACAATGTCATGGGTGGAAGTCTGTTAAGGTGTGGATATAAGTTTATGCTGAACATAGGATAATTCATGTTATTTGCTCACAGATTTTATCATTGCATGTATCTTTGTACACCACTCTGGTGGTCAGGATACATACATCTCTCTCTCTCTCTTTATATATATATATATATATATAGATATATCATGTCGTTAACAATGAGTTATTATTTGAAGGTAATATTGTCTGATGCCAACGTGCCTGGTGAAGGTGAACACAAAATAATGTCCTACATACGGTTACAACGTAATCTTTCTGGTTTTGATCCAAATACACGTCATTGTTTGTATGGCTTGGTATGTAGCATTTTAAAACTTCAATTTTTTTATAGTCTCAGCTTGGTTTTAATAAATAATTTCACCACTCTTTGTATCTTCCACGTATGTTAATGGATTTGAAATTTTAATAGGATGCAGACTTGATTATGCTATCTTTGGCTACTCATGAGATTCATTTCTATATTCTGAGAGAGGTGGGTAAAGGTCATTAATTGTATTTTTTGGCAAGGATGTACCATTCTCTATGTCACCTATATACGCTGTTGTGCATGTGTGTTTATATAGTATCTCATAGATCCACGTTTATTTATTTTTAGCAATGATTTTAGCTTCTGATAAATGATTGAACTACTAACTACTTGAATAGATGGTGACACTGCCAGGGCATGAGGGGAAATGCTTTTTGTGCGGTAAGGTTGGGCATCTTGCTGCAGAGTGTAGAAGCAAGTCTAGCGACCATGCTTCTGGTGGTGATGAGAAAGCTCTAGATGAAACCCCCATCTACAAAAAGAAATATCAGGTAGGATTTTTCTTTCTTAATTGCCTATTCTATTCATCTATTTGATTGATTTGCATGCTTCTTGTTTATTGATAATCTCTTTTTTGTAGTTCCTTAACATTTGGGTCTTGCGAGAATATTTGGAGTACGATTTGCAGATAACAGATCCACCTTTTGAGATTAGCTTTGAACGAGTTGTGGATGATTTTGTGTTTATGTGCTTTTTTGTTGGAAATGATTTTCTCCCACATATGCCGACATTGGAAATCCGTGAGGTTTGTAATTGGTCTTGTGCTGTTAACTGGTTACTCTGCATTGCTTCCAATTTCTTGAACGTTAAACCACGCAATCTTGGGAATCTTCCTTGTGGCTCTATCCAATTGAGGTTAACTTTATATGCTTCAGGGTGCAATTAACCTACTCATGTTCGTGTATAGGAGGGAGTTTGCAGCTATGGGTGGCTATCTGACAGATGCCGGTGATGTAATTTTTCTTTGCTTGTACTTAGCTGAGATTTAAGGAGATTTTGTTGTCTTTTTTCTATTCCTTCATGAATTTTGCGTGAATTTTATTTGTTTTATTTGGATGTCTATTGAGTTGGTCTCATATACTATCCACTATCCAGTATACTTTCCATCCTCCTAAATTTGGATCAAATTTTTTTTTGTTTTTTAGTTGTTATTTTGTTGGAAACTATCCCCAAGTTTTCTGATTGTGTCAATCCAATACTTGTTCATGTTATATAGGTTTCATTGGAGAGGGTGGAGCATTTTATTCAGGCAGTCGCTGTCTATGAAGAACAAATATTTAGGAAACGTGTCCGTATCCAACAGGCAATCGACTTTCCTATTGTCACTATGATATCCAGAAGATTTTTATTTTTTTTTACTTTTTTGAGCAGATTTGATTCTTTTTTTCTTTTTCAATTCATATTCTTCTCCTTTCCGCTAAGATTTAAAATAAGCTGTACTAGACATTTTCTCAGCTGAGGTCATGGTGTTCTACTTTATAATTTGTTCTCTAATCTATAAGTATCTTTTACTAAGTTATTTCAAAAGGATGGTTTTATGCGAGATTTCTTTTCTTTAATTGCAAGAAACAAGAGATGTTCGACACCAAGTCCATGATATAGTCTGTGTCATTTACAATTTTACATTTCCACAGACAACAGATAGTATATGGCATCATGTCCATGATATGGTTTTGCATCATTATTGTAGCAAATCTTGGTTTGGATTGCAAAAGACTTATGTTATCAACAGGATATTAAACCTATGGATTTATGTGGAGCTTTTAGTTTTTCTCTGGAAGGCGCTTTCACTATTATATCTTTTGAGGAATTAGTAGAGGTATGCAATGATGTGAATTAGAGCATCACACCTATAAATCGTAATTAGTGTTTTTATGTATTAGCTTTGAGTTCTTGTATTAGCTTGGATGAGAAAGAATGGGATTCTCTAAGCCTTCGCTTATGTAGACCAAAATAGCTAAAGCGGCAAACACCGAAGTTGTATAAAATTGAGTAGGATTAAGCAGAACTTTGAATTACTTAATTCAGATAAAAACAAGAGAGATGTACTTAGATTATTGAGAGATGATCTGAAGAGGTTCTGGTTTTTGGAATTAGGAGACAGAAGGAATAATTCAACCATGGACAGAATTAAGGAGAGGAATGTTGTATTGCTTCAAACTTGTAAGTATCATCCTATTGCCTATAAATTTATTGATATATGGCACTTGGCACATCTAAATAAAATGTAAAGCAAATTTCTAATAAATTTTTTAAAATAAATGCAATTAAATATTCCAATGAATAAATATTAAAGCTCCATATGGATGTAGATTTTGATACAATTCGTTGCTAGAAGTTTCTTCATCTTTTGAAAATTCTTGAAATCCTCTAGAGGGTTCCTTGGGCCTTTGTAAACTTATTGAAGGTTCTAGAATTTTATAGAATTTTGGCAATTTGTAACTATTTCTGAACACTGTTGGTTTTTGATGTTGGAGAGTTTCCTTAATTAGTGCTTCCCCATTTAAGCCATTTACTTTTGCAAATATAAGGATAAATTGCTAAATCTCATCTTAGTAATCTTGTAAAAACTAAAAGAATTTTTCTATTTTTTATATTACAACCAACAGAGTTTATTGGCAAACCATTTATAGTTATTATCTTTAGCTGCATAATGGTAATAGCAAGTATTACAATAGATAAAACTGATTCAAGCATGTTGATAATAGAGATTCACCTTTTGAAATATTAATGAATAAAGACCTTGTCGTTAGAACTCCTAGTTGTTTAGATACTTATACAAACTTATGTAGTCTAACAGATGACTTTTTTAGGTATTTTACTAACTCTATAATATTCTTAATGGCATCTTGAACTTCTTTAGCTCATCTGAAGCCATATTATTAAGGATAGGCGTAACATCTGACATGGAAGAAAAAATCATAAAAATTCAACTTTCTCTTTGATTAAAAATTTGCTTTTAAAGAGCTAGCTGCCACATTATTGCGGCTTGCGTTTGCCTAAAGTGATCATGAAAATTTTGTCTTCAAGCTACCACTTTAATAAACAGACACAATATCATCATTAATGTAAGTGCCACTATGAGGATGTTTTTGCTTAATAAAACTAATAATTCTCTGTTGTAGCTTTTATATTTCATCATGTGATACACAGCTGGATATATATAGATACTTCATATTTATTTGGAGGTCCAATATCTGGTGTTAATGACACTGAATATTCTTACAACAAAAAATTAGATTCTCTCTCATTCTCATAGACATTTATACAATCATTTTTTTATATTGCTTGAGAGACTTTTAAAAGTTACGATTATTGCTTTTAATAATATGTTTAACCAAATATGCTCAACTATCAAGATTGTATATTCATGCGCAATTATTATCATGGCAAGTTTCTCTTTGATTAATTGTTGATCATAAGTCTTTGAATCCTAAAATATTAGGATTTATAGTTTTTCATCAGCATAAAAAAAAAATTCAATAATTTTTGCCTTTTATATGACATTGTTGACCAATGCATACTTACCATGTTGTAATATGAATTAGATCGAGTTGAAATCAAAGACAAGATCAGTTGTTGAACATTGGATTGTATAGAGTCAATGTAAAAGTGTCTTAATCATAATTAAATTGTTCAAGTATTATTCATTTCACGAAATGATTTATATCCATGAGATTTGAATGTTGAAATTACCAACAAAGGGGACCTTCATTGTGAATTCAATTAAATGTGATGGAAACAATGGACAAAAGATGCGATGTTGCACAAATCGAGTCGAAATATGTCGTGCAATACAAAATTATTAAATCAATGCTTATCTCATAAGATGAACTTTGTCAACGCATTCAGTGCATCAAAAATACCTAAAAAAACTTCTAATATCACTAAATAGTTATATGTTGAAAATGATGGACTATGGATCAAAAATACCTAAAAAAACTTCTAACATCACTAAATAGTTATATGTTGAAAACGATGGACTATGGATGCACTATCATGTGGAAACACATAATCCTCGCTTGTTTTGTGAAATGGATTGTGTTGATGTATTCAAATTATTAAAATTACTGAGATCAGCGTCCATATTGCCCTATCTATTACATGAAGGTGAAAGAAAATAATTTATCAGTAAGGGTATGATATGAACTTGATGAGTGTGATGGTAAAAATTTGCAAGAGAAATTCAACACATGTAAAAAAAAATTCATTAAAATCTTTTTTATTGTCAATTAAATTAAATTTAAAAATAAAATTGTTTGTATAATTAATATTATTAATTAGGTTTAAAAGAAATATAATAAAATTAAATTTAAAAGTTATTGTTGGAATTATAATTCAGCATTAAATAATTTTTTTTAAAATAATATATTATAATACTACTTTTAACTAATTAAAACTAATGTATACATATATATTTGTTTTTTATTAATTTTAAAAAAAATTAAAATTTTCTCATTTTAATTCACACCTCATCAAATTTTTTTTTCTTAGCATTGCACTGCAAAAATTGAACCTTGAATAGCCTATCCAATTCGTTGCATGAGTCCAATCAGACTTTAATTTTTTTCTTAAATAGAAAGATAACTATCCTTTTGTGGTTATCTTTCTTTCGCACATCTTCCTCTCAGGTTTTCTGGGCCAACTATCTCACTTTCTCTCATTCTTTTGTCTCTTTGCAGGCAGCTGCCCTTTCTCTCACTACCACATAACCCTCTGCACAAAATCCCTTAGATTCTCTATCAAATCGCTTGTGACTTTCCCATCATCTCCTTCAACCTCAACCTCTATCATCTACTTTGAAATAGAGAGAGATATAAAATGGGAAAAAAGAATAAAGAGAGTCAAAGAAAGAAAAGATAGTAACAAAATATATATAGAAAGTAAAAGAAGAAAAATATATTTTTGACATCACCACAAATTTGTTGTTGGCTTGCCTAGCGTGTAAATTTAAAATGCAAAAAAAAAAAAACCAAAAAATTTAAGAATCTATGAGCATTGTTCCAACACGTTGGAAAATTTGATTGTGTTGTTCTGACATGGCAAGGAAACTTTGTTCCGCATATTTCCTTGTGTAAGTATTGAAGGCTTATGCACGATTTTTTAAGCACGATAGGTTTGAAAACTCTATTATGGTATTTCACAATATTGATCATACTTTTTTCAATATGATGGGCAGGTCAACACTGTTGTAGATGTTCCAAAATTTGGATTGGATGGACTCATCTGAAAGGACATTTTAAAAAAAAATATGATTAAATGATGGAACAAAATGCAACAACAACAAGATTTTATCCCATTATGTGGGATCAGCTACATGAATCTTTTATTGTTCTATGTATTTCCTTGATCTTCTAAGCATTTCTACACTTCTATTGGAATTTCATCAGGTTCCACACTTCATTTTCTTTAAAGGCTTTATAATTTTAATTTTACTAATACAATGATAAAAATAAAAATCCCTATTTTTGTTTAGGGTACTAAGGTTATTAAAGTCAATCGTATTTTCACAACCTTCATTAAAAAATTTATCAAAATATCTCATCCACTTATGTTCAATATCCTCTTATAAAAAAAAATATTTTATGATTTTCATTCTTAATACACTTCATTTGAACTAAATCTTTACTTCTTCTATCTCTTTGCTTGACTAACTTATACATAAAATTTTCACATTCTTTGGTATTCAATTTATTATATAAATCACTAAAAGTTAAATTCTTATGAGAATTAAAATCACTAAAAGCTAAAATCTTATACTCACATTGGAACAAAAAGCAAATTAAAAATAAAAATGAATATTTATATATCATGTGAGAAACAATGGTCAAGGATTGAACATGATATAAGGACTTATAGCAAACTCAGAAGCTCGCTTATGAGCACAAACAAAGTACTTTCAAACTTTTAAACACTTGAAACTCTCTTGAACCTTCAGTGTTATGAACTCAAGTAAATTTGAATTATGGAAATGACTAATGGGACCCTCTTATCTATAGGAGGAAGAGTGATCCCTTGTGGGGTCTATCAAGATAAAATCCAATCACATGAAGATGGAGTTATCACATTTCAATTTACATAAAGAACCCAATTCGTGAAAACACGTCATCGGATTTGCAATACATCCATACAAGCATCCATACAAGCAAATATAAGTTTTTTTTTTAATTATAAATGAAACATTTGTACTCATCATTGTGATAAAATACTCGTGCAAATAACAAAGTTTGGATATTTTTAAGTTATGTGCTTACAACATCATATAACTTTAAAATAAATTAAATTGCCTCTAAACAAGCATGCATATATACATTGCAAAAGCATTGAAAATTGTGCAATTTTATTAAAAATTGTGCAAATGTATTAGGCAGTGCACCTAAAAAATATGCAGGTACATCAAAAGATGCGCACTTCATAAAACTAAATATCTAGATGAGTTGAATGCACAAATATAACATTTAAGAATGTTTAATTGAGTAAAAATAAGCTGGACTCAAACTTTACTCTATCTCAATAATTATGTAATTAATTTGAAACTTTGCAAACTGACTCTTCCAACAATTGTATTCATAAGTGCATTTTCTCGAGTGGGCTATTCTTCATATGGAAATGAGACATAAGTCTTATAGTTCTAAGTTCGATTCTCTTTTTCATCAAGATGGAGTCGATAAGACTTAGCTGTTGATGGATACACAAACTTTATATTAAAGTGATTGTAATTAAAAAATGGATTCAAATTCATAACTTGGTTGAAATCGATAAACTTTAATCATCATAATATTGAAAATTGAATTTTCATTTTGTCTTTTCTTTGAATATGGTCTTTAAGGTTTTTAATAAAAAAAATTCATTTTCAAAATTGAAACTTTCAACCATGCTCGCTAAATACAATAACAAATTGTAATTCTTAGGTAAAATCTTCTAAATTTGAGGTAGAATCGAGGGTTTATAATACAATGAGTTTTTTAAACTAACTCAAATCATATGCAAAATCACAAACTAGGTTCTTCGCAATCAAACAAACATAGTTGATAAGGTCTAAGATGATAAAATCAAATTGTTCAAATACCTCGATGATGATCGTGCGATCAAAAGATCTCAATAAGAGGATATACTATCATTCAAAAGTTTTAGATCTCAATGCAAATAATTTCAAGCTTAAAACTTGATAAAATTTATAAATTCAAAAAAAGATAATTATAAAATATAAAATTATGCAAATGATGTTTATCACCTAAAGTTTAAAGCAACAATTCATTCATTATACATGATAGTTTGTTGAGGGTGACAAATTTAATATTAACTTAAGCTCATGACGAGCCAATATCATATTAGACATATCTCTGTGTACTCTCAAATATTTTATTTCAATAAGGATGTGACATGTGCCTTTTGACACTCTGATTTTGTTGTAAATAGTACCACATAAAGAGTAGTTACATCATGATTCTTAGACATGGTCTTGTTACAAAATGACACCATTATTTTAGACTATAATCAATGTCTAGATGTTCATTGTCTCAGCTTCCTTAAGTTGTATATCATATGTGTATTTGATAGGGCATAAAGTCCTTAGTTAGTTAAATTGAGCTAGGTTTACGAGATTCCTTTGGACGATGTAACTCATGATTGTTGACAAAATCTTTCAATTAGGTTGGGTCGACTGACTTTTTTGATTAATTTTCCATTATTCACTCCAAATATTGGTAACAAATTCGTTAATTCCAAACTATTGTTACTACTATACATTACGCCTCTAACACTTAATTGCTCCCTTTTTGCTGGGGCGATTGATTGTGTTTCATTGGGTGATGTAGATTGGGATTACTCCAATAATGTCATGGGAATGCAATAAAAACGGAAATAAAATGTTACATGAGATATTGCTAACTGCATGTGCTTAAACTACACGTTAACACAATTAAACTTTCAATGTAATCGAAAGTTATGTTGTTATCAGACCCTTAGACTGATCAGATCTGATAATTATTGGATTAAGGATCATCAAGACCAACAACCAAGTTATTTGTTATAATCAATAAAATATTCACCAAATGAAATTTTATTCCATAGACCATGATGAATACATTGCAGAAAAAGATGTAAAATTTAATAGATGTATTTCTTAGAATTTTATCAAATAGTAAAATAATAAACTCTAAATTTACTTGGAAAAAGAATTAATGAAAGAAATCATCGAAATATCAGTTCAATATAAATCAATTGACATTTCAAATGTCGATCAACATCATATCTTTTTAGTTAAAGAAAGTCATTGAAATAATAGGCATAAACATATCAATCATTAGATCTAATTTAGGTGTTGTTTGGTTGGCTAAAATAGGAATGTTGACTAAAAGAAATTCAATATAAAAGGAATATAGTATATTTGAAATACTTTATTGTTATTTTGATGGATATAGATTAAATTCAAGAATTTATTTTTTGGTGTTTGGTTTGAGTAAAGTAAAATTAATATAAAATTGGCGGTGAACGCGGGTGCGAATCGCGATGCGATGGCGGTGGTGGTGATCGATAGTTGGTACGATGGTAGATGAGCGATGACCATGATGACGCGCGGGCGACGGCGGTGTCGTGCTTGGCGATGGCCAGCGGCCGACGACAGGCAGTGGTGTGACCGGTAGTTCCACCCTCACTTCATACCGATGGTGTAAAGTAAAATCGCCTAAATCAGATGAAATTCTTCTTCATTATATTTGAACTAAAGGGGAAAGGAATGCATTGAAACTTTACATTGTATTTTTTTTTAGTTATCCAAACATCAATATTTTAATTTTCACTAAAAAAGGAATGCAATACCCAACCAAACAGCCCCTTAACTGGAAATTTCATGTATCTGCAACATGAAAGAAATACTAAATAAAAACATTGACATAATTACAGGCAACCAACATAACTATTATAAATTGTTAAAAAATAAATTTTACCTAAATGTATCATCTCACATTAAAGCTTTGTAGAATTGAAAAAAAAATATAAATATCTTACAAAGACAATTATTTTACCATAAAAGTGATTAATCTCATAAATTAGTAGATAAAAAGAAGTATCGTTTCAAAATGTGAACCAACCCTAAAGAATTCAACTCAAATCTAAAGAGCTAATGATTTAATGCATCAATGTAATGCATCAAAACATTGTAAATGAAAAATGCAAAAAAAAAAAAAAAAAATGGCCATGACTTCACCTTTGGCTCAGAAGGTATGAGTTTCATAAAATAGTAAGAGAGCTAAAATAAGTTGTCGGTGGGCTTGGGTAAATTGAGATTCGAGAAGTTGAGGGTCAACTAGACGATAAATAGGAAGCCAATGTTGTATGATAATCTCACTGAGAAAGATATATATGGATGGTGTTTAGTACACCATATCATGGATATGTCTTCAACCCTGTCAAGCCAAGAAAGATATGAGTGGGCCTTTGCATTTACATGAAAATTTTGTGAGCATAATTTTCCTTTTCGTCAATAATGGTGTGCACAAGCATTTATTTTTTTGGCTATTGAGGAATCCTTGCACTATCTAAGAAATGCACATTCTGATCTTTTCCTTGTCACATCAAGGAAGGCATTTATGGGTCACTTGCACTATGAAATTATGCAAGCCATATAAATTTTTTATGTCATGTTGGGTCCCAAGTCCGGATTAGAAAAGTGGTTGGGTGCATTAGCAAGTCGATAGCCAATGCAAAACTTGTTGAAAAAATAATGACATGAATTCTTTAATACATTTTGTTAATGTGGCGTTCTCTGGAAGTGACGCGTTGTATGACCTGAATATGATGAAAAGTGTGCAAGGGACGTTGTATTGGCGCTCGGGTGCAGTGTTAAATAAGCAAGGGTTTTCCACATTATGGATGAATGCGGGCAAAGAAGTTAGTCCATGAAACTAGAATTAGGTTAGGAATTTGGAATATAGGTAATCTTATAGGTAAATTAATGAAATTAATATATATTATGGTTAATAGAAAGATAAATATCTTATATATTCAAGAAATTAAATAAGTCGAGGAGAAGACCAAGGAAGTTGATAGTTTATGTTTTAAACATTAGTATTCAGGTATGATTTGAACTTGAAATAGTGTAGCTGTGATTATATATAAAAGTTGAGGGATAATGTTACAGATATTAATAGGATTAGAGATAGAATTATAGTTTTAAAGATTATTATTGATGCTAAGATTATTAATGTTATAAATGTTTATGCTTCTTAAGTGAGTTTGGATGTAGGCTCAAAAGAAAAATTTTAGAATGATTTAAAAGGATTAATACAAAGAATTCTTTTGAAAAAAAAATATTTATTGAGGAGATTTAAATGGACATGTTGGTAGAGTGGTAGAAAATTTTAAAATTATTCATGATGCTTATGAGTTTGAAGTGAGTAACGAAAAAAGTAAGATTATATTAGATTTTGTTTTAGCTTATAATTTTGTAGTTACTAATACTTTATTTATAAAAAAGATGAACATATTATTACCAATAAGAATAGGCCTAGTGAAACATGGATTGATTATTTTCTGATAAAAAAATAAATCATTTAAATTGTAAAGATTGTAAGGTCATTTCAGGTGAAAGTTTAAGTATCCAGTATTGACTACTAGTTTTAGATTTTAAGATAAATGATTAGAAGATGAAAAATAAATTGAAATATTATACTAGAATTAGGTGGAGGTACTTAAAGAACATTAATAAAAATAATTTTAAGAATAAGCTACAAGATCTTATAATTTGTGATGTTCATAAGAATGCTAATGTTATGTGGGAAAAAGTAGCATGTGAGATTAGGGAAGTTGCTGAAAATGTGTTTGGAGAATCAAAAGGAAATTTTTATTTTTTTAATAAAATAGTTGGCAGTGGTCAAAATGTGCAAAAAAAAAAAAAAAGAATTATATAAAATTTACTTTAAATATAAAAGTTGAAGAATTGGAAGATATATAAAGTGGTCGTAGAAATTCTAAGAAGGAATATGTGATGTCAAAAATTCAACTTTTAGTGATTTATACAATAAATTAAATACTGAAGAGGGTGAATGATGTATGTATAAGTTAGCCAAGCAAAGAGATAGGAGAAGTAAAGATTTAGTTCAAGTGAGATGCATTAAGGATGAAAATTATAAAGTATTTTTTTTTAGAAGAGGATATTAAACATTGGTGGATAAAATATTTTGATAAACTTTTAAATGGAGGTTGTGAGAGTATGTTTGAATTTAGCGATCTTAGTATCTTAAATGAAAATAGAGAAATTTATTTTTATCGTCTTATTAGTAAAATTGAAGTTGAAGAGGCTTTAAAGAACATGAAGTGTGGAAAAACAATAGGACTTGATGATATTCTAATAAAAGTGTGAAAATGCTTAGTAGACCAAGAAATTTTTTGACTTACTAAACTTTTTAATATTATTTTAAAGATTAAAAAGATGTCAGATGAGTGGAGAAAGAATTTTTTGGTTCCTATTTTTAAGAATAAGGTGATGCACAAGAGTGTGCAAATTATAGATGAATTAAGTTAGTTGCGACATAGATTAAAATTATGGGAGAGGGTAATTGAGAATAAGTTACGATGTGATATAAAAGTTTCTCAAAATCAGTTTGGTTTCATGTCGGTAGGTCTACTATAGATACTATACATTTGTTGAGAGGTTCGGTGAAGAAGTATAGAGAAAGTAAGGAGGATATATATATGATATTTATTGATTTAGAGAAAGTATATGATAAAGTTCCAAGAAAAGTGCTTTAGAGAGTTCTAGAAAAGAAAGGAGTTAATATTGGCTATATTCAAGTCATTAAGAATATGTATACTAGAGCTGCTACTTGTGTTCAAACATAAAGAGGATTGACCAAATATTTTTCTATTTCAGGATTGGCTTTAAACCCATATCCTTTTGCTTTAGTTATGGATGTTCTTAGTATGCATCTACAGGAGGATGATGATATTCTTCTTGTTGATAAGACTAGAGAGGGAGTTCAAGAGAAACTTGAATTGTGGAGGTCAACCTTAGAGTCTAAAGGTTTTCATTTAAGTAGATCTGAAATTGAATATATAGATTGTAATTTTTTGTTGTAGAAGATCTAATGGTGGGGTGGTGACATTGGGTAATCAAGTCAATAAAAAAGTAAACGTTTTAGATATCTAGGGTTCATTGTTTAAAATGATGGTGAAATAGATGGGGATGTTATTAGTAGCATTCAAGTTGGACGGTTGAAGTAGAGGAATGCATCAAGCTATTACGTGATAGAAAAGTATCATTTAGTTTTAAGGAAAAAATTTATAAGATGATGGTAAGATCTGCAATGATTTATGACACAAAATGTTGGCCAATAAAAAGAAGCATAATATTAAGTTAGGTGTTCAGAGATGAGGATGCTCAGGTGGGTGAGTAGCTTTACTCTTAGAGATAAAATGTGAAATGAATATATATGTGATAAGGTTGAAGCAGCTTCAGTGATAGATAAGATTAGAGAGAGTCGCTTTAGATGGTTTGACCACATAAAATGTTGGTTGCCCATTGACCTAGTTAGGAGAGTAGATGTGTTAGATGCGCCTTATGTTAAGAAAGGTAGAGGTCTGCCTAAAAAGAATTGGTTATGATGTATAAAAAATGACTTTAATTTATTGAAATTAAATGATAATTTGACAGTTAATAGGACACAATGGAGAAATGAGATTTATGTAGTTGACCCCATAGTGGGATAAAGATCTTCTTCTTCTTCTTCTTGTTGTTGGTACTTAAACGTTGGGTGAACATCTTGTTTTGCATTATATCTTGCACGAGACTATGATGATGACGAACTTGTTGAGGCGAGATGATGACAGAGTAAGACACCAATTTTATTTTTTTCTTATTTTCTTCTCCTCATCTCTTTTTCATTTTTTGTTCATTGTTTAGAGAGAAGAACAGGGAGAAAATGAGGGAAAAAGGGAGAGAACAATTACAATAGTGGGAGAAAAGGTAAAGAGAAAGAAGAGCGAGGAGAGAAAGAAGTTCTAGAGGGAGAAAAGGAGAGGGAGAGAGTTAGAGAGAGATAGAGAGATGGAGTGAGAGAGGAGAGAAGAAAGAATAGAAAATGGATAGAAAAAGGAAAAAGAGGAAAAAGAAACAATGAATCTGAAGAGGGTTTAGAGAGAGAGTGAGAGGAGGAGTCAGTAGATTGATGTGAGGCGTGTTCAATGTTGAGTTGAATGGAAATGAGGAGATGCTCATTGATGAGTTGTAAAGGAGAAAGGAGGGGACAAACAAGAGCAATGGACCCTTATTGCGGCTTCTTAGCTTCTCTATTTGCAAGGTTCTTAGGCTTGAGCCGAGAGTAATGACGAGTGTGAGAGTGAGGGCCATAAAAGGGAGATAGGTTTAGGTTTCAATTTTTTTTAGTGAAATGTGGGTCAAATGGCCCTCTTGCACATAGGACCACAACCTGAAGTTGTGCAAGTGGGGAGGAGGCATGGTGTGAGATGCGGGTTTTAGTTTTTTATTTCTTCTTATTTATTTTTTAAATAAGCTAACACTTCAATCTACTTGAGTATCAATAGATGTTAAGCTAACAAAAGATTTAGAGAGCCGCTCAAAATATGTAGCATTGAGATCATCATCAATAGAGTGAGAAGAGGGGCTAATCATTTTGGAGGATCTATAACAATGATCTCATGAGTAGATGAGATGATGATATCCACTTAGGGCTTAGTACAACAAGGAGATGTTCTAGTGGCCCTAGTTCTACAATTCATTAAATGTTTGTTCTAAAATTTGTGTGCATGCCTAATATGAAGAAGGTGGCAGTTCATCCATTACGAGTGACGTTAGATTTAGATTATGTGCTTGTTCCTTAGGAATTTGATCTTCAATTCTAGGTGAGTTTTAAAGCAATCAAAATAGCCATGTCAATAACTTCACAAAAAATGCAAAATGATGTAATGCTAATACAATTTTTGCCAAAAAACATAAGAGGACTCAATCTAAACATTGTTGTCTATTAGCTAAGTAACATTCATATCAACTATAACCATAGCCACAAAAGGTCTAGAAAAGCTAATAGTGGTAGTATCTACTTGTAATTGTTTGTTAAGGATAGAACTTAGAGAAAATAAAATTGACTTGTTGAAGTAGTGTACCTAAAGTTGAGGAAAAGAGACTTACATCATAGTGAAGAATCAATGTTGGTAGACCACTTTAACACATACATCAAATAAACAAACATAATATGTTCATCATGGACATAGTCTAGAATAATCTGCTTCAATTGATAATCTAATAATATTATGATGAAGATAAAGAAGACCAATATAATATTTTTTAGCTAAATGCAAATTTGTTAGAAATCTCAGATTTAGTAAAAATCTCTGGTTGGATTGCTCTATCAATAATTTACTTATAAAGAGGGAGAATGGAATAGTTCAAAATCTCATATTTAGTGAACATTAGAGTAGATTTTCCTTGAAATGTGGAGTGTTTGTTTATGACGAGGAAAGTCTAAACTTTATTGAAAAGATAGTGAGAATTGGATTGATAATGCCTTTTGAGATCTAGAAGCTCTCAGGCCCCCAACAATTTTGGTGAAGGATCTTGGAGCACCAATAATAGTAGAAATAGAAATCATAGGAGTGTGAGTAGCAAGAGATGAAACCATGAGAAAATTTGGCATAGTAACTCATGACTATGATGGAATAGCTTAGTCAGGCAAAATAACTTGAGCAGACAATAGTGATGAAAGCTTAAAAACCAAGGAATGATCCTTAAGCTTGGGAAGAGAGGGAGCACAATGACAATGGATAGAAGTTAAGCATCTAAAAGTAATATTGAAACTATAAGGGAGCCATCTAGGACATTGAGATTGGAGACATCATAGAGATAGCTAGCTTGGAGGCACCTATGCCCCAAGAGTAAAACTGCAAGGACAACAATGGAAGGATAAACTCAAACACGGGTGACAAAGAAGGCACACAAGGGTGAGGTTGTGTGAATAGGAGCACACAAGAACATTCAACTTAAGGAAATGTCATAGTGAACATGGAAGAGGATAAAGAGGATATTTGAGCAACAAGAAAAAGCTCGAGGGTCTGCAAGGAAGACAATGCGTAGCCGTTGGTAGCTCAAAAATTAGGTGCGACATGAACTTAAGATAAGGTTGCAATAGCCATGAGAACACACTTATGAGCTTGAAATGTGTACGATCATGACGATTGCTTGCTAGAGTGATGCATTCGATGTCACACACGATGGACAAGGTAAGGAGGGCTCACAACAGTTGCTTTTGGATGAATATATGGGTTTTTGTCTTTTTATATTTGTCTAGTTCTCTTAATCTTATACAAATCATAGTCAAATTATATGGGGCAAAAAACATTGTGCTAATACTAGCTGGTCTAGTTTCATGGAGCGAAAGGCTTATAATTCGGTAGGATGTTAAGGCTATGATTTTATGTGGAGCTTTATATCTCTTGGAGATGTTTTTTCAACTAATGAATATGGAGGAAATGTGAAAGGTGTACAATGATGTGAATTTGCATTTCAAACCCATCCTTGAGTCTTAATGGTTTGCACCACACCCTTAATGCATTTATCCTATAGAAGATAGAGGATGGAAGGATGAATGGATTTCTTTAAACTGTTGATTTGTGCAATGTTCTAAAGCTTATGTAAATAAAATTAGCCTAGTGGTAAACACTAAAGTTGTAGCATTCAAATTAGGATGAAGTAGAACTTTCAATCACTTAATTTATATTAGAAACAAAAGAGATGTGCTCAAAAGACCAAGAGGGGGGCAGAAGAGTTTTTGGTTTTGGGAATTAAGAGAGAATAATTTGATCATGGAGAGAAAATTGGGGAGAAGAATAATTCTATTGCTTCAAATTTGTATTTAGCATTAAGGTTTCATATTTATTCAAATTGAAGCCATAAAAAATCTGAAACAAAATCCAAAATAATTTCTGAACTAAGATGACAATTTGACATCCTGCTAAACATTCAATAGAAACAGAATTAAAATATTCAGATGAATCCTTCTTCATAATGTGATTCTCCAAGCATTATCCACCCTCAAATTTCAATGATAAATCCTATAATATTCTCTCATCTTTGAGAAATTCTTGGAAACCTCTAGAAGGTTCTCTTGGCCATAAAAATTTCTAGAAGGGGTTCTAGAAACTTCTTAGATTTTTGAAAATTCATGAAAATTTCTAAACCCTAATTTACTTTGCTATTGATGTTGGAGAGTCTCCTGCATCAATGACAAATTTTTAAATTTGAGCAGTCATGGAGACTTACATATTTAGTACAAGTAAGAAATCTTTCTTATGAATCAGAAACTCTCGTGCATGTTCCTGCACTATATTTTACAGCTGATATTCGTGTTGATGCGCATTTCCATGTTGTTTAACAGAACTTATCACTAGCATGAACTAGTTTTTTTTTTTTTTTTTCAAGTTTTAAATCTTATTGGCATATTTGATATCGTTTATTTATTTATTGAAATGTCATTATGCATTCATACCATTAAGTTTTTATATGATGATGAACTTCATTTCTAACATCCCAATTTCAATGTGGAATCAACAATCATTCAGGTTTTTGTTAAACACTTTTTTGATAGCTTAATTTTCACGTATGATGTTATTTCTTTTTTTATTTTATTTATTAGACAACAGAATTGTTTGCTTAAACTCATCTATTTTAAATATTCTCTTCATTTATTTATAAGTTCTTCATGCGTTGAGAATTGTCTTTGTACTTACCAAAATCATCCTTCAGCAAGGTGATTTTTGTTATTGCTTGGTTTGATTTTTGTTCATCTGGTAATGGATTTCAGGCGATGGAGAACAATGAAGATTTGAAGCTCAAAACACACAGAGAAAGTTGTGAGGATGGTTTAATTGTAGACAATGTAAGTACGCATCCATTTTCTTGTGGAATAGTTCCACATGGATGCTGGGTACCCTTATTTGTCATATCGGAGTTGAGATCCTGTTGCAACTAGATTTTGTCCAAAAACATAATGATTGTTATATTCTCATGTGCATTGTGATTCAAAATGTAACCCTTCAAAATGCTTCAAATGTATGGCACAAACAAATTGTGCAGAGCTATTATTACATTGTTATAGCCTCTTATCTATCATTTTATCCAATTCAAGCCTAATTAGAATATGACTTAAGGTTTATGTTAGTGGTCAGTTTTGTTGTTTTGTTCATTATTTTTATTGATCTCAAGCCAACTTTAAATGTTACTAAGCTTGATTAAATATAAAGGTGAAATGAAAGATATTGTAACATAACCTCATTAGTCATAATCCATCACAATGTTAATTATGCTTGTTCAGAAACTAATCTGATTTGCATGTTTGAATTTTTTTCAAAATGCAAACATCAAAGAAAGGGCACTGATGAGATTAAGTGAAATAAACTTGTGATTTGCTAAGTTTAACTTTCGTGATATAAGCTTCCATTCCATGATATACTTCTGCTGATATGTTTGGAACTCCATTAAACCGCAAATAGTGAAAAAAAGTTTATAGAAAATGAAATCAATTGGTAATAAATAGCACAATAGCCCACTTGGCAGGATATTAATAAATAACTGGTTCATAAGGTTCACCTCTTTTTTTAATGCTTATTTTGTCCTACCATAGTAACATGTTTGGCATTCATGAGCTACTTTGTCCAATAGCTTTTGGTCAAAGCATCTTCTCCAGGTCTAATATCTAAATCTCTCTAGTTAAATTTATTTTAACTTTTTTGACCTTTGTCCATACATTCACAAGTGCAGGCATGGAACACAATGACTTAAAGGTTTCTCTTTTAAAAAGACAACTTTAATCTTTTTTTTTATTCAAATGGCAAAAAATTCATGACCAAATGGATTGTAGTATATCTGATACCCCTTATGCTTTATGTGCCACTGATGGTTACTGAAATTCAAATTGCAGAAGTTCTGACTAACGCCTATATATCCTTTCACAACTATGCTTTTATAGAATATATATAGTCAAATACGAGTAACAATTCATTCCAATGAATTGAAATTCTACTTGATAACATTTGGCAAAGTCATCTTTCTTGTGTTTTCCTAATATTTCTTTGTTTGCATCCAAGTTCCAAGTATTGCCAACACAATTTTTTTAATCCCAAGCATTACATTAATATATTGTAGTAATTTTTTACTGAAATATAGTAGGCCATCTATTACTTTCATGATGAATTTACTAATTTACCATAATCTTGAACTGTTTGCCATTTGAGGGAACAAGTTTTACTTTAATCGATAGAGCTGATCACTAAGGAAAAACACTTAGAAAATCTCCATCATCCTAGGATGTTATTTGTTCTTTATGTGGCAGATTGATCTTTATTCAACTAGATTTTCCCCAACATTATGTTAAGGTTTATTTAGATCTGGGTTCTACTTCCTATGGACGTAATCATCCATAAATAATTACCTCTCTTGGAGTAGTTGGGGAGCACTCTCGATTAAGATTAGAAATAAATATTAGTCACCTGTATAAATCAATGCTTAGTGTTGTGATGTGGATAACTGTTTGGGGTAAAGGAGAGTAGTCCCGATGAAGATATCATGTTCGTCATCCCGGAACTAATATTATTCCAATCTACTAAAATCAGAGGGCTATTAGTCGAATGTATAGGGAACCTAATTAGCAGTCATGAGTTGTCTCATTCCAAGAATCCCTAGTAGATTAGAGTTGTTATGTAGGTGTTTGTTAAATTATTTAAGCTAAATTTAGCTTGTAAGTTTTCTCAATTTATTTAATATTATAATTTCATCTTTTAGACAAAATAATTTTAGGCAAGGTTTGCATCCATCAGAATGTTGTATGTTTTTATGAGTGAAGTCTGTCTTGTAGACATACATTGGGCTTACATCTATTAGAATGCCGATGTCTGTGTGATTTAAGTCTGCCTTGTAGACATGCATAAGGCTTACATCCATTGGAATGTCATTGATCAAATATAATTCATTTTATGAATATATGTGTTGAACTTACATCCTTTTGGAATGCCATTGGGATTAGACTTACATTCGTTGGAAAGTCTATGTTTAATGTGATTGAAGTCTGTCTTGCAGACATTTATTTAGCTTACATCCATTGGAATGCTGAATTGAGTTGGGCATACATCCATTGGAATGCCGATTATTAAAATGTTTGTCTTGTAAATACAGGTTGGACTTGCATCTATTAGAAAGCTAATGTTTAATATGATTCACTTTATATATGTATATTGGATTTACATCTCTTTGGAATGCCATGTTTAATATGATTGGAGTCTTTCTTGCAGACACATATAAGGCTTACTTCTATTGGAAGGCCTTTTAATATGTGATTAAAGTCTGCCTTATAGACGTACATTAGACTTACATTTTTTGGAAAGTCATGGATTGATTTATTTAATGAATGCATATTGGACTTACATCACTTTGGAATGTCTTGTTTTGCATGTAGGGTTTGCCTTGTGAATAATCTTGGGATTACATCCACTAGAATACCTATTTTGAAGTTTGCTTTGCATACATAAATTGAGGTTATATCTATTGGAATGTCGCTATTAAAGCAGTGATGTTTGCCTTGCAAACACATATTGTACTTACATCTGTTAGAAAGCCAATGTTTAATATGATTTATTTTATAAATATATATTTGACTTACATCCCTTGGAATGCCATAATATGATTGAAGTCTACCTTACAAACACACATAGGGCTTATATTCATTGGAAGGTTTAATTGAGTTGGACTTACATTTTTTTTTTTTGGAATTATATGTAATATGAATGGTTATTGCTTTGCAACATAAGATGGATTTACATATGTTAGAAAATCAATGTTTAATATGAATCATTTTATAAATGTATATTAGACTTACATCTTGGACGTACATTTCTTTGGAATGTTATGTTTAATATGATTGAAGTCAAACACATATATGACTTGCATCCATTGGAAAACTAATGTTTTATGTAAATTTTATTGTTATGAATATGAGTTAGTTTTACATTCATAGAAGTGTCTATATTAATGTGGGGCCAACCTTGCATACAAATAACTGGTGCTTACATCCATTCGAATGCCAGATTATTTAACCTTATTTCGTGTTAAATATAAGTTTTTTTTCATTTAGTCTTACTTTATGTTTGAAAGGAATTATTGATTCCAATCTCACTTTATGTATGAGACGAATCTTTATTGTTCGAGATGAATTTTTGAGATGAATCTTTGATTCAATCTTTTTATGTTTTAAGATGAGTCTTTGATTCAATCAGATGCATATTTTGAGATGAATCTTAGATTTAATCTTCTTTATGTTTTTTGAGATGAATTTTTAGTTTTGATGAGATTGATTGAAATGCACTTAGACTTCTACCCAAACCAATCGAGCAATCTTGTTTTATGTTTGGGATGAATCATTGATTCGATCTCTCCTTTTGAGATGAGTGTTTGATTTGATCTCTCTTTATGCTTGAGATGAATATCTAATTCAGTCTTATTTTATGCTTTGAAATAAGTTTTAGATTTTAATCTCATTTATGTTTGAGAGAAATCTTGTACTTTTAATCTCATTCATGTTTAAAATGAACTTTGACTTTTAGTGAGCTTGATTGTAATGCAGTTAGACTTGTGTCTAATCAATCAAGCAATTGCTAATTATTCATAATTCTATTTATGCGAATATTTTCATGTAAAGATTGTGGATTTTACAAAATCCACATGTAAATGAAAGGATTTTTATTATTCATCCATATGTTCAAAATTCATCAAAGAATTAAGTGACTTAGATTTAAACCTTCAATTTATAACTTTTAAATTACATTATTTTAATATGAGAAAGGATTAAATTGATGAGTGATTTAACTCAAGTTATTAGAAATCATAAATTGGATTTATTTAATAATTTAAAATTCAATCTCCTTAATTTTTTTATTATAATTTAAGTTTAATATTTTCGATAAAATTTTAGCAGCATAACGGCTTAGCAATGCTGCAATTTTATAAAATTTAGTGTGATTGCGCACTCTTCTCTTTTTTCCGGACACAAGATCGACGTAGGAGGTGATCGTCTCTTATCGGATGCAAGATTGATGGCAAAGGTTTTCAAATTTTATCCCGACCGGACCCAAGATTGATGGTACGAGTTTCTTAATTTATGACATATAAGCGTGAGGTATAGCCGGTCCTAGGATTCTCTTTTTTCTCTTTTTTATTTTATTTCAATTACAAATAAGAGCCTTAGTGCTTTAGATGTAAAAGTGTCTACCTGTGTGCCTTATATCCTCTAAGTGATTCATTTTATAAAAGGTGGGATTTTTGGAATACATCTTAAGAACTTTTACTTAAGTGACTAGCATCTTAGGTGAGCACTTTTTTTAATTTAAGACAATTCATTAAAACCTCTTTTTTCTTTTTTCCTAGTTTCTTTTTTTAGATATGTGTAAAAAAAAGAAGTGGCTAGGAATGCTTGGATTATTCATTCTTTCAATACATATTTATACACAAAACTACATAGAAAGAAAATTGAATAAATAATTACAATAATAAACATAATTAAAATTCTTAACTAGTTATCCTTGCCATTTGATTCATTTAGGGTTTGTTGAGCATGGATTAAAAAAGTGTTTGAGGTGAATGCCTCGAGACGCGCCTCGATTCAAGGCGCTTGCATTTAGCCTTGAGGCTTAAGCCTCGTCTCATTGACTGAGGCTTACGATTTTTTAATTAAGCTGTAAGCCTTGAGCCTTAATGCCTTGAGGTGTTTTGAGGCGTAACGTCTCATAAGAAGCCTAGCTCGTTTTTTTTTATTTTATTTTCGGTGATTCGAGGATTATGAGCCGTAACTTGTTCCGTGACATTTCGTCACTCGAAACCCTAGTTTTCATCCTGCTTCACTGCTTCCCGAAAACTCCTCCCCATTTCGCTTCGTTGTTGCTCGAAAGATGAGGGAGGCATCACCAGGTAACCTTTGTCTTTCCTCCTAACTCTGCGCTTCTACTTGTCTAAATCCTATAAATCCACCTTTCGAAAGCTGCTTTGGTTGTTTGGCCAGTTAAATCTGGCTTAAATCCTACAACCAAACGGCTCTCAAGTTAAATCTTGTTACCAAACAACCCCTTGAAGTTCCTATTTTTTTTGTTTGGCAAGATTTAGGTTAAATCCTGCTATCAAATAGCTCTAAACTTGTTATTTTTGCTGTTTGGCAATATTTAGGTTAAATCTTGTTACTAAATAGCCCCTTGAAGTAACTTTTGTTGTTTGACAAGATTTAGGTTAAATCCTGCTATCAAGCAGCACCCTAAACTTTTTTTTTTAATGTTTGGCAAGATTTAGGTTAAATCTTGCTATTAAACAACTCCCTTAACTTGTTGTTTGATAAGATTTAAGTTAAATTCTGCTATTGAAAATCTGCTTAAAGATGTTATTTCTTTGTTTATTAGGGTGGGTGGTGGTGTTAGAAAAAAATATCCTTCTTGGAAATACGGTACTCAATTTGAAGTGTTAGGAGAAGGTTCAGAGAAGGGATATGTTTACTTGAAGTGTAAGTTTTGTGATAAGCGAATTACTGAGGGTATTAAGCGACTTAAGGATCACCTGGCATGTACACATGTCAATGTTGGAGCATGTAAGAAAGTTCTTGATGAAGTCAAGAAGGAATGTGTAGAATACCTAAAGTAATATGCGACAACAAAAGAAATAGCTAGAAGAAATATGGAGGAGATGATTGAGAATAGTTCTTATTTTGGTTCAAGTCATGATCGTTTTAGTAGTGAAAGTCATTTTCATTCATCTGATAAAGGAACTCGAGATCTAATGGATAGATTTGTTGTTAATATAAATGAAAATGAGAATCTTAATATTGAATTAATTCCTCTAGCTTCAGCAAGAGAACACAAGAAAAGTGTATGCTTATATATTGCAAGATTTGTTTATGAGAATGGGTTCAACTTGGCTAGGAGTCCTTCATGGATTAGTATGGTTCGTTCAGTTGGGAACTACGACAGAGGTTTACAGGTTCTTAGCATGTATGAATTGTGAACATTAATGTTAGATGAAGAAGTTAGATTAACATCAAAATTGATTTTTTTTCACATTTATATGTGATGTTGGTAGAACGATATCAAGATTGATTGATGAAGTGAAGAAGACATTGGTTGAGATGAGTTACAATAATGTTTGTTGATTGGTCAGACATCAGACAAAGAGGTATTATTAATTTTCTACATGCGAGCATAATTGGACTACATTCAACCAAGTGCACACAAAGAGAAGGATTAGATTGGCTGTAGAATGAATGAATAAATTAGTTTATGTTATGTTCAATAAGATAGACATAAGAAGTAATGATGATGACAAAAGATCATTTGATTATTAATGATATATATCTAATGATGAATGGGTAACTCCTAAAAATAGCGAAGAATTTCAAGTTGTAGAAGAATGAATATCTATTGTTGATGATGTTAATGACAATTTGAACACTATTGTTAAAAGTGTTATTGAATTTGGGACAACTTCTAGTTTACTTAGTAGAAAGATGCAAGGTGAGGTTGAAGTTAAAAAAAAAATCAAAAGGTACGTTAAGCATAAAAAAATTACTTGATTATGTTGTTAATGTGTTATTTAATTTAAAATTATATTGAAGCCAATGTTAATTATTATAGGAAGTAAGACGATAGATCTACTTATTGAAGAAGTTGAAGATGAGATTTAGTCCGAAGATGATAATTCTTCTAAAGATTTTAAAAGTGAGGATATCGACATTATAGATCATGATCATCATGATTTATTTTATTTTTAAAGTTAGTGATTACTTTAAACCCTCATATAAAATTTTTATTTAGAGCTTTATGATTTATATCATTGTGATGATGAACTAAGTAGTAAATAGATATATTCTTGGAAATTTTTATTTAGAGTTTTATGATTTTTATGTCCTTTTTATTTCTTATTTTGAGGCTTACATTTTGATCCACCTCAAGGCTCACACCTCGCCTCGCAACGGCAAAATACCCTAGTTTCCGTTTTTTCCTTTTTAAACCTTGGTGCCAAGAGAGCAATTTGTGCATTCTTTCTTTCCTTTTTTGTGTATATGAATTCATTGGAGATGTATTTTCTTGTAAGCAATGAATCCTTAAGTAAGGCAGTGTTAGAGCATGTATGTGATAGATAAAATAGTTTCTCAATTAATCTTTGATATTATCTGATCTCTACTTCTATTTCTTCTCATTTGTGTCTAGCATTTGATCTAGTTCAATTGGAGTTTCAGATAGCTTAGAATCAATCATCTTTGTTTTCCTTAATAGGTTCATAATATATATGTTTTGAGAGATAAAGTTTATTTTTTTTTTTTTATTTTGATTGAGCAACTTTTATACACATGAAGTATTTGGATTTGCTTGGTTACTTAATTTTCAAGCAATTTTTCTCCTATGAGATTTTTTTTTCCTTCACTATCATCTCTTCTAACTATTATATCAACATATATAATAAGAATTGTATCTTTTATTAATGTACTATTTTATAAAGAGGTAATGTCTCATTGGTTTGTTTTTTTGTCTCCTATTTCATACATGACTTCTGTAAATCTGCCTAGTCATGCTCTTGGGGATTATTTGAGATCATAAAGTGCTTTTTTATTCCATTTTCATTATTTTTTGTGAGAAAGTTGTCAGATCCTGATAGAGGATTCATATAAATTTTATGTAAGAAAACATTTCGCACATCATATTATCGTATGAACCATTAAAGATTAGTAACAAAAGAAATTAAAATGCCTATTGTACTTATTTTTGCAACAAGATTAAATATTTTTTGATAGTTGATTTTGTAGGATTGAATATATTTTTGGCAACTAATCTTGCTTTGTGTTGCTCCAAGATTCCATTTGTGTTGCATTTTGGTGACAATTTATTTGCTTCCTCATAGTTTTTTTTTTCCTTTGGGAAGCTCAATGATATCTCAAGTGTGATTATTTTTTTCAAGGCATTTATTTATCTCTTATACCCATTCTTAAAATTTATTTTCTAGTTTGATGTATTATAATGAAGTTGGAATTAAAGTTTTTAATGAAGGCTTTATTTGCAAGAGAAAAAAAAAAAATGAAGAGATGTGTTTGGGGAAATAGGATACAATGGAGAATATTATTACTTGATGATGATTCTGAGTCTTGAGCTTGTTGGAGACTTTGACTTAGCATATTTCTTCTTGTATATATTTGATGGGGTACAATGGTTAGAGTTTGCATAGTTGAGATATCAAGATAAAAGAGAGCGGTTTTATCAAACATATCATTTAGTTAGATGTTCTCCCATTGAAGATGAGTTTGATTGAAAAAAAATTATTTTTAATCAAAGTTGGAATCTTTGGAAGTGAAGAATCTTTTAGTTATTGGATGATAACACTTATACTCTTTTTGAATGGATGAATATGCTATAAAAATATATTTGAGTGGTTTAGGAATCAAGTTTATCTCAATATTATTTATGGATGTGGACATAAGCAATACGCCCAAAATTTTTGGAAGGATTTTTGAGAAGTTATTTGTAGGGAAAATTTTCATGAAGTAGTTCGGGGGACCTTTGGAGCTAATTATTCTTGAGAGAATTCTATTGATTAGGCTTGTGGCAATTAGAATTGTTTCTCCAATATCTTTTTAAATCCTAATTTTTTAAAAAGAAAAGTCCTCGTGACTTCTAGAATGTGTCATTTTTTTTTCTTTTCTACAACTCCAATTTGTTTGGGGGTGTCAGGATAGGAGGATTGATGTATGATATATTTTTTGTTGAAAAAGAAAGATAAAGTATGATTAAAATAATCATTGATATTATTTGTGTGAAACATCTTGATTTTAGCATTAAATTGATTTTTTATCATAGTAATGAAAGTATGAAGAATAAAGCTGACAAAAGTTTTTTATTTGATAAAATATGCCCATGTCATTCGTTTGTAATCTTTAATTAAGGTGAATAATCTTGTAGCTCTAAATATATTAGGAACTTTTGAAAGTCTTTAGATATCGGAGTGAATTAATATAAAAGGACTAGATGATTTATAATCATTTTTAAGAAAAAAAATATGATGATGTTTTGCAATTTCGCAAGTTTCACAATGAAGATCTTCGTTGTCAACATTGATAGTAAGATTAACAAATATATATTATTAGATGTTGAAATAGGGATGCCTTAGCTTATAATGGTGGTTCCAAATAGTTAATGTATTGAGAGTGTAGATGAAGGAACATGACAAGTGATTTTTGTCTTCAAGAAGGTGTAGCTCATTCTTGTTTTTAGTTTGTCCAATCATCGTCTTCATAATGAGGCCTTAAAATGTACAATAATTAGTAAAAAAAAGTTAGCTAATCATTATGTGGTTTAGTGATTATATAGATTAATAAAAGATTTATTGTAGGGTGAGGGATATGTTGAACATTATTGAGGGTAAATGTGCGATAAATATGAATATCTTTTTGACTTGCTATAGTTGTTAGAGAATTATTATCTACTTCAATGTTCAATTATTAAGACATGGCTTATTGGTTTGAAAACGGTTAACAATTTTTGTCATGTGATTGGTGGTTCCTAATTTTAGGATCTAGATCTGAGCAAGAGAGCATGACCTAGAAAGGTTTTCTACGAAGCTGAGAAAGTTTTTGAGCTTTTTGATTTCTTCTAAGTTGAGGCCATTTGATTTCATAAGGCAAGCTTGCCCTTTTGAGTGAACTTTTTTTACTACCATAGTTTTAGAGCTTTCTGTGGAGTTTCTAATATTTTTTATATGCCTATTTTGTAGCAACTGCACCATATTGCCCCATTTAGAGAAGTTTTTTTGTTCTTTTGTGGAAGAATAATTGGCTATAATTTATTTTTCTTTATATTCTGTGGTTGTTATTGCCAATGTTTTAGAGGTAATATTGTCCAACATTACTATTCTTCTTCTTTAGTCTACTTGTATATGTGAGAACATTTTATTTAGAGATGGTAGATTCTCTCTATTTAAAATCTGAACATGAACTTGGTCGAATTTATTATTGAGTTCTGCAAGATTTGTTTGAGAATTACTGCATCTTTAGTACATTTCATCTTAAGATCTTGGTAATAATCTAGTTTAAGCCAATAAGTTTTCATTGCTTTAAAATATTTGATGATAGAGAGATATCTTTGCTTGGGTTTTGAGATTTTAGTTTTGATCTCATAGATGAGGGCAACATTTTTAACATTTAAGTATGTTTGGCATCTCAATCTTTTGTGGTTGCTTTTGGTAATATCATGATGTTCCATAAACCATTATGATGATTATAATGCTTTCTTTTTAATATCTCAGGAGAATCTATTTATGGATTTTTTTCTTTTCTTTTAGGAAGGTTTACATACAAGCATGAATTTACATAAATATTTACAACTTTATTTTAATATATAAAATTATCATAAATTCATAAAGTATGTAAGCAAAATCTTTTTTTTTTTTTATATAACTCATATAGATGCATGGCCTTGGAGTTCACTTTACACATGAATTTCACCATTCACGATGATTGATTCTTTGAAGGAAAATTAAAGACATCTGATACAATGAAGAGAAGAATGAAAGTTAAGAACAAAAAATGAAGGTGAGGAAATGTGACCCTAATCTCGCTTTGATATCATGTAAGTAAAGATAAGTTGGCCAAGAATATTTTGTAATAAAGCATTGCAATAATGGTAAGTGTATCAAACATACTTAAGCGTTATTTGGTTGGGTGAAAAAGAAATTCAATGTAAAAAGAATGTATTGTATTTGAAATACTTTGGGTTGTTTGGATAGATGTAAATCAAATTCAATAATTTATTTTTTTATGTTTGGTTTGAGTAAAGTAAAATTAATGCAAATCGATGGTGGCGATGATGGAAAGACGATGGTGGTAGCGCGTGGTAGTAGTGGTGGTGGCCGGCGATGGGTGGATGGCGGTCGGGTACGGTAGTGGCCGGCGGCGCATCGTACGGTAGGCCGACGGCAGCGGCGGCGGCGACAAGCGGCAGACGATAGCTGCATCCTTTACTTTACAACGGTGTAAAATAAAATCGTCCAAATCGAATGATATTCTTTTTCACTGGATTTGAACTGAAGGGTGAAAAATGAATGCATTGAAATTTTACATTGCATTTCTTTTTTAGCCATCCAAACACAAATATTTCATTTTTAACTGGTAAGGAATGCAATGCATTCCTTTTTCACCCAACCAAGCAATCCCTTAATAATTCTTTGATTTTGTAAAAATATTATGTATACCCATCTAAAGTTTGTCCTTACAGAAAGCTTTAGCTTAATTTGTATCATATTATCTCACTTTTGGATGTACCTACTCAGTAATGCTAATGTTGGTGACTTGCAATTATACACACACATACTTATCAACTTTTCCTTTGATCAAGTCAAGTAATATTATTAAATATAAATGTTTTTATATCAATTATGAAGATTCTTCAGAAATATATTCAAAGTCAGGTATTTTAGTTGTATTTTTTTACGGTATAGTGTTGATATGCTAAAAATCTTTTGATATGAGTGAAAAGTTAAAATACGGGAGGAAACTTTTAGAATATTTGGGATATTGAAGTGGGTGAATAGAGATTTGGATGATATGTAATTTTAATGGATGTGAATTGATGATTATATATCAATACTATTAGAAGATCAAGTGATATATAGTTTTGTAGTTTTAAATATCTTGGACCCCTTATGCAAATGAAGACATTAATAACGGACAAAACTTGGAGGATTTTAGTTTGGTGGTTAAAATGATACATACCTTAGTAATCCCATGTGATGGGAGAATGTCATGAATACTTTGAAGTTTAGTTTATAAATTGCAATAAGACTAGTTTTTTTTTCTATGGATCTCTATGCTCGGCTATAAAGAAGTCTATGACAACTAAGTTGGTGTGGTAGAAATGAAAATTTTAAGACATACGTGGTAAGCCTATGAAAAATGGAGTGTCAAACGATTATACATAGAATTCGTGGGAATATAATCAAATAAAGATACAATTATTAAAAATAGATTTGTGGTTTTATGTACAAATGGGGACATAATATGCATCAATAAAACTAGTTCTATAATTAATGTTCAGAAGGAAATTGCACTTAAAGCAACTTGGCTACAAAAATGTCTTTGTGAAATAGATTTACCATCTCATATTAGCACTTAACAAGAAAATAATGTAGAACATTCATAATCCTACTCTAGTTGGGAAAAGGTTAATGATAATAATGATGTGGTTTTACTATTATACTTTACCAAAAGTACAAGGAAAAAAGTTCTAGGTTTTGTTAGCTTGAAAGGCTTTGTTTGGTGCGAAAACAGTGGCTCCTTATAGTCTTACCATAAATTTTTGGGACCACGTGATGATGTGGAAGGCATCTGCATGTGGCGCTGCACACATGGTCAAATCCTAAGAATCAAACTGAAATCCTACACAATGAGACTTGGTCAGATCCTTCAAGTTTGAAACTCGTTTTTTTTTTAAGTCGAGCTGAATGAATTTAGTTAATAAACGCTCAAGAACATCGTGCTTAGGTAATTACAGTCCTAACTTGATGTCAACTTAGGCCAACTTTATTATTATAGTTTAAAATTTGATATTATTAAAGTTGATTATGAAATTAGCAATGTAATTTATCAATAGATCTATTTCAGTGTACAAATCACTTTACAATTATTTTGCAAAGTCGTTTACTTGTTTTCCCATTTATTACAGGGGCATGCCAGTAATTATCAACTTTTTATTGACTGTTGGCATTTTATTCCTTCAATCAAATGCTTAATAATCATTAAATTTAAGTTTAGTTTGTTACGAACCGCCATTCTGCTAGCTCTCATGTGAAGAATAGTATAATGTTGGGTTGACCTTCTTTGAGATCTTGTGGTAAGCTTTTAAGCTTGATTCTGATTGCAATAGTTTCCATCTTTTCCAGATTAAATTGGGGGAACCTGGATATAAAGAAAGGTATTATACTGAGAAGTTCCGAGAAGAGGCCTCCAATTCAATTGAAGACTTGAAGAAAGATCTCGTGAGTTTTTCAGTTCATTGCTAGATAATTTGAACTTTGTTGTATGATATTCTGTCTAGATTCTTTAATTATTGGTCCGTACCTTGTTCTACAAATTTTTTGTATTGTATGATCATTAATTAATAAATTATTTCTGATGGTCATTTACCAATATTATGTTAAATTTTTGTTGTCTATTTGTTATATTCTTCATTAAAGAACTTTCATCTCTAATTCCTCACCATGTTTATTAAGGTAGTGATATGAACTGCATAATCATGCTTTTTCATCAAAAAGATTTTTTTGAAGATTTTTATGTTCAGTAACTTTTTATTAATGGGAATTAGCTAGCTAAATAATGTTCTGTGTATTCCTATACTTTCAGTTGGTTAAAAGTTAGGGATCTGGTGGGGATCTCATCCATAAACTATAAAATTGTTACTTCTTCATGGATATGGATCGCAGTAGCCTGTTTCTAGTTAATGTTTCCACAAAACTACATCTAAGCACATTTTCCTATTCTAATCAGCAGCACTTAGACTAAATGATGGGGGAAAAAAATACAACATGAAGGTTATTTCCCCAAAGTTAGACCAATGAAATTAGCATTGACCTTGGATTGATAGACCACTTGGAGCATAGAAATCTTCAAATTTGGTAATTTTTTGAGATGACTAAATTATACCATTTGTCAATTGAATTTTAGACACCATTGAAAAGAAAGGGGATGCATATAGAGCAATAACTGTATACTTAAGTTATACCACATACAAGATGGACTCACCAAGGGAAGGACAACTTGCTTTAGGCAAGAGCCGGATGCTGGTCACTCGCTATTTCGCTGTATCATGCATGTTAACTTGAACTTGGAACACTCGCTAGCCACCATCAACTCGGCAGATGGAGGATTCCTTATCAAACAAAAGCAAGGAACTCGTCATCCACTTGGATGGCTAATTTGATGAGGTCGTTGGAGTTGTCCAACATAGTAGATGGTTGACCTCAATAGGACAACTCACAAGACACTCGTCACTTAGTAGGGACTCAAGACAACGGACTTGCTTCACTTGCGAATTAGGGTGAGTGGGTCCACATGAGGAGCCACATCACTTACAAGCTCAACTACACTATTATATTATACACGTGTTTGTGTCTTATTCATTTTTGGAGTTTGTATTATTTCTTTATTTATCTTATGTGTTTCTAGTAGCCATGTATGTGGCTTTTTGACCCTATAAATAAAGTCCAGAGGCATCTTAGGGTCTTTTGGCTCATTTCCTGACAACTAGCTTTATTTGTTTTTAGAGATCTTCTTGTATCCTCAAGTGACTTCTAGAGACTTGATAGTTTGTATTCGATTATTACTATGCTCACCATACTTTCAAACATACGGATATTACTTTTTCTCTCTTTTTCCCCCCTAGTTCTCGTATCTAAGCTTGTCAATAAGGTTTGGTGTTATTCCATAGTCATATTTGGATTCAACAATAGCTACTATGAAAACAGAATTGTATGGTGGATGATGCACCGGTAATGTTGCGAAATAGTGGTGTGGAAGGATTAACAAAAAAATATTGGCAACAAGTTAATATGGCAAGATTAGGCAAATTGAGCTAATATCTCATACAATACTAAATAAGAATAAAGGGTTTAAGATCAAATCGGTCCCTCAACTATTTATGAACCAATTTAGTCAAATAAATGAACCATTTGGTTGATTGAACAGTGGTCCTTCCAAATATGTGAATGAAAATGAGAAGAGGGCGGGGTTTATTAGTTAATTACTTATTTTTAATTTTTGTTATTCAAAATGCATTATTTCTCTTTTAAATTCTGAAGGGCAACTTGGTCATTAAATAATCAAGGCCAAATTAGTCTCTTTGTCATAAATTGATCTCATAAATAGTTGAGGTTTGATCTTAAACCCAAAAAGAATAAATGTCTAAGGAGATACAAAGCTGATCTCTTATGTTTGAGGTTAGTGTATGATGATGATGATTGAAAGTTAAAATTTACATGCATAGGTGCATATGGAGTGTTTTATTATGTGTGTATATTGTGAAAAAAAATAAAGATAATAATGTTATAGTCTAAGATCCATTATACTATATGCCTAATTAAGAAGGCCTAAATAAGAAGCTAAATGTAGGTTATATAAACATGCTAGTGTGTATGTACTGTAAAGTGAGATAAAGAATGAGTTTTAAATAACTAGAGGGGCTATTTGGTTTAGTTTAAATATAATTTATTTGAAATATTTTGGGTTTTAGATCTACTTAAAATCTTTAGACTCGAGGTTGACCTCCATAATTCAAGTTTCTCTTGAACTCTCTCTAGTCTTATCAACAAGAAGAATATCATCAACAAAAAGCATACAACAAGGTACATCTTCCTATAAATGCCTAGTAAGAACATCCATAACTAAAGCAAAAGAAGCTTAAAGTCGATTCTTGAAGTAATCCAAGAAATTGGAAAATATTTGGTCAATCCTCCTTGTGTGTGAACACAAATAATAGCTCTAGTATACATATCCTTAATGACCTGAATATAGTCAATATTAACTCATTTCTCTTCTAGAACTCTCCAAAGTACTTCTCTTGGAACTTTATCGTGTGCTCTCTCTAAATCAACAAATATCATATGTAGATGATCCTCCTTACTTTATCAAATGCCTGATAAGAACATCTATAACTAAGGAAAAAAGACGTGGGCTTAAAGCTGATTCTTGATGTAATCCAACTGAAATAGGAAAATAGTTGGTCAATTCTCTTTGTGTTTGAACACAACAACTCTTGTATACATATCCTTAATGACTTGAATATACTCAATATTAACTCCTTTCTTTTCCAAAACACTTTTCTTGAAACTTTATCATCTGCTTTCTCTAAATCAACAAATATCATATGTAGCTCCTCCTTATTTTCTCTAGACTTCATCAAGCCTCTCAACAATTGTACATATTCGGCATGAAATCAAACTGGTTTTGAGAAAATTTTGTATCGCATCATAATCTATGCTCATTTACTCTCCCGTTATTTTAATGTATGGCATATTAACTTAATTCTTCTATAATTTGCACACTCTTGTGTATCACCTTTATTCTTAACAATAGGAATAAAAAAAATTTCTCCACTTATTTGACATTTTTTTGTCATTAAAATAACATTTAAAAGATTAGTAAGTCAAGAAATTCCTTTATCTCCTAAGCTTTTTAACAGTTATATTTGAATATCATCAGGTCCTACTGTTTTTCCACACTTCAATTTTTTTTAAAACCTCTTCAACTTCAATATTACTAATACAACGATAAAAGCAAAGTTCTCTATTTTCATTTAGAAATTTTGTTTGGTTGAAAAAAAGGAATCTGTAAAGAATCTGATAAAGTGAATATATGAATTGAATATTTTATAGATGTTTGGTTGTATGTAAAGTAAATACATGGAAATTATATTTTCTGTTTGGTTGGATATATGTAAAGTAAAGTAAATACTTGTATTGAATATTGTTGTATGTAGAGTAATTACATGATTTTTTTTCATTAATTAAATTATTAAATTAATAAATTAAATATATATTAAAATATAAATAAATTATAAATAAAAATTTACTACTTAGTTAAAAAAGGATTATGATATATTTATTTTAAAATTAAAAGTCAAAAACTGGACATTGTGGAGGATCTCTATGTAACTTCAACTGATAAATGAATTTATTTTAATGATATCTGTTATGTAACTTAAAATATTTTTTATTTATTTTTATAAGAAGCTCAATATATATATATATATATATATATTAAAAATTACATAAAAATATTATTTTCGATATGCTGATTAACTTTATAACTTGAACACTAAAATAAATAAATCATAATTATTTTATCATTTAAATTAAAAATATATCATTTGAGTTAACATTAATGAATTAATGGAATCGTATTGATAGATTTTTAAAGTGATTTCAAAGTCTTATTTTTTTTTCACAAAATAATAATATAGTGATATAAAAGTGAAAGGAGGTTAAATTAAATTATTATTTTTTAATAATAAAAAATTAATGATATGACCGATAAAAAATGTACTTTTCTAATACTTTTCTATGTTTGAAAATGTACATTTCATTAAAAAGAAAGCAAATAATGATAATATTTTAAAGTGATATTAAAGATTATATATATATATATATATATATATATATATATATATATAAATTCTAATAAATAAATAAATAAATAAATAAATGAATCTCTAAAAAAAACTAGAGGTGGAATTAGAAGAAATTTTCATATTTATGTTTAGGAAATGAAAGATTTTGTAGCGGATATTGTCAAGTACATGACAAGCTAACCACCGAAAAATTACTGCTTTGCTGAGAGCTTTGATTGATTGATTAGCTTTGAAGCAATCACATCCTTTCCCCTCTTCCTTTCAAAAGAAGGGGGATAGATTCAAAATCATTGATTCCAATGATTTAATTGCATATTAAATATATGATTCAAGAACAAAAAAGTTTTAAATAACACTTTATCACAACAAATACAATGATATTTTCGGCTGATGATTATCTTGAGCCTGAGAGAGTGGAGGAGATTTTTGACTGAAGAAATCTTAGAAGGACGACCGACAAAATGCTGTCGGGTTGAGTAATTATTGTGGTTTGGTTGAGGGTCATTGTGGTGACAACTCATGAATGAAAGCTATAAGAGAGCTGATCCCTGTCTCGGTGGGCTATGCTTTTTGTTGGTATAAATCAAACAATAAACTGAAAAAGCATCACATCTCATTCTTACACAACGTATTCCTTGCCTTCTGATCTCAACTGCATTGATTATAAACAACCCCTTAAGAATCCCTAGTGTTTATAAGCATTAAATGTACCTAAAGTTTTAAGTATGCAAGAGGCAAAAAAAAAAACAAAAAAATGTATGCAAAAGACAAAATTAAAGAAGAGGGACAATAAAATGAAGCCAGATTACAAGAATAAAATCAATAAAAAAGGAAGAGCATGAGAGATGCAAAAAATGTCATTAACTCAGCCTGGTAAAAATATCATATGAAAAAAATCTGAAATTGCAAAAAAATATGCCCTGTGCCGGTTTTTCACACATATCTCACTCGTTCCTCATTCGAATTGGATGAAATAGGCATCATTGGAAAGCTAGCGAATTTTTTTACAACTTTCATGTTGATCACTTTTGGTAATTACCTGGATTATTCTGATTCACATCATATAAAAAAAATCTGAAATGCTGAAAAATATGAGCTGTGCCAGTTTTTTGTAAATATCTCACTCGTTTTTATCCGAATTGGATGAAATAGACATCGTTGAAAAGCTATCGAACCTCTCTATAAGTTTCATGTTGATCACTTTTGATAATTCTACTATTCTGATTCGCAAACAATATAAAAAAATCTGAAATTCAGAAAAAATATGCCCTGATCTTGTTTTTCGCACATATCTCACTCGTTCCTTATCCGAATTGAATGAAATACGTATCGTTGGAAAGCTAACAAACTTCTCTAGAAGTTGCATGTTGATCACTTTTGGTAATTACCAGATTCACTACAATTCTCGCAAACACCATATACAAAAAATCTGAAATTCAGAAAAATATGCCTCGGTTTTTTTATCTCCTCGTTTATCCATTGGATGAAGTATGCATCGTTGGAAAGCTAACGAATTTCTCTACAAGTTTCATGTTGATCACTTTTGGTAATTACTTACGGATTCGCTACAATTCTCGCAAACACCATATGCGAAAAATCTGAAATTCACAAATAGATGAAATATGTATTGTTGCAAAGCTAATGCATTTTTCTACAATTAAATTCTATCCATAGTAGTGATAGCTCGACTAGATCCATTCACTTGAATCATCCATAATAAATTTGAGCCAATTCAAGGATTCATAATGGAAAAAGAAGATTTACATGTTGATTTAATTTTAACATATAACATAAATACATCTGAAATTAACATTAAAATAACCACAAAAAAAGAAAACCTTTGTCACTAACTCACTATGCTTAAGTCTTGTTTAAGACATATGAAAGTATAATGAAAAATGTTGATAAAAAGTAATACAACATAAGCTAACATTCCCAGCATTGATATACTAGTATATTTCTAACAGAAAATTATTATAACAATTGAAAACAAAAAATTTGGATAATGAACCAACCATCCACGAGTTTGATCTATGCCCTTTGTGAAAAATTGCCAGGGAAATTCCTTTCAAAAAGTTCAACATTCTCAAATGGGCAGTGAATATATGCATAGGGCATAGGCCCACTATCAAATCATCAGTCAAATACCTCCATCAATAGTAGCTTCAATCAAAATAGAAAAAACAATAAAACTAAAAACATGGAGTAATTTATAATGTAGACTTTGTTTGATCAAAGTAAAAATAAGAGAACTTATACATATCAGGAAATATACTACATTGTTGATTTAGATATCCTTCAAACATTACTCTAAGCTCTTCCAAATGGCAAAATTATTATTTTAGGGTAAAAATATCTTAGTCAGTGAATGAAATATTACACTTGCTTATCTGCACTTCATTACTTTACAATATAAAAGCATATGAGAAACTTATCATCCATTTTGCATTAGCAAGAACGGTTAATTACCAAGCAAAGTTAAATGATATATCATAAATGAGTAACACAATCAAAATCTGCAAATTCTTCAAATATAAAAGTTTTAATCCACAGTAAACATATAACAACGAACCTACCTAAGTCATATATGACAAACACAACGGTTATGAAATATACGACAAAGGTTTAATACATTCAACATAATGTCCTAATGCATTGCATTCCAATATGGTGACCCATATCATGAGATCATTTGTTTAACTGCTTCTGCATCCACCTGGCCTTCGAGTTAGGCGGTTTTGCGAGGAATGAAGTAATCATTGTAGGGTCACTAGCTAGGTGCATCAATCTCTTACGAAAATCCGTGAATCGTAACTTCGTCATCAATTCATCTTCCTTTCCTCCGATATTCTTGTTAAACTTTGAATGACATTAGAGATACATATCAACCATCATCACAATGTACTCTCTAAATGTTTGATCAGTAGATAAGTTTTTATTTTTCTATCTTGGAGGCGCTTCCCTTGAAGATGATGGTTGCTTGCTTTATTGTTCCAATAGAATCTTCTTTTACTTCAATATCATCCCAATGAGCTTGAGATGCATCCACCTCAATTTCCATGAAGTGTGAGGACTCCTCATCATCTAAGTTAATGCGTTGACTCCCAAATGAAGTCTGAGAGCTTCCGACTTTACCCATTCTCCAGTGACATGTCTCTCTCCACAGAGCTTCTCTAGCTCTATATAATTTACGATTGAGATATTCAAGTAAGCTGCATCTTTTCCAAATGGCTGTAGCATAACAAAATGTTATTATAGCTTTATATGAATAATAGGAAAATAATTTTTAATGAGAGTAAATGCATACTTGAATATGTGATGTGTACTCTTCAGGATCTATTATAATCATTTTCTTTTCATCCCAGGAAACACCTGACTTTTTCTTCAAATACTAAATGTGACTCCATATGGATCTTTGGTGTCTAATTTGATTCTTACATTGCTCTGTTGTCACCTCAATGTCGAATTTTAATTTCATCTTTTGAGCAACACCTTGGTATACGACATCCTTAAAGCCTTGAGCATTCCTCAGATTTGCATCCACATTTTCACACATAATTTGCAGTAAGCCTGATATTCATTCTGGTTTCAAGTTCCATAAATTTTTTTTTTCTTGTTGGTAGTAGCATTTGCAATTGATTGGAGTGGTTCCATTACACTTGAACTTAGTAGTCATCATAATTAAAAAAAAAATGTGACTTCTTCAATAAGTAATGATGATTAATATTTACAAGAAATGGAGGCATTGTAAACCGATTGAACACCAAGTACTAGATATGCTAAGAACATAGAAAAGCCGATAAAAGCAACATTCTAACAGTAACATATATTAAAAGAGAAAGTAAGACATGCTAAGAATATTGTAACAACTTAATAAAAAGACATGTGTTTGCATTACCAACATAATATTATACTATGTAAAGTAATAATTTTTTATACAATATTTGTAACAAAAATATGTGAAAGTCCAAAATATTAACACAAAATTGGGAGCGGAAGAATATTCATATTCAAGTTTTTAAAAACTAGCACTCTCTATACGATCCCACATGGTATTAGCGATTTGATTTCTTTTATCTAACCACTCTCGAGAGTCATATGCAAATATTTGAGATCTCCTGCTCAAGTGATGTTATTATTGCACTCATCCTCCGGAACAATGATTTCATCATCACCTTCAGTAATTATCCAATTATGTAGTTTGGAACAAGTTAGCACTATTTCCACTTGTGTTTGGAAAGGGAAATAAGGATTACTTTTTAAGATAGTGAAATGATTCTTCAAAAAACCAAATGCTTGCTCCACAATTGTGCGTAATGATGAATGTCTTAAGTTAAAAAGCTTTTTATAGTTAGTAGGTTGAAGTGAAGAAAACTCTTTTAAGTGGTATCTTGACACACGATACGGAGAAATGAAACCTTTTCTAGTTTAGTAGCCACCATCTAAGTAGTACTTACCTGCAATATTAATTTTAGTTATGCCAACATGAGTATTTTTGAAGTTCAAAATTAAAATATGACGTCGTACCTTCTGGAATGCATAAACTGCCATGCCTTTCTAAGGAATTTCTAAGGACGGTTGCATCATGTGCTGAACCTTCTCAACTAGCTAATACATAAGTGTATTTTAAATCAAAGTCTACGGTCGCTAAGACATTTTGGGTTGGATATAGTTTTCTTCCTCTAACTCATGCACCTACACCTAATGTGACACCAATCCTAATTTTACAAGAAATTATTTTATATATATATATATATATATATATATATATATATATATATATATATATATATATATATATATATATATATATATATATATATATATGAAGATAACTTTCAAAATAAGATCAATGCTTACCTGAAAGAATGACATAAATTTGTAGTTTGCTTGAATCTTATAAGGAATTTGGAGTACTGGAGGCACAATCAGCTCATGATGTAACTCTCCTACAAAGATAACGCGCATTAAAGTACCGCTACTTTCCGGATCGTTGAAAGTTGAATCAAACGACTCGATTACGAACACTATGTCCAAGTGTGTGAAGTAACATAGCGAGTTGCTCTTCAATCCTTACATTGAAAGTGTCTTGTAGCAACTTTCTTGTGCAATTAATAACTTAAAAAGGATTGTTTCATTCAACCATGTTAATACGTAATTGGAACCGTGGTAACCCTTAAGAAGATATTTTTGACGTTGTATATTCTGTTCAAGATCACATCGTTGTCTTTCTTTACCCATCTTATATAATAAAATAAGCATAATATTTATAGATGCATCAATCACAACATGAACAGCTAAATGATTTTGACATTGAATAATATTTGTGCCTTCGCTGACGTCATTCAAATTGATAGATCATTCAGCGCTCGTCATCTTTGAAGCACAAGCAATAATTATATATAGGTAGAAAACTGGCATATACTCATTAAAATGAATATAAAAAAATGAATTATATCAAAAATATGAATGCAAACTTGATAATAAAAAAATTGTCAAGTTAAATCATTTACATTTTGAAGTTTACCCGAACCCTCTAGTTTATCACTATATTTTGACAAATGGTATACAGCTTACACTATTTGACATGCAAATGCCCATCATTTACATTTAGCAACTGATCATTAAATCATTTCATATATTATTGAGACATCGGATCAAAGAAGTTACATCATTAACCAGAGAAAATAGATTATGAAATTGAAAGGACAGGTAGAAAGAATTCAGGAGTTTGTATTGCAATAAAGTGAAATCTAAATGAAGATGAGTTCTAGAATTCTAACTCATCCCTCCATCTTTCAACTCTTGAATTGCCAATCATCAATTCACTTCTACTTCTTTACAAATTCCCAGTTTGTTTAAAGCTAATAGTAGAACAGAATACATGTTCATTGGGATCAAATAGTAATACTTGCAATTTAAACTATTTAATTGAATAATGCAGAAATCTTACGAGTGAATTTCTATTTAATTGTGATGTTGGTGAAACAGATCTAGATCTTATTCTCATACCACTCCATCACTCATGTATATTCTCAGGATATCCCTTTCTCATTATTTTATTTCTTCTTAGTTTACTTGTCATATCTATCGTTGAGCTGGGTTGCCTTCTCTAATTGGATGACTGTTGAAATATACCTTCCCTCTTTCATCACTGAAAAAAAAATCTCGATTTCAATTCCTACAGATGCACTTACTAATTTTAGTAGTATACAATGAACTGATGGTACATCATCATCATCATACCAAGGGTTGATTTCACAGTTCCTATTAACCAACAAAAATAGCATCGTGGATGGACGTAAAAGACAAACCACCTTGTTTCACCTAAAGCAGCAAATTTTCGACCAGCTTACCAAAGTGTAATTTACAAACCCAGATTTTCAAAGCATAAAGAGCATTTTTCATGAAATACTAACGAGTGCCGACCAAGATGGAGCAACTATTTCTTAATCAAGTCAACCTAACATAAATTTCCACTATAGAAGAAAACAGGCTCATAAGTCTTTCTCACAGCTGACATAACAAACCAAAGGAAAAACAAAGCAAGCACATGCCATAAAACCGATATACATTCCCCAATCTGCTGCTATTTTCAATAAACAAGAGGCAACCTACTTCGTGATCAACTTGTCTGATAACAATGGTGATCTCTTTTTCAGTAAAATTGGCCAACAAATCTTCCAACATTAAAAACTAAACGCAATCAAACAAATCTGAAAGATTACATTTTAGAAAAAAAAAGAAATTTCAGCAGCCCACCTGAAACAAAAAACTTAATTGATCAGACATTGTGGAGAAAGAAGACAGCTTAAAAGCTTGGCACTGACCTCCCGAGCTTAAGAGAAAAAATGCGAGAAAAAGGTAGCAAGATAGCATTTTTAGGGCAGATTTATGAATGCAACTCTCCATTACAGGAAGAGTTGACCTACCCCCTGAAACCTGGAGGGCTTTGGCTTTATTTTTTCTTCGGTGGAGCGAAAAAATCTTATAATTTTAACGAAAAAGTTAGTAAGTTACAGAAAATGAATCGACACTCAAAACTGGGAAGAAAGGATGGAAAGAACAAATTCCAAAGATAAGTTCTTGATAAATAAAATAAACCTACAGAAAATGCACGTCAAAAATGGAAATCAACACAGAAAATGCTACCATGCTTGCTGGGCGACGATGATGTCGAATGAAAACTGCGTCGGGATCGAAGAAAAACTGCGTTGAGCGGGGGAGAGTCGTCGAAGATACCAAGGAACACAGGGAGAGAGACGGACCGTGATTTCCTTTTTCGCCCGATTCAAGCATAAAAGAAATACACGGTAAATTTAAGGTATGTTGTATTTGTTTTACATGCTAAATGTGACATTCATTTTACTTTACGGTCCTCCAAACACAGTAAAAATACTTTTTTTATATTGTTTTAATTTGCAAAGTCAGCCGACACTAGATAAGATCACTAAAGTCAATTGATCTACTTTCATTGAAATGTTTATCAAATTATTTTATCCACCTAGTGATCAAGTCATTAAAAAGAGTGAACGCTTTATATATCTTGGGTCTATTGTTCAAAATGATGGTGAAATAGATGGGGATGTTATTAGTAGAATTCAAGTTGGATTAGGGGTGTGCATTTGGTTTGTTTAGATAGTTTGGATGTTGAATTTTAAAAATCAATTGGTTTTGGATTCCAAAAAAATTGGACCAAACTGGCCAAACATAATACAAAACCAAATAAACTAAATAATAATTTAGTTTGATTATTTTTTATTTGGTTTTGGATAAATTGAAGTTTACTATATTTAAAAAATTAATTATGAAATTTATATTCATTATGCAATATTTTTTGTATAATGAACAAGTAATAAGTATATATAAAGCAATTATTTACTTTCATACATTAAAAATATTTACAATTTTCATGATTGTTGAAAAAATTTACCAAGTAATAAATAAATTAGCTTTATTTAGTTCCATCCAAAATTTTATTTAATAAATTGATCCAAAGACCAAAAATCAAAGTTTTCATTAATTAAAATCAAAATCCAAATTACTAAGTTCAAATCAAATTGCTCAAAAAGTTTGGTTCGATTTAGTTTTTTGGTTAAAACCAAATAATGCACACCTCTAAGCTGTATGGTTGAAGTAAAGGAATGAATCTGGTCTGTTGTGTGATAGAAAAGCTCCTCTTAGTCTTAAGGGAAAATTTTATTAGATGGTGGTAAGACTTGTAATGATTTATGGTGTAGAATGTTGGCAAGTAAAAGAGAAGCATAAAATCAAATTAGGTGTTGAAGAGATGAGGATGCTCAAGTGGATGAGTGGCTTTACTCTTAGAGATAAAATGTGAAACGAATATATACGTGATAAGTTTGGAGTAGCTTTAGTGATAGATAAGATTAGAGAGAAAGTCATCTTTAGTTTATTAGGCCATTTGATGACCCAGTTAGAAGGGTAGATGTATTAGATGCACCTTATGTTAAGAAAGGTAGAGGTAGATCTAAAAAGATTTGGTTAGGATGTATAAAAAATGACTTTAATTTATTAGAATTAATGAGAATTTGATACTTAATGGAGAAAAAAGATTCATGTAGTTGATCCCATAGTGGTATAAAGGCTTGTTGTTGTTGAGATATTTTGGGTTGTTTAGTTGGCTATAGATTGAATTTAAGAAATTGTTTTTTTGTGTTTAGTTGAAAGTAAAATGAATTTAGATTTTTTATTAATATCTTCTTTTAATATTTTTTTTATCATGTTTTTTTCAAGAAAAATAGATCTAGAGAACAAAGATGTTGATAGTGCCGGTCAGGGTTGATATTGCTAACGTGGTTGGTTGTGATGCAGGGAGGTCAGTAAGCATTAGGAGAGGCAACAAGTGTCGACGAGTTCATGAGCGTTTGGGATAGTCGAGGGCATGAGTGGGTGTTGGAGAGCTTGCGAGCTTGCTAGTGCTTGGAGTCGAAGGTTGTTTGTGAGGGTAAGGGTGCTATAGATCACAAGGTTCGGGAGAGCTGAGTGCATCTATGAATGCTTGGATGATGGATTTAGCGGGCATTGGGGGGCAGTAAGCAAATGAGGGGATTTGGACTTCGATGGATTTTGGAGAATTCCAAATTAGTCAAAAGTGAATTGTTGGAGGTTTTCAATCCCCCTTAGATAAATACGTTGAATTTGCACTACACTCTAACCAAATGCTGAAAATTTTAAAATCCCTCCATATTAAATGCTGCACACTCATATGACGATCAAATAGCCCCATACTGATAAGTTGTGGGAGATAGTGTCATGAGGTAGGAACAAGAAGGTAATACAACGGAGTAAAACGTCTTTGTCATGTACACTGACTGGTACAGACAGGTAGGGTAAGGCGGAAAAATGAAATCAATGTAGAAGGTCTATGGAGATTAAAAGCGGCCAAAACTATTACGGATTCAGAATTATGGTATAGTTAAAAAAACAAAATATAACAAAACGAATCATGAATCCTGCTGAAAGGGGTGAGATCTTAATAAAGTTCAGAGTTCAACTAGCGTCACTTATTGTTTAATGCAATACTCAAGTACAAAACCTGGTAAGGGTGTAAATTGGGCATTGACAAGACTAAAATTAGTGCTGGTTCTCACTAGTGCGATTTTGAATTTCTACAATGACATAATGCACTGCACTTTTCTGACAGTTGACTGACATGAGTATTGTCATGCGTTTCTGGCACTTGAAATCAGTAGTCAAGTTATGAAAATGTTATTTTAGCTCTTCAGTGCTGGGGGCATAACATTCCTTTTTTGTACGTTAATGTATGACCGTTTATGATCAATTTTATCTAATAGATAGCATATGTTTAACGACATTTAAAGTGAAAATTGGTTTTGTATGATAATGCATCTGACCGGCAACATTAAAGAGTTTCTTGGTGCCTGGAATAGCCATTTTTGAACCCAATCTATGGACATTTGGCTTAATGCTATTATATCTGCTTCTCAGGTTCAAAAATATGTTGAAGGACTCTGTTGGATCATGAGATATTATTATAAAGGTGTCTGCTCCTGGCAGTGGTCAGTTTTGATATCTGCACAATCAATTCATGTTGTCATTCCTCTTTTAATTTAATATTTTTTAGCAAAGGTGTGCAAATCAAATATACTTTGTTAATGAAATTGGTACTTGGTAATTTCCCTTGTATATACTTTTTAAATCCAAAAGAAATTCAATGACTTTTTGATATTGACTTTGCCTTAAAGACAATCCTGAAAATTTCAGGTTTTACCCATATCACTATGCTCCCTTTGCATCTGATCTCAACGGCCTGGCTGATTTGGAGATCACATTTTTCCTAGGGCATCCATTTAAACCTTTTGATCAATTAATGGGAACACTACCAGCTTCCAGGTTGGTTGCAAACCAGGTTTGCTGTGTACTTCTGCATATATTGATAAAGATCTGATATTAATTCCGGTAATCCCCATGTTATTTACAATTCAGTCTTTTAATGGTTCCAGCTCTGAAGCTCTGCCCAAACCCTATGGTGAGCTAATGACTAATCCAACTTCACCTTTAAATTCCTTTTATCCTGAAGGTAAAACGAAACTGCCTTTTGTCTAGTTGTTCCAGTTCATCTACATACTGCTTTATTGATTCCATATATGTATTCTAAACTAAATATCTTTTTCTTTCTGTGCTCAGATTTTGAGATTGATATGAATGGTAAAAAGTTTGCTTGGCAGGTACTTTATATTTCTCAGAGTGAGTTGCATGAGGTTACTTGGGATTTTATTACAAGCTGTGCTATACATTTAGCGTTTCTATTGTATATGTCAGGGGGTTGCAAAATTGCCTTTTATTGATGAATGGCGCTTGTTGTCTGAGACAAGGAAGCTTGAAGGCTCATTGACGGTGGGAAAGTTCGATTCTTCTGGTTTTTTTTTTTTTAATTTTTGGAAGCCTACATTTGTTTAAATGTGTTTGTCTATATTGGTGAAGTTTACCTCATATTTTTTTCAGGAGGAAGAAAGATTTAGAAATAATATAATGTTTGACATAATTTATGTCAATAGTAATCATCCTTTGGCCATTCAAGTTGCTTGGCTATATCAAATGAGACCTCAATTAGGATTGCAAACACCATATAAAATCATAATAGATACAGTTCTCAGGTCAGGAAGTATCCTTAGGCAGTACTTGATTGATTTGTTGATTTCAATTCTTTTGTGATTTTTTTATTTTTATTTTGTAGTGGTGGAATGAATGGATTCATTTGTTTGACCGAGAGAAACAGTTGCAACTCATCACAATACAATATCAACTGTAATTTGGTTTTGTAAGTTTGCGATCAATTTACCCCTACTTTTGCTCTTGCAATTTTTTTTATTTTATAAATCTTCAATTGCTTTCTTTTCATGCAGAATTACTCTTGTGCAGGAATGCTACTTATTTTAATCCTTGGCCTCATCCTCACCCTGAACCTCCTAAGCATGTCTTGTTTCCTGCAAAGGTAAATCTTACTTCGGTTCTTCTATGTACTTGTCGTCAAACTTTATGCAGACTTGTAATAGCTTACTTTTTTTAATTTGATTTTGATTTCTTGCACATCCATCTACTAGGAACATTTCCTCTCATTTTCTAGCTTTTTTTTTCTCTAATTTGAGGGGAAGATGTGGAGGCTCCCACATTGTAGTTGACATTACGTGCAGCTCTCATTCACTGACTGCTTTTTCTTATATTTTTAACATTCATTAGTTCTTTCATTTGCGTGTATTCATCTTAAAGTTTAATTCAGATTAAAATGCATCAATAAATCTCATTGTTAAAAGTTGTGCGACTCGCATCAATTGTATGCCCCTTTAACAGTTTGGCTCTTGATGCACACCTAGATCTTCATCTAATCAAAGGTCGAGTTCTTGGTGCACATAAATTAAGTTTCTTAGCTTTTGGACCCTTAAGGCCACCAACCCTATAGGAGGATTAATCACTTCCAATTTTATGTATTAAATAATTTTCTTTAATTTGTTTCTTTTTTGAAAGAGTTGTAGGAATACCTATATAAACCCCAACACTTTGGACAAATTTGTAGCAATAAAACTTTTAAGTAGTTTTTCATATCTTTTCTACTCTTCTATACCTTTTTTTTCCTCAACTTTTTTGCATGTGTTAGACCAGGTTTAGGTTTACCAACCTTTGTTCTCCCTACTTTTTTATTTTCTCTTTTTCATCGGAGCTTTTCTTTCTCTTCGTTATGTCTGATTTCTTTGACTAGCCTTCTAAGAAGTTCACCATTATGAATGGTGAAAATCTAATTAAAGGATAAGTCCGATGGCTTCAAGTCTCATATTGCTTGAATGAGAGGATCTATCTAAAGTGGTTCCTAATCATGAAGACTTTTTTTAAAAGGAAAATGAAAGATTTAACATCTTGTGGATTTACCTTCGAAGCTGAAGGACCTAAAGTTCATATTTTGGGAAGAAACAAATTCTATGATTATGACCTAATTGTGGAATGCCATGATGCCAAAAATTAGTGGGCCATATGTGTTCTTAACTATCACAAAATAAGTTTGGGATGCCATTAAATAAACCTACTTAAAAGTCAAGAATATTGCACTCATCTACAAGATCAAAATGAAACTCTCTATAAAACAAGATAACCTTCCATTCAATATTTTAATGTTGAAAGTTTATTTACTCAAATTGGATTATTACTAAGATCTCATGATGTATTGTGAGGTAATTCTCAAGCAATTTGTGAAAAAAGAGAGTATATGAGTTTCTTGTAGAACTCTAATAATTCTAATCAAATTCGAGTCTAAATCTTTAGTAGAGGAAATCTTTGTTCTTTAAATGAGGTTTTGTCTCATGTATGAGTTGAAGAAGGATGGTGATGTTCAATAATTTTGTCTCTGAAATATCTGCCATGACGATTATTGAATCTGAAGATAAGGAGTTTGTTACCACAAATTCCTCTCTTAAAGACGAATAAAAGTCTTATCTTAAAGATAATTTCTAATGCAACTATTGCAAGAAGAAATGGCACAAGAAACTGGATTATTCCTTTTTCATACTCTTAGGATGAGTGATCTCCTGGGACTAATGAGACAATTTTACATTCGAGTTCATTGAAGTTGTCACACCGGGATGATGCTTATCTTTGGTATCAATTAACAGAATAGGATATTTCGATTGACGATTCTTGACGTTCTGTTCTGAACCGAAGTAACAAATCAATCATCTAAAACTTCTTATCTTACTTAACTTAATCATAATCTTTGGAAATTATTTTTGTAAATAAATACAGTAAAGGCATTTAATTTATCGCTTAAACTTAAAATTATCTGATTAAAGCATTTACACTATTCTCAAAATTATCAGGTAGCATTAATTTAAAAACAGTGAAAGATCTTTAAAATAAAAGTCTGAGATATAAAGCGTTTTCATATAAATTTTACAAAAAGCGTAAAAATTTATGTTTGCATAATATTTATCAATATCAATATCTGAAATATATTTACAGATATCTTGTGGTAATAAAACATTCATCTTTTGTATCAATCATCGATTTTCTTTGCCATATCAATCTATATCAAATCATTTTAGAAATGTCATTTATAATTGATTTTGACTTTATAAAAGTTATCATATTTTAGCTTAAAGTAATCATCTTTCTACCTAATTATTGGACAACGCCATCTATGTAATGTGGGATCTAAGATCCATTATCATTACTTTTTCTTTTCTCTGCAGATTCTAACATATGCTTATCTTATTTTATACTTTATCACATTTTCATTTAACGTTTTAACCTTTTCACTCTAAATGAAATCAATTAACTATATTGTATAATCATTTAATCATTCTCTAAATCAAGTAATAACATTTATATTTTCTTCAAATGAATCTACGTGTCAATTCATACTATTTATCTAAATTAGAAAATCATACGTATAGTAAACATTGGCATCAGAATAAATTAAATTTCTCACCCAATTACTCGGTAAGTGATGTAATTTCTATAACAACCTATAATGAAATAATTTCTTCATCATAATGTCATTTTAAATGAAACTAATTCATCAATCTTATGATCTCCTCATAACAAAAATGCATTACTCACTGTTCATATAATTCTCTTATAAACACTAAATTAAATCTCATTCATAATTATCCTCTAAAGATCGATTATTTCCCAATCACGCTTTCACATTTGACGAGGAAGGCTATCGAAGAAAAGGGATGAAGAAAAAATTAATCTTACAAAATTCCCGTTTGATTAGTGAAACGAAATCCGACCGAGCCACTTACGGATTTCCCAACCCGTCAGTTCACGGGACTCACGATCTTGGCGTTTCTTAAACGGATCTGGCGGTTCAGTACCAGCAAACCGAGGAAGAAGCGGCTATTCTATTCTCTGTCACGAGCGGTCAGTCAGCGAAGGAAGGAAGAAAGGAAATCTCGATCGGGAACGGAAAGAAGGAGAGCTTCGATGTGTGAAAAGAAATAAATAAAGCGGCGCTATGGAAGGAAATGAAATTACCTTCGATCGATCACCATATCTGAGAAATCTTTAATCCATTATGCTTAGCAAGTCTTCTGATATCCTTCTGATAACAAGTTAATTAGCTAAAACAATAATTAGGAATAATTTAAGAATAAACTAATTAGGTATTACAGAAGTCCTCATTAACACCACCTAAGGACATGCATTATGTTTGGTGATATAACAATAAATTTATTGGGAGAATTAGAAAAAATTAAAAAAAAATAAAATATCAAAGAAAAAATGTTGGACACTCCTTAGAAAGCATTAAGGTTTTGGTGAAAACAAAGAAGAGAACAAAACGGTAATGGCTTGTGGAAACACATGGACTTGACTTAAAACAAAATTAAACTAAAAAAATCCTTAATTCCTTAGAAAAGCTTTCTAGGTTATGCTCTTTTGCTTAAAATGGTGTGATTTTCAACTCTTGTGTTTTTAGTGCCTCAAATACTCCATTTAAAGTCTACATTCCTTAGGCTTGTGGAAACACATGGACTTGACTTAAAACAAAATTAAACTAAAAAAATCCTTAATTCCTTAGAAAAGCTTTCTAGGTTATGCTCTTTTGCTTAAAATGGTGTGATTTTCAACTCTTGTGTTTTTAGTGCCTCAAATACTCCATTTAAAGTTTACATTCCTTACATTTAGGCACTAACTATATGACAAACCTTACCAACATCTTTCAAGCCAACAAATATTTCCCCAGTAATAGAAAAATAAAAGTGGCAGAGGTTGTCTAATAAGTAATGTGTTGTTGGATACAAAAATATCTCACTTTTCTTCACCTTTACCCTGAGTAACATATTAGATGATTATCATCTTACAATGTACCTTTTATCAATTCATAAAATCACCAATAATTATAATTCAAAAGTCACCTTTTGTATAGATTATTGTGTATTTTAGGACTTCACTATGACATCGACTTTATCTTGAAACATTATTATAGGCTATAGCATTCCTTTTTAAAAGTTATTCAATTCATGTTTTCTTTTCTTCTTTTTTTTTTGTTTGACAATTAAGCATTGAGGATTTATATTATTAGACTTGTGAGTTTGCAAAACATTATCGTTTTATTTTTCTTTAAAGTAATTCTAGATTCTCTACTCCTTTTATTTTAATTACTCTTATATTTGGTGACCACCGTCCTAAATCTCCAGTATTTTTAGTGCTATGAGATTTATCACTTTTATTGATAATTGCACTTGAATAACTTGGGTATATCTTATTAAATGAAATTTTAATATTTGCATTATTCTTTCCACCATTATTGACATGATAAATCAATTAAATATAAATATCCAAATGCATTGGATTGATAACACACATGATTATTTTTATCACATATTATCATCATTCCTTCATAAAGAGTGTATCATCCACCAATCCTTATGTTTTGATACTCCCTAACAAAATGAAGTGATAGAAAGGAAACATAGCATATTCTATAAGTCATCAGGATTCTTCTCCTCCAAAATCAAGTACTAAAATGATATCAGGGATAAACTATTCAAACTTCCACTATCTTATCAATAGAATGTCCTCAATATCCTTAAAAGTGATTGACTCCTAAAATTCCTAAAATTATCTGGTAAAAGTTTTTTAAATGTATTACATGTGTTCATATCTACAAACAACAAAGGGGAAAAATAGATCTAAGTGCTGTCAAGTGTGTGTTTATTGAGTATTGTTTCACTCGAAATGGGTACAAGTGCTATCATATCTCCATAAAAATATTTCTTATTTTAATGGATATCACTTTTGATGAAAAATAAAATTTCTTCACTCAAACTCATTTTTAGAGGGAGAATGTTCAATTGGAAGATAAATTTGATGAAGCCATCTTTTATGTTGACATATCTACAATCCAAAATCCAATAAATTCTAGCACGGTACCCCTTCATGTTTATACAAGAAGATTCAACCCCACTAGAATCTCCTATAAGCTCAATATTAAAAATCTTTATTACATAACAATAATCTTCCCATCATTACTCCTTTATACCCCATCTCCCAGTATACATCTTTAAAAAACTTTTTTCCTTTCAAATATCAGCTCTAATACTATTACAATGCCATAAATCCTCGAGTCATTGAAAAATGAGAAGTGGAAGGAGGTTGTAAGAGAGGAGATGCATGCTATAGATAAAAATCACATTTGGGATGCTGTGAACCTAACAAAAAAATTGTGGGATGCTAGTGGATTTTTTTCTATAAAATATTATAAAGATGGGAGTCTGGAATGTACACGATAATATTGTTAGCTAAAGTTTACACTCAATTATATGAAATTGACTATCAAGAAACTTTTATTCCCACTAAAATATGAATCCAATATGCATTCTGATTTCTCTAGATGCTAATATTGGATGATCCATGTAGCAATAGTATGATGTGAAGAAATTTTTTGACATGGGAATGTCGAAGAAGAGGTTTATATGGATTCACTATTAGGTTTTGATAGTGCTTCATAAATGTCAAGACGTGGAAAGTAAAAAAAAGGCTCTATATGGATTAAAACAATTCTCAAGAAGTTGGTTTTGTAGATTTACAAAAGTTATGATGAGAGTTTGATACAAAGAAAGCTAAGTAGATCATACACTCTTCATAAAGCACTCCTCTAATTGTAAAATCTCAATTCTCATTATAGATGTTGATGATAAAACAATTGATGTCAAGCAGAGAAGTCCATAGGAAGAAAGTTATTGATGAATTTGAAATCAAAGAGTTGGACAAACTCAAATACTTATGACTAGAAGTTGCTCAATTTGAATAAGGGATATTTTTCCCCAAGTAAAAATATGTTATCAATATTCTGATGGAAATAAAATTGATGAAATGCAAGGCATGTGAAAACTAAACTAGGTTAGAAGTTAGGCATTGTTAAAGAAGGAATTGAATTAGATATGGGATAATATGAAAGGTTAATTGAAAAATTAATCTAATTATTTCACACTTGACCATACAAATGAGTCTTATTAGCGGGTTCTGCACAAATTTAAGGAGTCTCACCTTCAAGCTGCAAATAGAATTCTTAAATACTTTAAATTAAGTCGAGGGGAAGAAATTTTATACAAAAAGTAAGACACTTTACAAAGTAAAGAATATATTGATTCATATAATGTTGGTTCACCTGTGGATTGACGATCTACTTTAGGATACTACATGTTATAAATTGTAGGAGCAAGAATAACGTATCAAAATCTAATTTTGAATCCAAATTCAAGGTGTAATTGTTTAAGGAATATGCAAGCTTCTGTGGATCAAGATCATATTGGATAACTTATAGGTTAAGTGGGAAATATTAATGAAAATATAATGTGAATGAGTCTGCCATCAACATTGCACACGATCTAGTACAACATGATTGTACCAAATATGTGGAAGTTGATAAATGTTTCATAAAATTAAATTGAGAAGTGGATTGATTTGCATTCCATACAGACCAACAAAAAAATTAACTAGCTCACTAAGGACTCTGTAGTACCCAACGTTCAAAAATAATATAAGTAAACTTAGAATTGTAGACCCATATAATTTAGTTTGATAGAAGTGTTGAAAGTCGTGGGACCTATAATTACATCTGCCCCTTCATTTGGTTCCTTGGGGTGGTCCCCATACACTGGATCCTTATTCAATCAAAGGCCAAGCTCTTAGTGCACAGATCCTTAGCCGTTAAAGATTTTAGGTCTTGAAGCCTTTGGATTGCTTTCCAGTGGATCCTTGAGGCTACTTGCTTATAGGTATAGGGGGATTAATCTTTTCCTATTTTATGTATTAAGTAAATTATTTTTATTTATTTTCTTTTTGAAAGTCTTATAGATATGTCAATGTAAACCACAACACTTTATACAAATTTGCAGAAAAAAAAATTCTAAGTGTTTTTTCATATCTTTTCTACTTTTGCTATTTTTTTTTACACTCATTCATCTACTTATACTGCCAACGAGGCCTAGTGGTTTTCAGCATTTCAAACTATCTCATGAACCCGTTTGCTTGAGTAGCATGTGAGACAAATCTCCATTATGTTATTGACGTGCTTGTTCCTTGTGAATCATCAGATAAAAATGTTTTTAAATCACTTGGATGTGTGTGAAGCTTAGGCGTACTGTTGTTTTTTTTTATAAATTTAATTTAATTTAAAGGTCAGAGCTCTATAGATGCAATTTTGGATCTAAGAGAGCTACTTTCTTCTAGTAAACAATAATCTAACTATTTTGTATTGCAGGTTTTAAAACCATATGACATCAAACCATTCCCTGTACTTTGGCATGAAGATAATGGTATCTCGCGACAGAAAGCAAGAGAGAGGTACTTATCTTGTTTATTCCTTGCTAGCTACTAATGTATAATTGTTTTTTTATGCATTTTTTGAAGAAAATAATATGCCATTAGTGTAAGAAATTTTGAAATTAAAATTTGATCTTGTAGTGTGTGGCAAATTGAGCTGGTAGTGTAGGGACTGATCTTGATTGTTTTAACCTCTTTTTATTATTTTACATGCAAGTAGTTAAGTAGAGAAAATGGGGACTTGGGAGCTTTTGTAGGGAAAACTCGAGGAGGAAAAACACATTGTCTTACTAAATTGAACACCCTTTTGTATGAATGAGTTACAATGCATTGTTATTCCTCGTAATTTGAGAAAGTGCTTATACAGCAAATATGTTGCAATTGTATTTGTTAGTAGCATTGTGTAGGATGGTAGTCAATGATTCCGAAGGTAGCTATGATAGTCTACAATGCAGTTGCATAAGACTTGAGGGTGATGAATAAGACAAAGGTCCTATAAGGGATGGCTATGACTTTGGTGTTCTTGGGGTGTCTTTAAAGATCTTGTGATTGTGACAAGTCATGTAGGGAAGGGATATTTGTTGTGCAAGTCTAACACATAGTGGTTGTGGTGAAAGATTTTGACATAGGTCTTATGATCAACACTTGTAATGCATATCCTGCAAGGGGGGATGCTCATGAAGATAGGGCTTATGGGTGACAAGACTGATATGGGTTTTATGAGGATTGTTATGACATGGGTTTTGCAGGGTATGATGGTAGTGTAGGTCTTAATGAAAATGCTTATGGCATAGATCCCGTGAGGATTGCGTCATAGATAGGGGGTTAATTTGGATTCATGAGGTTGGGTTTGTGTTTGACTAAAAAATGATCTGATATAAATATAGTCAACCCAAGCTCATCTCATTTATTAAATAGTTTAAACCATCCAAACTCAAATCAAACTCGCCAAACTTGAACTTGATCAACACGACATGAAAACATTTAAATTGTGGTGGGTTTGTGTCAACCCAACCCAAATGAACATGATTATTTGATTTCAATACAACTCAAAAATATAAAAATTTATAATTTTGTTTGAGTTTTTCATATAAAAAAGAATATAATAGTTAAGTCCTTTTTGTTTTTACTAGAACTTGGCTTGACATCACCCAGACTTGACACAAATTTTTATCTGACTCAAATTTTACATGAATTGACTTGAACATAGATTTTTTGTATTAGGTTCCAATTGGGTTTTCTTATTGAGTCCTATATAGGTCTCATGAGGGGTAATTGTGACATGCTTTATGGGCCATAGCTGTCGTAGAAATCCTATTGGGGACAGGGATGATGCAATTACTACAAGAGGCTGTTGTGATATAAGTCTTGCAGCTAATGGGAGATGACTGTGACACAAGTTTTATAGGGAATGACTATAATATAGTTGTGCAAGGGTAATAACATAAGTTGTATATGTTATAGTTGGCTGTAAATTTTATTGGGGATGGTCTTGATGCAAGTCTTGTTTGTAATTGTTGTGGCTCATGTTCTATGGACAAATTGTATGGTGCAAGTCTTAGGGATTGGCTTTGGTGAAGTTTGTATGGGTGAAGGTTGTGGCGCCAATCTTATAGTGAAAAATTGTAGCATTTGGCTTCTAGAATATGATTATGGTCTAGGTCTTTTGGGTGACAAATGTTACTCAAATTCTATGGGTGATGATTATGGTGGTCTTATGTGCAATGACTATAGTGTGAGTCCTAAGGGGGATGACGTTTACATCAATATTTTGAGGGTTAGGCTGTAGGTCTTGTTGGTGAAGCCATCACTAAGGATTGAATTATAAGTTATTTAATGTTTTCACAAAGGGCATTTCATGATTTTTGGAGTATTTCTCATAATCATCAATAACGAACAATGGAAACTATACTGTCCACAACTAGATCATTATCACACAATGCCTTTGTTGACTTAACCTAGTAGGCCTACCTAATCTTGAGTTGACCTACGTATGACTTGGCCTGACATCAAGCACCATCGATGATTCCTTAAATCGATTATTCAAAGTCATGATGTTAGTTATGTCAATGCCATGTATATTAATGGTTATAAATTGATGTTTTGATGATTAAATTGGTGAGAATAATTTTGATAAAATTTATTATCTTTTGATTGGGGTTCCTAGAAAACTAAGATGATATATTGTCATATTTTTATATGAATAAACTCTTTCACTTAAAAGGAACATTTAGCCACAAAATGATCATGAAACTTTGGAGTGTCAAGCTCTCTTTAAATATGGAATTAGATTTTTCTTATTTTATTATAAAGTTAGGAGCAATTTTGTTTCACTCATCTAATTATTTAGTTTAACCCATTGAGTTGAAATGTTTATCAAAATAAGAAGATATTTTTTCAAGACTTCATATTGTTGGAGAAGAACATTATGAAACTCCGCAAAAGATTAAGCAATGGACTACAAAGTAATGTGTGTAGACTGAGTTACATATTGTTCATAGTGGGAGGAACCTATTGAGTTTATTGAGTGGTGCCTTGACCTTTACTGGTGGTTGTGGTGATAATGCCATCACTATTCGATTGGGCTTTATTTCTTCTATGTGGCTATGAGACACATGAAGGGAAGCAGTTGAACTAGAATGAGCTAATTTAGTCTTGGCCAGATGATCTCACAATGGCTCAACAAAAATTTGTCTAAAGAATCACAAGTTGCATTGGATCTTGTATGGACGTTGACATGCTAAGTTGAGCTTCTTCGGTATTTGATTTGGCAACCTAACTTAATTTGGGCATCAATTTTATCCCTTTTCATTGCCTCAAGTTGCAATTGCATCAAAATGTGTTTGATCAAATATGATTTTTTACAGTCATAGTAGCTGCTCTCTATTTTTGGATGTCTTAACTTATAAATCTAAAAAAAAAGGCTTACGTAGTACACAATTTTTTTTTTTGTTTTGGGCTTACGAATGCACCATGATTGTAGTCAAAGCTTCATTGTCCACAACTACACCTTGAGTAGTCAATGTGAAATTCCCCCTTGGGACTGTCTTTTTATTTTGATTGAAACCATGAAAGTTCATCACCAAAAACTTTGAAGAAAAGAAGTCTTGTAGGTGCATCATTTTAGGTTAATTTTGGAGATTCACAAAACTGTCTTAAGCTCTCTCATTATGTATCAACCATGATAGGATGACTTATTGGCAGTTTTTTATTATTATAATGTAGCATGTATTAACCATAAGAGTGAATAAAGTAATTTGGCAATGTAGATGAAGATGTAGACTGATGGCTGAGCCAACTAATGAGCAAGTGTTGAGCTATATGTAGTATCGTTGGCTATGATCCTAGGTGAGTATTGAGAATCAAAGCTACATGTAGAGTTATGAGCATCGACATTAATCGAGTAGTAGGCACCAAAGTTGCTTGTAGAGTTGTGGATGAAGTTGCCTGTCAAGCATTAAATTTTGCATGTTGATGTGTTGGTGATGATGCTAGCTTCGTTTAAGAAGCAGGTGACAAAGTCGTATATATAGTGTAGATGATGCAACTATCTTGATTTTGAAGTTGCACAAGTTTATGAATATTTTAGTTGAGCTGCTGAACACATCTACTCAATATTTTTCTGCAAGTTAAAGAACATTATTTGTACCTCCCATATTAGAACTTGCTTGTTGGAGCTCTATTATGGATTGATTTCTTATTAATCTGTTAAACAGTAAGAAACTGCTTGGTTGGTTATGCAAAGCTTTGAATCTTAGAGCAATCTATGTGTGCTGGATGCCTGGAGAGTTGGCTTCACATATTCATTTGGTAATCAAAATTTACTTGAATTCTAATTCAAATATATCAGACAAAGATTAGTTCAGTGAAAGCTATTCTAAGCAAAAACTAATTTTCTTTATTGAACTTTGGTTTGTCGGAGGTTTTGATAGGTGGTTGTGGTATGATGAATTCACAAATGAAGCAGATGTTGGAAATATGTCAAAAGTTAGTCTTCAACTTACGATTTTGAAGAGCTTTTGGAACATTGATTTTTAATGACTGAGTCTCTCTCTCAGTGGGTTATACCCTCTTATTCAGTGAGGTGCTTTCTGAGGACTTTGTCTTCTAGAACTGTCTTTTGTAGTGATGGGTTGGGAGACTATTGGCTATTGGATTTTGTTTATTTCCAAAGTTTTTAAGTGGATGTAGATGTTATTATTTCGTTGTATGCCCTCTTTGGGGTCTCCACTTATTGGTGATCTCCTCTTGGATGCATGTATTAGTTAGGATCTTGTCCAACACTAGGTGATACAATGGATATAGGGGTATTTGAGGTGGCATTTGGTGGTAAGGGATGTAGGGGAATGTATTAGAAGTGATTTTTATGGCTTGTGGATTTTTGTGGAACATTAAGTAGTGGCCGAGAGTTACAAGTATAAGTCTTGAATTTTGGTGATTTGGTGAGAAGCTTAACAGGAAGGTAGATTGGGAGGGAAGAGGGATATGAGTACTCTTTAGTAAGTTAAGGATGTTAGGAATAAGGATCTGAAGGTATTATGCTTATTGATACTAAAAAGGGAATGGTAAAATTAAACAAATGACCTTCATTTAACTAATGTCTCAAATGTGTTAATGTAGCAGTCAGAGAAACCCTAGAGAACCATAAAATCTGAAATATAAAGGTCTTCAGCACATTTCAATTTTGATATAGCAATGAACTTTGACCAAAAATTGACACGAAAGCACAAAAAATGAAGCAAGGCAACAACATAAGGTTCCAGTTTCTTGAATGTTTCCAAGTTTGACCTTTAGGTTTTCTCCGACACCGAATCTTGTCTGCTCGCCACTTCTCGTGTGTCAGAGACCTCAAGATGTTCCCAATGCTATTTCATGTAATCTGAAACTTAGTCATTGGCTGTCCAAGAGGCACTAGTTTCTCTAATGTGCCAAATTCCTGTTTATATGGGCTGGAGTTATTCTAACCCCTGTAGAATGGGATTGTTTGGCAGGTAGAAAATGAACTAATCAAAGAACAAAGAATCAAAAACTAAAGAACAGAGTACCTCATGTGGATAACTGATCTGCTTGGTTGAGGAAGGGTTGGACGTTATTGCTATTTTGACTCCAAATAAAATTCATTCTGCTCTCCTGCTTCAACAAATGCTGGAATCCACCCTAGCTGATTGATTCAAGTTGCCACTGCTTTGACACCTTCATTGTATTCAAGAACTAGGAAGAGTAGATCACCGTTGCAATTGAAAGATGTTATTAAAGAATATTGGGAAAACAGACAGTAAACTTGTAGTGGACAGATGCCAGGGTAAGTTTGTTGGCATTTCAGGACCCTGAAATCTACTGGACTGCACCTGGCGGCAAAATTACAGCTGTTCAAGAATCTGCCTCCAGAACAACCTTCTGCCACTAGAACATGAGTGAAATGGTTTGCCTTGAGCCCTAACCACTCGCAGAAAGAAACAAGAGAAGGCCAGGAGTCAAGGCAACGTAATCTTGTCAAAGTCTATGACTCCACTATAGCTTCTTCACCTCCTCACTTCTCTTAGATTACGGAAAGTACACCCCAAGGATAGTGAATTCCTTCTCAAAGAGGACAAACATGAAATCAAACTCTTAAAACTCTCCTTCTTAACAATGAGAAGAGGGTATTTACTGGCAAACACCTAATTACTCTTAGGCCACCTAATTACTCATCATGACGCCTTCAATCTAGCTAATCATCTAATATTAGCGATCCATTGTCGCAATTGTTGGGACAAATGAAATGATGAAAAGATTTTCAATTAAGCATTTAATAAGAAGTACACAACATTTATTCATAATATTATTTATACTTAACTTGAATAAATATAGAAGCATAACTGCATAAGTTTTTAAATATTACAAAACATACTTTCTTAAGAGAACGTCCATTAACTAAGTACAAACTTGAAACTTTTTTTTTGGTCTCACACCCATTCTCCTAGCTGTGCACTTGAAAATGTTAATAACAATGGAACAAGTTACAACTTAGTAGATAATTTGACTTATTAAATATAATGATGGTTTACTAATTCCAAAATTCAGTTTGACAAATCATTGTATTATTTGCTATATTTTTTTTCATTGATATCATTTCATATAAACATTTTTTAAATCCCTGTTTTTCATGCACTTTAAAAAGAATTCATGCATTATAATAGCACACATACATATTATCATTACCTCATCGTATCATTAAGCATAATGGGATTTTTGCAACGTAACCTATTGTGTCATGGAATTGAACATAGCTTCTCATATATAGACTTTCAGAATATTACACAATATGGGGACTCATCATATATTGGAATTTCATATCACATACTCATCGTATCACCCATCATAGTAGGATTTTCTTATAAAGTGACTATTATTAATAGAAAATTACATTTCATATTTTTGCTATACATACATAACATTCTCTCTCTCTCTCTCTCTCTCTCTCTCTCTCTCTCTCTCTTTATGTATATTTTCTTGGGACATTTGAGTGAATTTAATCTCATATTTTCACAATATATGTGCAAGATTTTGAACTCAAGACCTCTTGGTTGAAAACTTAAACACTCACTCACTCTCTCTCTATATATATATATATATATAAGAGAGAGCGAGAGAGAGAAGTATTTGTGAGGGAACAAAGATTCATACTTCTTGTAATTTTATTTAAAATAGTTTCTTAAATTTGAAATAAATCTATAAATTTTTGCACTAAATGTGAATATAATTTTGTTTTAAATTATTTTAAAATCTGAAATAAATTTATATATTCTTGTAATATACATGAAAATACTTTCATTTTGAATATTTTCTAAAATTTGAAATAAAATTATATATTTTTGTACTAAATGTGAATATAATTTTGTTTGAAATGGCTTTTAAAATCTGAATAAATTTATAAATTCTGCAATATATATGGATATAATTTTATTTGAAATAAATTTTAAAATCTATAAATTCCTGCATTAAATATGTATAATTTTATTTAAAATAATTTTTTTAATTTTTTATTTATTATATTGAATAAAAATATAAGTAAAACAAATTCTATGAAATCTGACTAAAATTTGATTTTAACAAAAAAATTTTTGCATACTATATTTTTTTTAACTATATATATATAATTGTATAATTTAAAATTTTAAATCAAGAGAGGTGAAATTTGGCCTAAAATATGCTCCACCCACATATTATTTCATTATTAAACCAAATAATATAAAACTTTGGGAAAATTGATCTACAACTTAATATAATTATATGAAACCTGAAATTTGTTAGTTTAGTATATAAAAATTTGTTTAGAAAATTAAGTAGCATGTGAAAAGAAAACATGGCACTGAAGATTAATAGTCCTTTGAATCATTCAAATTATTTTCCAATTTATATACTAGTTACACATATATTTTTGTATAAAAATTAAAGTTAGCAACAATATGAGCTAGTACATATATTTGATTAAGATAATTTTCAAATGCCATTCAAGACTGCTTAATAATAATTAAATTATGTAAATATATAACAACAACAACAAGCTTTTATCCCGTTACGTGGGGTTGGCTATATGAATCATTTTTTTTAATAAATGAAGGTCCTTTTTAATACTTTCATACTTGCTAAATAAATAATAAATCAAATCATCTATCTTTAGGAAGAGTAAAATCTTAGCAGTACTTTTTGTCTCTCTTTAGTCCAATTCTTTCTCAAAATAAAATTTTTCATACGGCAGCCCTCAATTCCATTATAAGGCAGGGAAATAAGACAATGTTTGGGTGTTGGAATGAGCAGGTAAATGAGTTATGTCATTTTAGAGGGGAAAGTGTCTTTTTAGAATTAATAGGTGTCACTTAAACTATGTTGTGTATCTTAGGAATAATGTAGTTTGTTAAATTCAGTTTAAATGAATGGATAATCTTTCATGAATACTTAAATAATTTAATTACCTTTAAATTGTTATAGGATTAATGAATATATCATTATAATAAAATTTTAATTATTAATGCAATATATTTTTTAACATTAAAGTATTATAATATTTGTTTTAATATAAACATAATATTTAAATGTAATACTATTATAAATATTCAATATTTAAGAAAGAAATATCATCATTTCTTTAAAATCTCATAATCATTATATTATTATTGTTAATAACATAAATAAATTTAAATGCATATTAAGTTTTTACCAAGGATATGAAATTTATTGGTCATCACATTCTCCTCTATTAAATTTCATCCTATAAATTTGTTGAAATAGCTTTTGGATATTTAAGCCTTTTCTCATCTTCAACCTCCCATGTGGTAGCTTGTTCATAATGATTTTTTTCTATGTATTTTTAAAAATTGTGCCTCTTTTATGAAGCTTTCTGGTTTTACTTTCTAATATTCTTTCTGGCATTTCTTCATAATTGAGATCTGATTGAGCTTCAATATTTTTCACTTCATTCTAAATGTGTGTGATGAATTGTAAATGTTTCTTCTCTAAACTAATATATGAAATACATCATGATTATTTGAGAACTATCGAGGTAGTGTCAATTGGCATACTACAGAGTTAATTTTTTTCTAAAATTTCATATGAACTAATGTACCTTGGTTTATGTTTCCCTTATCCTCTAAATCTTGTCACTCATTTTGTTGGGCTGACCATCAAAAAATATATGATCTCCAACTTGGACTAAACATAGCTTTTCTTCAACTTTAACCAGCATGATGTTGATATGCATTTTCTTCCATATAAAGCACCATGTAAATCCATTTTAATTGTCAATTGATAATGGTTTTTATATGTAAATTCTATTAGAGATAAATGACTTTGACTCCCACCAAAGTCAAATTTACATGCTCTCAATAAATCCTCTAATTTTCTCTTGCTGCATTGTATTTGCCTATCTATTTGCGGATAAAAATGCAAGTCATGTTTTTAAGCCTTGTTGCGCATGTCTCCAAAAATTTGATGTAAATCTTGAACCCTTATTTGATACAAATTACTTAGGTAATTTCATGCAACTTAACAATATGTTCTATTTATACATGTTTGCCAATTTTTCAATTGTTTCATTGATTCTGATTGGTAGAAAATGAGTCGACTTCATTAAATGATTCACTATTGCCCATATAGTGTCGTGTTTTTTGTTGATATCTAGGTAATCCTATTATGAAATATATTGATATTTGTTCCCACTGACTCAAGAATCTGTGAACGTTGCAAATATCCATAGGTTTCTGTTGTTCGGTTTCCACCCTTTTTGGCGTCATACATTTTGACATGTTTATCTTAACTTTCTTTATTTTGTAGGGTCACTATTTGGATGATTATTGTATTTGGAACCTTGTGCTTCTTGTAACAATTTATATCAATTTCTTTATTGTTTGGGACACATAATTCTCTTAAATCTTAGAATTCCATCTGTCTAAATGAAAATAAGATTTGTAACTTTCTTGAATCTTTTGATTATAATGTCTGATTTCTAGATCATCTTTTTTGTAATGATAAAGTTTTTGTTAACCAATATAGTGATATCATGAGTTGAGTCAATATTGCATTACTCATTTCCTCTTTTTACTTGCTATATTTAACTGAAGCCTTTTGATGTCAAAAATCATACGAGGCATTTCAATCATTAGATTAAATTTTCAGCTAAGGCATCAACCATAATTTTTTTTTCTCGGGTGATTTCTTTTAAGTTATAGTTGATATCTCTATCTTAAATTTCTCGGGTGAGTCCTTATTATCTTAAAATTATTATTTTCATGTGATTTTAATTTTTATGAGCACATGCTATAGCTTTTCCTCGTTACATTGATGCACATCTTAATCTTTGAAGTGATGCATCACTATAGACTTTTTGATCCAATATTTCATCTCAAATTGTCAAAATTAGCGTCATCATCAGACGTCTCTTTAACTATTGGAGACTTCTTATAATCAACTGTCCATTCACGCCTGATTGCCTTTTGAGTAAATCGAGCTGAGGTGTAGCAATTTTATAAAAAAATTTTACAAATTTTTGATAATATCCTGCTAATCCAAGTGAATTCCGAAACTCAATTGTACTGTGGTTGTGGCGATTCACTTATTGCTACTTTTTTTTTTTTTTTGTAGATCAACGGATAATCCTTCTTTACTGTTAATATGTCAAACAAATGCTACACTTGATAATCAAAATGCATATTTTGAAAATTTTGTATGCTACCTGTGTTTTAATTGTTGTAATTGTAATCGTAATACTAATTGTCAATGTTTATGATGATCTTGCTCTTTAAATAGAGTAATATTGCATCTATAAATAGGATGATAAATTAATCTAGACATGCATGAAGAATTCTGTACATCAAATCCATAAATGCAATTGGAAACTTAATTTGAATTGCATTATTAAAAGCTCATGATGATCATATTTTGTTTGAAATCATTTTTTGAGTATGACTATTATCTAATTTTAATTAGTGATGATTAAATCAAAGATTAAGTTTTGAAAATGCACTTGCTCTTTGCAGTTGATCAAATAAATTATCTATTCTCTTAGTGGATAATTATTTCTTTATTTTCTTTCTATTAAGCTTTTAATAATCTATGCACAGTCTCATACTACCATTTCTTTTCTTTACAAATAAGACTGAAACACCTCGTGGGGAAACACAGGTTGGATGAATTATTTGTCTAATAATGCATGAAATTACATCCTTAATTCTTGTAATTCTATAATTGCCATTCTATGTAGTTATCAAATATACACTAGACACCAAGAGTTTATTATTTGCTTGTACTTTCAAGGCTGAGATAATCTCCATCTTCATCGATCACCATAAAAGTGAAATCTAATATCCATTTTATTTTACATGCCAACTTCTTTTCTTGACAATCAATTTACATATGATGTTTTGATAACCAGTCCATTTCCAATATTATATCAAATTGCGTGAAGGGTAAACCATGAAGTTTAGTTAATTTTTTTAATTGTTTGAGGCATTCACATGTGATCCATTAGGAAGTTTAACAAATAATGACTTAATTTCATAAGTTGTAGTGATATTCTTTCTAAAGTTGTATCAGATATGAATGAACAATAAGCTCCAAAATTAAATTAAACTATGACAGGTTCATCATAAAAATGTATTAAGCGCCTGAGATCACGTCAGGAGATAGTCTCTTCTTGAGTTAAAGCGTATTTTTTAGGCTGAATGATCAATCTCCATTGTGACGGTGTTGTTGTAATTGATTTTGTTTATAACTAGTAACTTGATTAGGTTGGACTGTGGTTTATGTATTGTTGTTTTTGATCGGCTGTGTGATATTTGAAGGATTTTCCTGTCCTTGTTTAAGGGTAAGTCAATTCCTCATCATGTGCTGAGATTGTCTACAACCAGAACAACATTGGGGCTTTTACATACACAACACCACCCACCCAATTCTTATATATTTATAATTTAACCACCCTTCTATCTTAACTTTTCAGATTAACACACAAATATTAAAATTTATAACAAAAGCCTAACCTTTATTTTTCATTTTTGTAAAATTTTCAGCGATTTGATCATGTCATATGCAAATGCATTTATTTGATAGTTCAAAAATCTATAGTTTGAGCAATTGAGTATAGATCTTGATTGGGCTGTTGTTTCTCGTGTGCTTACAAAGCCGAATGCCGAGCACACGGAAGGAAAGGACTGAGCCATGCCACCTCATTTTGGTTTAAGAGAAACAGGATTGGGATTAGATTTGACTGATTCTGGTGTCCACCAATTGCGTCATATAAGCTCTTATTTGGAGGCTCATACGGCAATATGACCTATCTTTGGTCTTTTGATTTGGCCAATCCTAATAAATTATGGTATCAATTTTTTTTTCTTTTGTTTTCTTTTTCAAGATGCACTTCTTGTGTAAAAATTTATACTAGATCAGACCAAAATTCTAATCCTAGTAGATCCAATTAAGAGTGCCAACAATTTAAGATGATGCATACATATATTTAATCTTCACTGCAGGCAACAGGCCTATGACTGTTATTATCTTTAACATGGACACTATTTTATCATATAGACCAAACCTTTGTGCACTTCCAACATTCCAAGCTTAGCTTACATACCATATTTTTAATGGTGTGATGCTTCTAAAGGTGCTAATCTAGTATGTATATGTGTGTGTGTATCCTTACATTTTATGTTGTATATCAGAAGCTTTTTCAAGTAACTTGAAACCTTGTAGCAAAATTTGAATGCAGGCTACAGGTATCAGGAGCTATCTCTGGCCTGCTTCTAGGAGAAGCAGCACATAGACTGGTAAGGAATTCATTGCAGATCAAAACCAACAGTGCAGGGCTGCTCGACATCCCATTTAATAGGAAAAATCCAAACTCATATTTATCCGTTAAGTCAAAACCATCTCAGCCTTCTGGATATGAAGGCGGCTTCCAAAACCCGATCTTTTATCCGCATCGACATGCGCATAATACCCGAGATGTCTCAAATCCAAGGTCGGCTCACTCAAATGAGATGCAGAATATGAGAAACCCTTTTAGATCAAATGAGCAGTTCAATCCTCAAGATCAGTATTACCTCGGAAGAGGCATGTCTCAGTTGCCGGTGCAAGACGGACCGAGATATCGATCGCAGCAAAGAATGACGCCAAGCGCTGCTAATTTGCAGATTCAACAGCCATATGTTCAGAATGTCGGTCCGCCGCCGCCGTCACCTCCGATCAACTGGATAGGTAAACATTCGGATCAAGTATATACCTCGAACATTGGCGACCAAATGCCATCTCTCTATAAGAATCTATCTCATCATCAACAAGAACAAGAACAAGAACAACAATCTGCACAGAAAGGAGTTTATCGGATTAAATTGCGACCATCATAAACATAGGTTTTGCTAATCCTCCTCGATGATTACAACCTAGTTCTTGGCTCGCACAATAATGTACAATAATTTAATTGTATGAATATCAGAGCTAGATGGTCTACTTCATTAGGCAAGTTTTAGAAATTGTGAAGCTAAATGTTTTAGTTAAATTCAGTTGGTAGCAAGTGTTTTAGCATTTTTTGTTTGTTTGTTTTGGTATATGTATTTTACATGGTTGGTTGGACTGTGAGTACTCCACACGCATAGCTGCTTGCTGCAGACTGCAATTCAGTTTATTTTATCAAATTTAAATACATTTGTTGACAGTAAAAAAAAAAAAACCTTAAATTTATGGTTCATTTGATGTGGTTTATTTCTGAGAATTTTTTTTTTTTTTTAATCTTTTGAATTTGCAGAGAATATTTTCTTGGTATATGTTTGTATGTGATTGTACAATAGGCTTTAAAAAATCACTAAGAACGTGCTGGTGAAGGTTTTATTTGAGTGGTTAAGCGTTATTACGAGTTTTGCTTCATAGTTGGGTTATAAAGCCAAATTTTCTTATAAGATGTAATATTACATGTCATGTAATTCTTATATCTAATATTTAATTAATATTTACATAAATAATATTTAAAATTTTAATGTCATATCAAAAATATTATCATTATTAAATTTTTTTCAAAGTGAATTATATATTTTTAGGCATAAAAAAATGTTTATATTGCATATCAAATTTTAAGTATAAGATGTGTAAATTTTTAAAAATTTTGTGGTCGGTTTGTAATTTTTTATTTTTTATTTTTTTTATGTTCATGACTAATCTTAGTAGGTTGATAAAAAAAGTACGAAAAATTATTTCGTACTTATTTCATCGGATTTCCTTCACTGTTTCCCCTTTCACGTTTTCATCTTTAATAAAGATTGTAACCTGTTACTTGGTTTCACGTGTGCAACAAGTTCTTCCCCTTCTTGCCGGGGAACTACTAACTTGATCAACTACAGTTGTGCGACGATTTTTCAAGAAATTTGATAAGAATTATTAGGCAGGTTATTTGCATTTTATTTATTTATTTATTTATTCGCTAAGTGTTAGTATGAACTCTTGATTTTCAAAAATAACCTTCAAACATGTTGGAAGTGATCTTTAACGTGTTAGGATAAATTGTAACATGAGAATTGGAGCCTTAATAGAATCTTTAATTTGATGAGCAATGGTGACTATTATATTGAGAAACATGTTAAACATTAAAATGGAATCTTTCTAAAAGATTTCTAACTCGCCCATCAAATTAAGGAGTTTAGATAAAAAGTTTCTTTTTTGTGCACATTTTGTGTTGCCACTTGGTGTTGTGATGACGAGCAAATTAGGAATAGTAGATGTTGAATCTTGGTTGAGATTTGGCCTTTTGTACATATTTTTTGTTGTTACTTAGTGCTGTTGATGATGAGCAAATTAGGAATAGTATGTGTTGAATCTTAATTGAGATTTGGCAATCAATGCCAATAAGGGAATATATACAATTAATGAACAATGAGGATATTGGGATGCTTTTCTTACATTCTTCTTATGCACTTATTTATATTGGTGTCACTTATTTGGCATATGAGAGGATGCTTTATTAATAATCCTAATTAGTTTCATAATGTAAATAAGCCTGATCTTGACTCTTATCTACATTTCATCTAGTGAAACCTAATTGATTTCACAATGCAAATGAATATAAATAAGCTCTGCTCTTGACTCACAAAATGAACCAATCATAATTCTTAGCCTATTAAAGTCTTATAAGACCTAAATCAGGCTATGCTTAATTAAGTCCATGACCCATCGTGAAATAACATTTAAATATAATTGGCAACAATATAACTGTTTAGATCCTTCCATTAGTTATGATTTTATTAGACTAGTGTCGATCAACCATTGTCCTTAGGCTAGACCCCTAGTTGACCTAACATAACCAAATTAGACATACTTGATTTATTGACACATTTGAGTGCAATTAAACACATCGAGAAAAAAACAAAACAAAAATCACTTCAATTCTCTTAGAATTAAGCTTTAGTAACCAAAAGAGCTTACACTAAGTTTTAATTTAATTAGGCGGTGCACTTCTTCCAATTAAGAACAAATTAAACTCATTTAATTTAATTAACCTAATTGGGTGTGATAATATCTATTTAAACTCTTTGACACCTAAGATCATAGGCTTGATCCCAAAAATTCATTTAAGCTTTAATCAAGACTTGGTTATTGGTACATTTGATTCAATCGAATCCAAGTTGAACCTTTTGACCCATTAAGCCTTTTAGCACATACTATCAAGAAACATTATCTCATTATGATTTTTACTATGTAAATGCTTTGAAATTTTATGATATCACACAAATGAGTTTAATCTTGAAGAGGTTAATCCTTTATATTATCTTATGATCCATCCAACAATATCAAAATGTTGTCAAGATAGTCAATAATACTTTTATAATTTGATATTACTTATGTTCCATAATGAACTATATAAGATGGGTTGAACTTCTATTCATTTCTTTATTACACATCCTTTTCATATGGATTCCACTTTTAATAATAATCTCTTATGAGGAAGTCTTATAAAGAACTAGGATTACGAGAAATTTATGTTGATGTTGTGGCCCTTATGAAAGGTCGTTCATTATAATCTCATTTTATTCAAACTAATTTTGATTGTAATTTTATTACATTATAGTTAGGAATCATGCCATTACTCATACCATCTTTTAGATGAGAATGCAAATAATAAGCTAATTATAAGGCCTTAATCACTATCATATAGTTGGCAAGCTAAATAGAAATTAATAGTATTAAAATTTTGAGTGATTCTTTTTTGGTGATCAACCAAGTGACTGATACCTACAAAGCTCAACTTGCTTAGTATCAACATGCTATGGAACTATATTGACACATTAAACAGTAATGTAGTTTTTTGCCCTTGCATATGCATGCTTAAAAAATAGAATGGTAGATGCACTTACCAATTTTACAAAGGAGTTATTTAATTTAAAAAGTGATTTTATAAGCATAGTGATTAAAACTAGATAAATACTAACACTGATTGATCCTGATTAAAAGCTTGTAGATATTGAGCTTCTCAATAATGAACTTATTATTATGATAAATCATAAAAAGGTTGACTATATATAATAGTTTATAAAATACTTACAAAATGATAAGCTCTCTTTTCATTTGATCTTTTAATTTAAGATTAGAGCAAATTGCTAAACCAGTTTTAATACATGCAGAAATAAGGTTTCCATATGTAAGAGTTTCATATGGGATGATTCCATCGTAGATAAGAGAAACCTTAACCTTTTCAGAAATAGATTGGGAAGGCCTTCAATGAATTTTTTGCTTCCGGAAGGCTATTGGCATCATAAAGTGATTGAAGCTGCTAGAAAAATATATCCTTGTACCATCTAAAATGGGTTAAGGATGGACATCTTAATTTTTGGAGTAAGGATCTTGTTTTTTCTCCTTGATCTCTAATGGATCTAGCAAAGTGATCTACAATCGTTTGAACAAGATTATAGACTGCATTTTCATTTGGTGTTTGCTGTTCCTTCGGAAGATTCTTAGTGTTCAAATCAATTTCACTAAGAGGTCTTCCTTTGGAAAGAAAATTATCCCACCAACCCTTTAGAGTTCGAAAACACGAAATAATGGCTCGAGCAACAATGTGGGTTTTGCTGCTTGATATCGTCTGATTGAACAAGACAAACATAAGCATTGATGAAGAGTGTGGATAATGATTTGATGTTCGAAAATTCCATCATATTCCATTCATATAGAGAACTTCCATCATAGGAATTTCTCATAAAATGAGTATCTTCCTCAATAATAAATCGAGGAGTAGGCATTTTGTATAATAATGTTTTTCCAAATTTTTCTTGATAAGAAATCTTTGGATATCTTGAGGAGGATGAGGATGTAAGTTCATGAAAAAGGGCATGAATTTCAATATATTGGTTTGATTATCGATTCGATTGAGGATTCATTTGAATCTTCATCGATATCTCAAGAGCTCACATACTTTATATTTTAAATTTAAAATCAAATTCTAAATGAAGAAGGTCCAAACTTAAGAGGAAGTTTAGGAGGTAATAAAAGGTCTAATAATAGAATTAGTAGCTTTTCTGAAGCTCTACTAGTTTCGGGACCCTTTTGTTTAAGCACCTAATCAATTTTAGATTCTAAGCTAAAAGATGTTCTGAATAATTTGATATCTTACTATAATTAAGTTGTTTAATTATAGTAATAAATTTTTTTAGAATTTTTGGATCAGAACTTATTTTTCCGAAGGCTGCTAATTCTAAAGGTTTATCATCCACCATTTTTTTAACTGATGGAGGATAAGATGATTTAATAATTTTTCCTTGCTTAGTTTGCCATTTTTTGGTAGTCAAAATAGCAACTTGAGCAGATTGAGCATATTAACTGCAAAATCTTGCGACGAAAGGAATAGTTGCTTTTACTTGACTAATTCTTTCTCTCATTTTTTTGAAATATAAATCATATCTCAAAATGTTGTTCTAGAAGTAAAACTTCTATACCAAGTACAAAGTTATCTACTTTGGTGATACTCTTAGTACCACTTCCTAGTCTTAGAACCGGTTTGTAGCTTATTAAGACTAAAGTTCATTTCATGGAGTGGGAGATTGATTTTCTCCCATTGGATGATATATGATTTTGTTAGGCGAAGAGCCTCAACGATGATTCGTGAGTGGGGAACCATCCCATCTAGACTTCAGGTTTAAAGGATAAAACCCTAGGAAGTGTGATAGATCGGTGAGGGTTGAATCTGACTTCAACATCGCCTTCAACCATTTGAATTATCTGATCTATATCCTGATTAATGGAAGGTCTTGGAGTGACCGCAGATGGTATGGTCCATGATTATGGAAATACCACCTCATCCCATTTAATCATTCTATCAGTAACAATATGAGATGTTAATTGATTTATTTCTATCAGAGTAGTTCATTCGGTTAGTTGAACAACTTTCTGAACTCTAAGATTTAGAGTATTTAAAACTTGAAAATGAATTCAAAATTAAAGAAATAGTTTTAAACCCGAGAAAATCATAACGCTATAAATATAATTTTAAAGCTTCAAAAGGTTTATATCGAAAGAGATAAACTTAAATTGGAAAGGTGTTGTTAATCCCCCATAGACTAGTCTCACAACATTATTGAGAAAGAAGGCATCTGTTATCTCTATAACTAAAATAGAAGCATTTAGATCTTTAAGAGTTGTTTTCATAATATATTATCTTGCATATATTTATGCATCTTCAAACATTAGTAGGTAAATAGTTTTATCCATTTAATGAATGATTTTATTTTTATCAAGATTTTCCTTAAAATCAAAAGTTCCAAATTGATAAATATTATCAATTTGAGAAGAAATTTAGGTCTTCTTCTTCATTCAAGGGGAACTCTGATTTTGAGTTCTTGATTAAATTATTACTCCTAATTGTTAGATTAGAAGTTACTGAAGAAGTAGAAGCCATATAATCAAAAGGGGAGGAGAGAGGAAGATGATGTGGAAAGTTTAAAACAAATCACCACATAAGGATAAAACAAGTATAAATCCACAGAGAATTATCATCAACAAAAAATAGGACTTATATAACCCTTTCAAGCATCCATGCAACAGGGATTTATGGCCATTTGTGATGAAGACGGGATAAAGCCATGGGAGGAATGAATAAAGGAGAGTACAAGAGAAGAATAGAAGAGAAGAAGGAGAGACTTTGTATCAGAGCCATGATGGGGTAAATCCCCGGGGAGGGGAAGGATGTTAGAGATATTTTTTTGCATTTCACCATGCTTTGAATGAACCATCACTTTGTTCATTCCTCATGGTTTTATCCGCCTTCTCAGAAATGGCCATAAATCTCTATGGATTTTGAAAGGTTATAAGTCCCATTTTTTGTTGACTGGATAATTCTCTAGTGGAGATTTATACTTAGTTTTATCCTTATGTGGTGATTCGTTAAACTCTGCATCATCTTCCCTCCTTCCTCTTTGGTTATATGGCTTCTACTTCTTAAGTAACTTCAAAGATTAGGAGAAATAATAATTTAATCAAGAACTTTGAAATGGTAGAGTTTCTTGAATGAAGAAGACCCAAATAGATTCTCCCAAAATTGATAAAGCTATCATTTATCAATTTGAAACTTTTGATTTTAAAGGAAAATCTTCAGTAAAATTTGTAGAACAAACCATTAATGTATATCAAATAGATTAAACCATTTATCTACTAACGTTTGAAGATCTGTATAAATATATGCAAGACTTTAATATATTCATATAGGGATGATACAGATCGCATTCAAACCTTTAACACTTAAAGGTATAAATGCTTCTATTTTAGTAAGCCTAAAATATGGTAGATGCCTTCACTAGGCTCAATCCTTGAGTGTTTTAGAATTAATGCTTTTTATTTCAACACTTTTCCCAACTGAAGTTTATCTCTTTCTCGATATAAATCTTTGAATCATGGACTAAATTATATTGGTCACTCCAAGGCCTTCCATCAAGATATGATCGAAATCCAAAGCGATGATGAAGTCGATTCAACCCTCGTGATTTATCACACTTAGAGTTTCTATCCATTATGAAACCTCGAGAATTGATCGATGGTTCCACACTCAACCATCGATCGAGTCTTCTCCTAAATAAAAAATCATATCATCTAGTGAGAGAAAATCAATCCCACTCCATCTAAATGAACTTTAATCTACCTAATAGGTTCTAGACTAGAGAGGTTGTTCTGAAGGAATACTTCCAACCGAAGTATGATAACTTTTGTACTTGGTATAGTAGTTTTACTTCTCAAAACCAACATCTCGAAATAAATGACTTATATTTTGAGAAAATGAGACAAAAGAAATGAAAGCAACTATTCCTTTCATCGTGGTTTTGATTTATGCTCAATCCGCTGTTTATTTGACTATCAAAATGGTAAACAGAGCAAGAAAAATAATTGAAGCATCTTATCCTCCATCACTTGTAAAATGGTGATAAACCATTTCGTATATTTTCAATATTTAAGGTTCTTGATTAAAGCTTATATTTTCAAATGAATTACCTCTCCATGAATCTGATCCATTAAACACCATTCATTTGCTTTTTAATTTGTTGAACCTCTAATTTTAGTTTCTTTAATTTCTAGTTCGATAAAGAAGATGAATTAAGATGATGAACTTGCTTCTTTTTTTCTTAAATACTCGATGGATATATAGAGGCGTAATAAAATTTTCTTTATCTTTCTTCATCATTAAGAAGATCAGATTATCATGATTGAACTTTAACTTGAAAAGTTAATTATTGTCCGCTTGCTCGGGTGGGTATACGATCCATATTTATTATATTTTTATAATCTTCAATGACTTGCAAATAGATTTATCGACATCAAAATCGATGATAAAGATATGTTCTTCTTCATTATCGTGGATGTATAATTATCGGGTTTAATTTTCAATAAAGTTCATTTAACTTCTTCTTGAGCATCTGATAATGACCTATATGGTTTAATAACATTTATTTTTTCAAAACCGAGGGACGAGTGCTTATATTTATATGACATTTTTCACGCTGGAAAAATAGTTTTTGTGTTTTTTCCCTATTTAAGATAAAAGGATCTGATTGATTTCACTTTTGCTCTTGATTTTTCATTTGATTTTTAATTTAAGATCTGAAATTATTTTATACATTTAAAATTTTCCATATAAGAGTTTTATATGGATGGTTCCATGTAGACGAAGAGAAACCTTAAACAAATAGAATGAATTTACTTCTAGTGAAGGCTACTATCATAAAGTGTCATTTATTTTGTGTAAGAAAAAATTATTAAAATAACATCTTAATATCTTATTTTTTTTCCTGATTCTAATGGATCCAGAAGTGATCTACAATCATTTGAATAAGATTATAGACCGCATTTTGTTTGGTGTTTGTGTCTTTGGAAGATTTTAGTGAAATTGATTTCAAAGAAGGTCTTCCTTCAAATGAGAGAAAATTATCCCACCAACCCTAGAGTTCCAAAAAAAACTTGAAACAATGGCTCGAAAATGTGGGGTTTACTACTTTATATGGACAAGACAAAACATAAGCTACGATGAAGATTTGATATCTGATGTCAAAAAATCGATATTCCATTCATAGAGAACTTCCATCATAAGAATTTCCATGAAATGGGTATCCTCTTCATAATAAATCGAGGAGTAGGCTAATAGTGTTTTTCCATTTTCTTGGATAAGAAATCTGATATCTTGAGGAGGAGGATGTGGATCTTGAAGTTCGAAAAAGGCATGAATTTCAATATTGGTTTGATTATCAGATGGATTCATTTGAATCTTCTTCGATCCACATCTCAAGAGCTCGACATTGTCCTTAAATTTAGAATGATGTGAAGGTCCAAACTTAAGAGGTTTAGAGGAATAAAAGGTCTAATAAGAATTTGAATAGGGTTTTTCTAAGCTACTAGTTTGGGACCCTTGTTTACTGATCAATTTTAGATTCTAAGCTAAAATCCAACAATTTGAATATTTATTATAATTAAGAAAATAGTAATAAATTTTTTTATGGATCAACTTATTTGAAGTAATTCTTGGTTTGTTTCATCCACCATTTTTTAATGATGGATAAGATGCTTCAATAATTTTTCTTTGCTCAATTTGCCATTTTTGGTAGTCAAAATAGCAACTTGATCGGATTGAGCATAGTAACTGCAAAACCAAGCAACGAAAGGAATAATTGCTTTTTCTTGACTATTTCTTTCTCTCATTTTTTCGAAATATAGCTCTGATATCTCGAAGCGTTGTTCTATAGAAGTAAAACTTCTATACCAAGTATGAAAGTTGTCATACTTAATTGGATACTCTTTAGTACCACTTCCTAGTCTTAGAACCTGGTTTGTAGCTCATTAAGACTAAAGTTCATTTTAGATGGAGTGGGAGATTGATTTTATCTCACTGGATGATAGATATGATTTTTAGGTGAAGAGCCTCGATGGTTCGTAAGTGGGAACCATCCGATCTAGTTCACTGAGGTTTCATGGGATAGAAACCCTAGGAAGTGTGATGATCGACAGGGTTGAATCGACTTCAACATCGCATCACCGCTTGAATTCTGATTTATCGATTAATGGAAGGTCTTGGAGTGACCGCAGATGGTATAGTCCATGATTCTAAAAATACCACCTCATTCCATTTAATCATTATGTTAGTAGCAATATGAGATGCTAATAGATTTGTTTCAATCAGAGTAGTTCATTCAGCTGGTTGAACAGCTTTCCGAACTCTAGGATTTAGAGTATTTAAAACTCAAAAATGAATTCTGAAAATTAAAATAATAGTTTCAGAACCTGGGAGAAAATCATAACCATAAAGCTGTAAATGTAATTTTAAAGCTTCAAAAGGTTTATATCGAAAGAGATAAACTATGAAAGGTGTTGAAATATAACCGCTGGTAGAGGCTAGTCTTTACAACACTCATTAGGGATTGAGCCCAGTAAAGGTATCTACCATCTCTTAGGCTTACTAAAATAGAAGCATTTAGACCTTTAAGGGTTAAAGGTTTGAATGCTATCTGTATCATCCTTATATGAATATATTTAAAGTCTTCCATATATTTATGCAGATGTTCAAACATTAGTAGATAAATGGTTTTGTCCATTTGATCTACATTAATTTTTTGTTTTAGAGTTTTCACTGAAGATTTTCTCTTAAAATCAAAAGTTCCAAATTAATAAATGATATTTTTATCAATTTTGGGGAGAGGCCATCTATTTAGGTCTTTCATTCAAGGGAACTCGCCATTTGAGTTCTTGAAATTATTATTTCTCCTAATCGTTAGAAGTTACTAAGAAGTAGAATCCATATAACCAAAAAAGGGAGAGAAAGGGAGAGAGGAAGATGATGCAAGGAGAATTTGAAACAAATTACCACATAAGGATAAAATAAATTAAGTATAAACCTCCACCAGAGAATTATCCCAGACAGTCAACAAAAATAGGACTTATATAACCCTCTCAAGCATCCATGCAACAGGGATTTATGGCCATTTGTGATGAAGACGGGATAAAGCCATGGGAGGAATGAATAAAGGAGAGTACAAGAGAAGAATAGAAGAGAAGAAGGAGAGACTTTGTATCAGAGCCATGATAGGGTAAATCCCCGGGGAGGGGAAGGATGTTAGAGATTTTTTTTTGCATTTCACCATGCTTTGAATGAACCAGCACTTTGTTCATTCCTCCCATGGCTTTATCCCGTCTTCTTCGCAAATGGCCATAAATCTCTGTTGCGTGGATGCTTGAAAGGGTTATAAGTCTTATTTTTGTTGACTGTCTAGGATAATTCTCTAGTGGAGATTTATACTTAGTTTGTTTTATCCTTATGTGGTGATTTGTTTCAAACTCTCCATCATCTCTCTCCCTTTTCTCCCCTTTTTTGGTTATATGGCTTCTACTTCTTATGGTAACTTCTAATCTAACGATTAGGAGAAATAATAATTTAATCAAGAACTCTAAAATGGCAGAGTTCCCTTGAATGAAGAAGACCTAAATAGATGGTCTCTCCCCAAAATTGATAAAACTATCATTTATCAATTTGGAACTTTTGATTTTAAGGAAAATCTTCAGTGAAAATTGTAGAACAAACCATTACTGTATATCAAATGGATAAAACCATTTATCTACTAACGTTTGAAGATCTGCATAAATATATGCAAGACTTTAAATATATTCATATAGGGATGATACAGATAGCATTCAAACCTTTAACCCTTAAAGGTCTAAATGCTTCTATTTTAGTAGCTAAAGATGGCAGATGCCTTCCTTTGGGCTCAATCTAATGAGTGTTGTAGAGACTAGCCTTGTCATGGCGGTTTATTTCAACACCTTTTCCCAATCAGTTTATCTCTTTCGATATAAATCTTTTTTGAATCTCATGGACTGATTTCCAGTTAAACATTGCTTTCAATTTCCATGATCGAATATATATCGATAATCTTATTTGATGAGTGGTGAATGAGATTCAACCTCGAATGGATCTATCACACTTCCTAGAGTTTCTATCCATTATGAAACCTCAGAGAAGTCTAGATCAGATGGTTCCCACACTCTCGAACCATCGATCGAGCCTTCTCCTATAAAATCATATCATCATCAGTGAGAAAATCAATCTCCCACTCCATCTAAATGAACTTTAGTCTTAATGAGCTACTAGGTTCTAAGACTAGAGATTGTTACGAAGGAATACTTCCAACCAAAGTATGATAACTTTTTTTACTTGGTATATAGAAGTTTTACTTCAACATCTCGAAATAAATGACTTTATATTTTGAAAATGAGAAAGAAATAGTCAAGCAAAACTATTCCTTTCATCACTTGGTTTTGGATTATGCTCAATCCTCAAGTTGCTATTTTAACTACCAAAAATGGCAAAAGCAAGAAAAATAATTGAAGCATCTTATCCTCCATCTTGTAAAAATGGTGGATGATAAACCTTTAGAATTAGCGCCTTGAAAAAAATAAGTTTTGATCCAAATTCTAAAGGAATTTATTACTTAATTAAACAACTTAATTATAGTAATAGTATATCAAATAATCACTTGATCATCTTTTTAGCCTAAAAGTGATCGATGCTTAAACAAAGGTTTCAAAACCCGAAACTAGCAAAGCTTTAGAAAGCTTCTAGTATAAACCCATTTGTGAAACCTTTTATTCCAACCACCTCTAAACTAGCTCTTAAGTTGGACCCTCTTAAGACATTGATTCTAAATTTAAATTTGAAAAGTATGTAGGAGCTCTTGAAGATATCAGTCAATCGGATGAAGATTCAAATAAATCCTCAACCAAAAATGATACTAATCAACAAAGTAATATTGAAAAAATTTAAAACCTTTTTCAAGAATTACAAGATCCTCATCCTCCTTTTGATATCCAAAAACTTTCTTATCCCAAGAAAAATTTGGAAAAACATTATTATAAAAACCAACACCTCTTGATTTATTATTTGAGGAAGATACTCATTTGTAGGAAATTCTATGATGGAGATTCTTTATATGAATGGAATATTGATGGACTTTGAACATCAAATCATTCATACCCTTCATCATTTGTTGTTCAATCTAGACATCAAAAGCAGCAAAACCTCATATCATCATTTCGGGATTCTAGAACTCACGAAAGGGTTGGTGGGATAATTTTCACTATTCCTCAAAGGAAGACCTCTTTAATTGACTTAATTTTGGATCTTCAAAAGAACAAAACCTAATGAAAATTGGTCTATAATCTTCTTCAAACAATTATAGATCATTTTCTTTGGATCCATTGGAGATCAAGGACAAAAAACTCGCTCTTACTCCAAAATTAAGATGTCCATCCTTAACCCATTTTAATGGTATAAGGATATATTTTTCACGTTACCTTTATGATGCCAGCCTTCACTAGAAACAAAATTCATTGAAGGCATTCCCAATCTATTCTTTGAAAGGTTAAGGTTTTCTTTCTTTGGAACCATCCCATATGAAACCCTAACATATGGAAACCTTATCTTATGTATTAAAATCGGATTAGCAATATCACGATCTTAAATTAAAGATCAAATGAAAGAGATGTCTACTTGAGAAAATAGCTTGAATGCGAACAATTCCATCCTCTTATGCGTCCTTTATCTTCCAAACACGAAATACTATTTTCCTAAGCGTGAAAAATCATGTCATAAAAATGTGACAAATTCATGCACCATCTCTTGTCCCTGGTTCTAAAACCAAAGAGACAAGAGAAATAAAATATTACAAATGTGGTCATTCTGTCATTGAAAATGATCATCAAGAAGAAGTTAAATGAACTTCAGTTGATGAAGGGTTAAAACAAACCACGATGAAAATTACATTCTCGATTAAAGAAAATTGCATACAAGAAGGAATAATTCCTTCTAAATATTTTGAAAAAAATAAGATTGGTTAAAGCGTGAATGAATCTCTTTCTATTATATATCATATTCTTTAGTCAGAACTTCTTAAAATAATATTAATTGGTGTTTTCTTTGGGATAAAGAAATCACATTTTTTATCACTAAAGAAATTATCATAAATGAAATGAATAGGCTTAATTAAAATTCATTATAAATTTACAAGAAGAAATTGCTAGTTTAACTTTTAAACAACAAATTTCTTAAAATTAAAAGAAAAATTCAAAATTGCCACCAAAAATTCCAAACAAAAGTTTGTGGTGACAAAATTGAAAGAGACTCATGTAGTGGTTCTCTTACATTGATAATTTTAATGAGCAGACATTCCACAAAGGCTCATCCTTGTCGATGAGCAATACCTTGCTTTATATAAGGAAGAGATTCGATTTATTAAAAGAAAGGAATAATTAGAATCATACTCTATCTTCGCTTTATGAATTTGGTAGAAAAAAAAGAGAGAGATATTTGTAATTAATTACAAGCCACCGAACAAAGTTTTAAAATAGATGGATATCAATTCCTAATAAAGAGATTTAAAATTCGATATTGACATCCGGATAAAAGAATTGGATCACTATAAAATATCTACTTATTGTAGACATTACAGAATGGAACGTAATACCCTTTTGGTTTAAAAAATGCACCTTAATTTCAAAGATCATGAATAATATATTTAAAGATTATTTTAAATATATATTTTAGTCTATGATGTTCTTGTGTTCTCAAACACTATTGATGAACACTTTAACCATCAAAATATTTAAATGGTTAATTTTAAAAAATGGGTTAGTTATTTAAGAAAAAATCAAATTATTTCAAAGAAATAAGATTTTTTGAATAATATATCTAATGCTTCAATTATACCAATTAATAGAAGTATTAATTTGCTCACAAATTTTCTTATATCATTTAGATAAAACCATTCTATTTATTAAAATTATATCATTTTTTATCAATCTTGCTAAAGATGCAAATCTTTGACATATTAAAAACAATCCCCACCATGATACATTATAAAGGTAATAAAATTAAAGAAATTCAAACCTTTTTCGCTTAATCTTATGGGACTAGTTTAAAATTGAAACAAATATTTTATTTAGTAAATAGAATGGGAAGATGAAAGAAGAACATATATTCTTCATCCTCACAATTTTGATAAATCGATAAATCTAATCTGCAAGTCACAGAAAGATTATTATAAAAATATAATAAATATGACATCAGATACACTCACCCACGAGCAAAAATACCAATTAATTAAACTTTTAGCACAAGTTGAAGATGATTCAACTCCTGATAAAATTATCGATCTACTTAATGATAAGAAGAAAGATAAACTAGAAAAATTTAATTACAAGCCTCTTTATACTCCTTATCGAGTATTTAAGAAAAAGAGGCAAGTTCATCATCGTCTAATTCATCTTCTTTATCTGAACTAAAGACTGAATTAAAGAAACTAAAATTAGAGGTTCAACAAATTAAAGCTAAGCAAGAACAAATGAATGGTCGTTTAATGGATCTCCCAACTATTCATTTGAAAATAAACATTTTAATCAAGAACGGGTTTCTTACAAAATATTGAAAGGCAATATACATGGTATATTTCCATTAAATTAATTATAAATAAAGAATTTATTTTACCAAATTTAACGCTCTAGTTGATAGTGGAGCGATTTAAATTATATACAAGAAGAATAATTCTTCTAAATATTTTGAAAAAGCCTACAGGTTAAAGGCAGCCGACGGTGAGTCCTTACAAATTAAGTATAAATTATCATATGTGGCCCTGTGTCAAGATGATGTTTGTATTCAAATGCCTTTTATTCTTGGAAAAGACCCTTTTAATCAACTTGTCCTTCAAAGATAGTTTCTTTTAAAATGGTGGATTTCAATTAGCATTGAGGATAAGCTCAAGAAAATGAAAACTATTATCAAAGCTTTTTCTGAACTAACAGTTTCTCAAAAATTTACTGATTTTAAGTTATCTGTTGATGATGTACTTAAGAGTATTAAAAGATGTTACCCTCATGAGAATGAAGTTCAGCATAAGGAACGCCTCAAGAAAATATACGAGAATCAACTCGCCAAGGTGGTTAATCACCCTATCTACATCTGCGATAGTGGCGACTCTTACGGCGTGGAATCCGAGAAACTTAATGGATTCGACTTACAAATTATTGCTTGCCTTTGCGGTGCAAAGGAAAGCATCATTATCTCCACCAGTAGAGAATCTACTTTACAACTCAGAAAGTGGTCCCACCAAAAGAAATAATTGTTACTTTCCAAAAGTAGTGGTCCCACTAGAGGAAAAAATTGCAGCTTTCCAAAAGTAGCAATCCCACCAGAGAAATAATTGCTACTTTCTAAAAGTAGTCATATTATATTGAAATACATTAAATAATTGCCATTAGCTTAAGCAACATTTCTCTTTGTTTAATAATTGTATCTTTGCTTAGCTTCTAAGCAAAGTCTCTCTCCTTTATATAAGGAGGCTCATCTTTTATTAGGATTGTGCTTTCGGTTTTTCTCTTCTTCTCTTCTTTCTCTCTTGTACTCTTGGTTCTTCTGCTACCCTTTGTGTCGTGTAAGTTCTTTTTAAGCTTTAATAAATAAGTATTTTATATATCATAGTTTAAGTCTTACCCTCATGAGAGCAGTTGACAAAGCGCCGAGAATATAGAATCAACTAGGTGTTTAATCATCATATCCTTCATGGTGACTCTTACAGTTCTTCGACGTGGAATCCATTGGAGAAACTTAATGGATTCCATCTTCATCTAAATTATTGCTTCCACTTTGCCTTTACAAAGGAAAGCATCATTATCTCCATGAATCTACTTTATAACTTCGGAAAGTGGTAGAAATATTTGTTACTTTTCAAAAAGTAGCGGTCCCACCAAAGGAAATAATTGCTACTTTCTAAAAGTAGCCACATTATTGCCCCTATTATTGATGGAAATAATTTTGTCTAATAATTGTACTGTTGCTTAGCTTCTAAGCAACATTTCTCTTTTGTTTAATAATTGTACTTTTACTTAGCCTCTAAGCAAAATCTCTCCTTTGCCTCCACCTCTATATAAGGAGGCTCTATCTTTGTATTAGGTGGGCTCAGTTTTCCCTTCTCTTCTTCTCTTCTATTCTCCTCTTGTACTCTCCTTAGTTCTTCCTGCTTCTTTCCTACTATCAACGTGTAAGTTCTTTTTAAGCTTTAATAAATAAGTGTTTTATATATCTTGGTATAAGTCTGGTATCAGTGCCATGATGGGGTAAATCCCCGGGGAGGGGAATGATGTTAGAGATTTTTTGTTGTATTTCTCCATGCTTTGGATTAATTAGTACTTTGTTCATTCCTCCCATGGCTTTATCCTATCTTCATCACAAATGGCCATAAAATCCCTGTTGCGTGATGCTTGAAAGGGTTATAAGTCCTATTTTTGTTGACTATCTGGGATAATTCTTTGGTGGAGGTTTATACTTAGTTTATTTTATCCTTATGTGATTGTTTCAAACTCTCCCACATCATCTCCCTCTCTCCCTTCTCCCCTTTTTTATTGCTTCTTCTTCTTCGAGTAACTTCTAATCTAACGATTAGGAGAAATAATAATTTAATCAAGAACTCTGAAATGAGTTACCCTTGAATGAAGAAGACCTAAATAGATGGTCTCTCCCAAAATTGATAAAACTTTTATTTATCAATTTGGAACTTTGATTTTAAGAAAATCTTGGTGAAACAGAATAAACCATTACTGTAGATCAAATGGAAAAAAATCATTTATCTACTAATGTTTGAAGATCTGCATAAATATATGCAAGACTTTAAATATATTCATATAGGGATGATACAGATAGCATTCAAACCTTTAACCCTTAAAAGTCTAAATGCTTCTATTTTAGCAAGCCTAAGAGATGGCGGAACTGGGCTCGATCAAATGAGTGTTGTGGAGGCTAGTCTCTGCAGTTTTTTCCTAATTTAAGTTTATCTCTTTCGATATAAACCTTTTGAAGCTTTAAAATTACATTTACAGCTTTATGGTTATGATTTTCTCCCAGGTTCTAAATCTATTGCTTTAATTTTCAGAATTCATTTTTGAGTTTTAAATACTCTAAATCCTAGAGTTCAAAAAGCTATTCAACCAGCCGAACGAACTACTCTGATTGAAATAAATCTATTAGCATCTCATATTGCTACTAATAGAATGATTAAATGGGATGAGGTGGTATTTCCAGAATCATGGAACATACCATCTATGGTCAGTCCAAGACCTTCCATTAGTCAGGATATAGATCAGATAATTCAAACGGCTGAAGGCGATGTTGAAGTCAAATTCAACCCTCAATGATTTATCATACTTCCTAGGGTTTCTATCCCTTCTAAAACCTCAGTGAAGTCTAGGTCAGATGGTTCCCCAATGCCTGAACCATCGATCGAGGCTCTTCTCCTAAACAAAAATCATATCTATCATCCAGTGAGAGAAAATCAATCTCCCACTCCATCTAAAATAAACTTTAGTCTTAATGAGCTACAAACCAGGTTCTAAGACTAGGGAAGTGGTACTAAAAGAGTATCACCAATCTAAGTATGATAACTTTCGTACTTGGTATAGAAGTTTTACTTCTATAGAACAACGTTTCGAGATATCAGAGCTATATTTCAAAAAAATGAGAGAAAGAAATAGTCAAGCAAAAGAAACTACTCCTTTTGTCGCTTGGTTTTACATTTACTATGCTCAATCCACTCAAGTTACTATTTTGACTACCAAAAAATGGCAAAGTGAGCAAGGAAAAATTATTGAAGCATCTTATCTTCCATCAGTTGTAAAAATGGTGGATGATAAACCTTTAGAATTAGTGGCCTTCGAAAAAATAAGTTCTGATCCATAAATTCTAAAGGAATTTATTACTATAATTAAATAACTTAATTATAGTAACAGTATACTTCAAATTATTCATCTTTTTAGCTTAGAATAAAATTGATCAGTGCTTAAATAAAGGGTCCAAACTAGTAGAGCTACCAGGTTCAAATTCTATTATTAGAAGACCTTTTATTCCTCTAAACTTCCTCTTAAGTTTGGACATTCTTAAAGACATTTAATTTGATTCTAAATTTAAAAGACAAGTATGCCAGAGCTCTTGAGGATATCAGCCAGACGAAAGAAGATTCAAATGAATCCTCGGCCGAATCTGATAATCAAACCAATATCGATAAAATTCATGCCCTTTTTCATGAACTTCAAGTTCCACATCCTCCTCCTCAAGATATCCAAAAGATTTCTTATCCTAAGAAAAATCTAGAAAAACGTTATTACAAAAAGCCTACTCCTCCAGCTTTATTATTCGAAGAGGATACCCAATTCGTGGGAAATTCCTATGATGGAAGTTCTCTCTATGAATGGAATATCGATGGATTTTCTGAACATCAGATTATCCACACTCTTCATCGTATGCTTATGTTTGCCACTGCTGTTCAATCCAGATATCAAGCTGTAGTAAAACCCCACATTATTGCTCGAGCCATTGTTTCAGGTTTTTCTGGAACTCTAAAGGGTTGGTGGGATAATTTTCTTTCTGTTCAGCAAAAGGAAGACCTTCTTAGTGAAATTGATTTGAACACTAAGAATCTTCCAAAGGAACAGCAAACACCAAACGAAAATGCGGTCTATAATCTTATTCAAATGATTGTAGATCACTTTGCTGGATCCATTGGAGATCAAGGAGAAAAATAAGATCCTTACTCCAAAAATTAAGATGTCCATCCTTAACCCATTTTAGATGGTACAAGGATATTTTTCTAGCACACGTCATGACACTTGATGATGTAGCCTTCTTTGGAAGCAAAATTCATTGAAGGCCTTCCCAATCTATTTGCTGAAAAGGTTAAGGTTTCTCTTCGCCTCTACGATGGAACCATCCCATATGAAACTCTTACATATGGAAACCTTATTTTTGCATGTATTAAAACTGGTTTAGCAATTTGCTCTGATCTTAAATTAAAAGATCAAATGAAAAGAGAGCATCTACTTGAGCAAAAATAGCTTGGCGAATTCTGCGGACAATTCAACTGTGATCCTAAGGTACGTCCTTTATCTTTCAAACATAAGGGAAAAACACGAAAGACTATTTTTCTTAAGCGTGAAAAATCACATCATAAAAAATATGATAAATTCACGCACAAACACAAGCACTCTCGTCCCTGTGGTTCTAAAACCAAAGAGACAAGAGAAATAAAATGTTACAAATGTGGTGTCGTCATTACATGAATAGATGCATGTCGAGAAGTTAAATGAACTTGATTGATGAAGGGTTAAAATAAACCCTGATGAAAATTCTACTTATATCCTCGATTAGAAATAGAATCGATGAAATGAAGAACATATTTCATCTTCATCCTCATCGATTCGATAAATCGATAAATCTAATCATGTAAGTCCTGTCAAAAGATTATTATAAAAATATAATAAATGAGCCACGTGGACAATTACTTTTAGCACAAGTTGAAGATGATTCAACTCGTGATAAAATTATCAATCTTCTTAATGATAAGAAGAAAAATAAACTAGAAAAATTTAATTACAAGCCTTCTATATACTCATTTTTAGAAGTATTTAAGAAAAAAGAGGCAAGTTCATCATCTTCTAATTCAGCTTTTTTATCTGAACTAAGGACTGAATTAAAGAAACTAAAATTAGAGGTTCAGTAAATTATAGCTGAGCAAGAACAAATGAATAATCATTTAATGGATCTTGAGATTCATCAGAAGATGCCCAATTCATTTGAAATATATATATCTAATCAAGAACCGGGTTTCTTATAAAATATTCAAAAGGTAATATGGTATATTTTTTAAATTAATTATAAATAAAGAATTTATTTTACCAAATTTAACTGTTCTAGTTGATAGTGGAGCATATTTAAATTGTATACAAGAAGGAATAATTCCTTCTAAATATTTTGAAAAAACTAGCCAACGGTTAAAGGAAACCGACGGTGAGTCCTTATAAATTAAGTATAAATTATCATGTGTGGCTCGTGTCAAGATGATGTTTGTATTCAAATGCCTTTTATTTTAGTCAAAAATTTGACACAACACATTATTTTAGGAACTCCTTTTCTTCTTAAAATAATGCCTATCACTAGAATTGATGATACTAGAATTCAGTATTTTCTTTGGGATAAAGAAATCACATTCCATTTTATCACCAATCCTAAAGAAATTATCATAAATGAAATGAATAGGCTTAATAATAAGTCTATGCATATAAATTATTTACATGTAGAAATTACTAGTTTAACTTTTAAACAATAAATTTCTTTCCCAAAATTAAAAGAAAAAATTCAAAATTGCCACCAAAAATTTCAAAAGGAAGTTTGTGGTGACAACCCAATTGCTTTCTAGGAAAGAAAGACTCATGTAGTGGATCTCCCATACATTGATAATTTCAATGAACGAGACATTCCCACTAAAGCTTGTCCTTGTCAGATGAATGACCACTACCTTGCTTTATGTAAGGAAGAGATTGCTGGTTTATTAGAGAAAGGAATAATTTAGTAATCATACTCCTCTTGGACATTTATATTATGAATTATGAAAAGGGAAGAGGAGACCGTGACTTGTATTAATTACAAAATAAACAAAGTTTTAAAATGAATCAGATATCCAATTCCTAATAAAAGAGATTTATTTAGTAGATTGCATAATGCAAAAATACTTTCTAAATTTGATTTAAAATCAGGATATTGGCAAATCCAGATAAAAGAATCGGATCGCTATAAAAGCATTTATGTGCCCTTTGGACATTACGAATGGAACTAATGCCCTTTGGCTTAAAAAATGCACCTTACAATTTCGATATCATGAATAATATATTTAAAGATTATTTTAAATATATTTTAGTCTATATTTATGATATTCTTGGGTTCTCAAACACTATTGTAACACTTTAACTATCTAAAAATATTTAAATGGTTAATTTTAAAAAATGAGTTAGTTATTTCAGAGCCAAAAATCAAATTATTTCAAATAGATTTTTATAATATATATCTAATTATTATACCAATTAATAAAGTATTAAATTTGCTAACAAATTTCGATATCATTTTAGATAAAACCATTCTGCATTCTTGAGCTCTGTATGTGATTTTTCACAATCTTGCCAAAGATGCAGCCCCACTCTTTGACAGATTAAAAAAAAAATCCCCCACCATGGTCTAATATTCATACCGTAGCAGTGTACAAAATTAAAGAAAGGTTTCAAAATCTTCACTGTCTTAATCTTGTGGATCCCACTAGTTTCAAAATTGTTGAAACAGATGCCCCTGATTTTAAAAGAAATTGTCTTTGAAGGACAAGTTAATTAAAAGGGTCTTTTTCAAGAATAACGTTCCAGCTCCAAATCCATGGGCTTTGGCAGTCTGTAAAGAAGTGGGTGAGATTTTTCTCTTGGATCATCCTTCTCTGATTAATGGCCCTCATTTTGGGGGCAGCTTCCATCCATTTATTAAACACTTCTTTGATTGGATCCGGAAGAATATTTAATTACGCTCCAAAATAGTTTCGATCCAAGAATCATGCGAAGTTCTTTGTTGATAATATCTTTGTTCATGATGAACATCCATGAATTCTTTTGAGAAGAAAGGCTTTCATCATAACTTACACATAACACATAATTTATATTTTATCAGAATTAGTGGAGGATAAAATATATTTTCTCTTAAAATGGAGTCCATCCCATTCACTTTGATGAAATATTTTTGTATAACGCATTTTCTATACAAAATAGTATGGTTCGATCATCAAAACATGGTTAATATCAATACACTTTAATTGTATTAAGATTTTTTTCATAATTCTCTCGTGAGAGATTAGATTCAAATGGGAAAGGATTGTTTTCCAAATATCTTTCAAATAAGGCCCACAGATTATTTATTGAATAATCAGAGGGATTAATTTCAAAAATATTCTTTTTATTTCTTTAGAAATAAACAGGTTCTTGTCTGCGACATCTTTAGGGATGGTGTTGCTTTTTTAGAGATTTCACCCTTTTCAACCGTAGTTGAAGAGGAAGTACCATAAAGATAAGTTTGCAAATTGATCATGCCAATTGTTGAATTGACTAGATCTTCGCCATTAGAGCGGCCACGACCGTGACCTCTGCGAAAAGAAGGGCTTCCTCGGTTAGGAATGGTCATTCTTTCATGCGGGGTGATCCATCCCCGATCGTCTCGCAGAATTCACGTCGAAAAAATCGGAAGAGAATTTTCATTACCTTTAATGAATTGATGTCAAAAAGAGATTGCCATGATGCAAAAATTTATTTTGAAACTAATTTTTTGACATATTGTTGAATGATGTATTTGACTGAGGAGCAGTCAATACAAAGGAGAAAATACTGATTACGTAAATCATCTTGGAATTTTGAGATGCACTTAATTACAGAAAGGTACAACATCCAACAAATCTCAACCAAGGTACAACAATGGAATCTCAACCAAGGTATAGAATCTGGAAACCGAATAAATCTCAAAATTAGAAATCTCTTAAATAGATATATTGAGAAACATGTTAAACATTAAAATGGAATCTTTCTAAAAGATTTCTAACTCGCCCATCAAATTAAGGAGTTTAGATAAAAAGTTCTTTTTTGTGCACATTTTGTGTTGCCACTTGGTGTTGTTGATGACGAGCAAATTAGGAATAGTAAATGTTGAATCTTGGTTGAGATTTGGCCTTTTGTACATATTTTTTGTTGTTACTTGGTGTTATTGATGATGCAAAAATTAGGAATAGTATGTGTTGACTCTTAATTGAGATTTGACAATCAATGCCAATAAGGGAATATATACAATTAATGAACAATGAGGATATTGGGATGCTTTTCTTACATTCTTCTTATGCACTTATTTATATTGGTGTCACTTCTTTGGCATATGAGAGGATACTTTATCAATAATCCTAATTAGTTTCATAATGTAAATAAGCCTGACTCTTGACTCTTATCTACATTTCATCTAAAAACCTAATTGATTTCAATGCAAATGAATATAAATAAGCTCTGCTCTTGACTCACAAAATGAACCAATCATAATTTTTAGCCTATTAAAGTCTTATAAGACCTAAATCAGGCTATGCTTAATTAGTCTAAGTCCTAGGTGACCCATCATTGAAACATTTAAATATGCACCTTGGCACATTAATGGACCATATCACTCATCCTCTAATTAGATCCTTCCTTCCATTAGTTATGATTTTATTAGACCAGTGTCGATTAACCATTGTCTTTAGGACCCTAGTTGACCTAACATAACCAAATTAGACATACTTGATTTATTGACACATTTGAGTGCAATTAAACACATCGAGAAAAAACAAAACAAAAATCACTTCAATTCTCTTAGAATTAATCTTTAGTAACCAAAAGAGCTTACTAAGTTTTAATTTAATTGGGTGGTGCACTTGAGAACAAATTAAACTCATTTAATTTAATTAACCTAATTGGGTGTGATCATATCTATTTAAACTCTTTGACACCTAAGATCATAGGCTTGATCCCAAAAATTCATTTAAGCTTTAATCAAGACTTGGTTATTGGTACATTTGATTCAATTGAATCCAAGTTGAACCTTTTGACCCATTAAGCCTTTTAGCACATACTAGCAAGAAACATTATCTCATTATGATTTTTACTATGTAAATGCTTTGAAATTTTATGATATCACACAAATGAGTTTAATCTTGAAGAGGTTAATCCCTTATATTATCTTATGATCCATCCAACAATATCAAAATATTGTCAAGATAGTCGATAATACTTTTATAATTTGATATTATTTATGTTCCATGATGAACTATATAAGATGTGTTGAACTTTTATTCATTTCTTTATTACACATCCTATTCATATGGATTCTACTTTTAATAATAATCTCTTATATGAGAAAGTCTTAACTATAAAGAACTAGGATTGCCTAATAGAGAAATTTATGTTGATGTTGTGGCCCTTATGAAAGGTCGTTCATTATAATCTCATTTTATTCAAACTAATTTTGATTGTAATTTTATTACACTATAGTTAGGAATCATGCCATTACTCATACCATCTTTTAGATGAGAATGCTAATAATGCTAATTATAAGCCTTAATCAGTCATATAGTTGGCAAACTAAATAGAAATTAATAGTATTAAAATTTTGAGTGATTCTTTTTGGTGATCAACCAAGTGAGATACCTATAAAGCTCAACTTGCTTAGTATCAACATGCTATGGAACTATATTGACACATTCGTAATGTAGTTTTTGCCCTTGTGTCGCATGCTTAAAATAGAATGGTAGATGCACTTGCCAAATTTACAAAGGAGTTATCTAATTTAAAAGTGATTTTATAAGCATAATTAGATAAATACTAACACTCATTGATCCCATTAAAAGCTTGTAGATATTGAGCCTCTCAATAATGAACTTATTATTATGATAAATCATAAAAAGGTTGACTATATATAATAGTTTATAAAATACTTACAAAATGATAAGCTCTCCAGATGAATGATTTTTCATTCACTATGATTAAGATGACATTATCATTTTCTTAAAGTAGCAATTTCTCATAGTAATATTGTTTTATGGCGTGTACATTATCTTAAAAAAATATGAAGTTTATGAAGCAATGAGTAAATAAATTTATAGATTGTGTGAAATTCTCCAATTCAAATTTAAAATTAAGATAAAATATCTTAACTATTACTAGTCTTTGATGACTCAAAATTATGTGGTTATAGTTCTGTATAGTCATCAATGCCAAATTAATGGTGTGGTGCCTTGCTAATCAGCAAACTTGTTTCATATTATAATTTTATCCTAGGCTTTAAAAGTTGGTGGACATGTAATATTACACCTATTGACCCTCTTTCTTTCGAAGGTTATAAGTTTATTTTAGTATATATTGATTCTTTACAGGTTTGTAGAAGTTATCCGATGAAGGTGAGCCATGCATTATATTTTTTATATGAATCATATCTTAAATAAATTTAGATTGTCATGATGAGTTATTTCTGACAATTACAAAGATTTAAAATCATCAAGATAATAATTTTATTCACCATCATAATATCAACTTGAGCTTTTCCTTTATTATTTTAGGGCTAATAGTTTGGTAGAAGCCTTCAATAAAGACTTGGTAGAAGAATTCAATAAAGACTTAATCTATTGATTAAGAAAATTTTGAATGAGAATAAGGGAGTGACATGATATGTTAATGGAAAACTTAATGAGCAAATCAAATCATACATATATGACATTAACTCAATCTAGTTTATATTCCTTAGCCTTTGTAGCTAATGTTATTCCACCCTTAAAGTTAAGCCACCTATTATTGAGAATTTTCTTTATTAGACTACTAAGGAAAGAAATGCCTAGTTTAATTTGGAGATCTTGATAATTTGTATGAGAGAAATTGCAAGCATGTTGGAATCTTATGATTTACTTAAGCCATATGACACATGCTCATGATAGGTTTGTCCAACTTAAAATTTTATGGGTTGTAAATTTAGTTTTAATGTCTCAATGTCCAATTCCACCACCATAAGATTGGAAGAAATTTCAAGCCTTCTTAGGAAGGCCCCTTTTACTTAAGTAGGCATGCATAGGTGGTTCTTCATAATTGATGGACCTTAAGGGCTAGTGAACTATTATGCCTAGAAATGGTCGCTATTTAAATAAACATTATATATAAAATAATTAGCATCATCCCCATATATAAAAAGGATGAATTTTATGTATTACTCATGTATCAATGTCAAAAATCTTTTAATAATGGACATAGTATTTTTGGTTCTCAATTGTATATTATTTGCTTTAGAGAATTATATATATATATATATATATATATACTCTTTTGTGTATTGTACTCATTGAATATATCATATGTAAACCATGTAGTTATGATTCTAGCTCAATGCCACAACATTCATTAGGGTGAAATCCTAGAGGGCTCCAATATTTTTGTTTATATTTGATGCATATCTTTCCTTGGATAGGCTCATGGACAAGGTTTAAATTATTTAATAAAAAAACATTTTACTTTTTGAACTTTCAAATGAAGACCTTACTAGAAATAAAATCTTTGATATACCTGATTTTCCCTCTTCATTACATGCTTTTTCTCAATGTGGCTCCCATAGACTAAGACTAGATTATTTATATTGAATTTATCTTTTTGTTCCATGGCATCCATTTATGTTGCATTTGAGGAGCTAGTTCTTTCAATTTTGACTTATGTATTATTAAAAGTGAGACATATTATTTCTCATTAATAACATTATTTTTAATGAATTGCATTTTTAGGACTTATGATATTATAATAAAAGATATTAGCCTCAATATAGATCTATAGGGACTCATCATATCATTATGAATCTTTAATCTAATGCAATATAGGTGATTATGGTAATCTTATAACTTGGACCTCAAAAGAGGCTAAGAAAGTTCAACTTTGATCTTATTATCGTAATTGAAATGCCCATCAATTGGAGAAAATATAAGATGGGATCAATTATTATTATTATTATTTCATAAGTCTTATAATTTTGCTACTAAAACAAAAGTAATTCTATCATATAGATACGAGAATGTACATGATAATGCAAATTAAATATGGTTGTCTAAAGCAAAATAAGAGAATGTTTATTTAATTTTAAGGCTAAAGGGAATTAAAAATAATTTAGATATAGGTAAATTTATTTATCTTTAGATGATAAACTATTGGACTATGCTTTCCATCATTATAATTTATAAAATATATAATTAGAATGAAGAAACAATTAAGAAGAAGTACACATTATTAATATTAAGTTTTATTGTTACTTCTAGATTGATTTATATCTTTGAATTTAACATACAATGATTAAGAATATTAATTATGTCTTAGGAATATGTTAAGTGTCACCTATTGGATTAGATATTATAATAATTTTGATATTAACAATAAATCAATATTGATCAATGGATCCTAATTAGATGAAGATATGGATTGGTTAGACTTTCATCAATTATTGATAAAGTTCTATAATCAATGTGTATGCATGTTGTGGATTGATTGAATGAATGAATGAATAATAATAATAATCATCATCATATTATTGTGCTCATTATTTATGATAGTATAAATCTTGATCTTCGTTTTGTTTACTATAAGCAGAGCCAACTACCAATATCATGCTATCCTAGAGAAACAATTGAACAAATTTATGTATGTACATTCATTTTATAATTGATTTCAATAATTATGTTTAAATAATAAATTAACAAAAATGATTATATGAAGAAATGCTTATTAAGGTCATTATATGATAATAATAGATAAATCACGAGTGAAATACTACTTACTATTAATATATTTGATTTAGAGGACTAATAATTATGAAATACAATATATTTTAAATATTTAAGGGGGATTTACATACATTCCAACAATACTTATCTATTTACATATTTAACACCTAAATTTTAATTTTTACATATATAACACTCTAAATATTAATATTACATCAAAAATATTATCATCACTCACTTTTTAAAAGTAAAATATATTTTTTAAAGCATAAGAAAATATTAGATAAGTAAATATCTAAATTTAGATGTTAGATATGTAAATGCATAAGATTTGTGTGATATGTATGCAAATCTTATAATATTTAATATATCATCAAGAAAATATTAAATATAAGATTAAAGGAGGCCATCAAAGTATGCTATAAGGCATAGAAGATGCAATCAATATCAATTTTGATTTTTCAATAATTATATGATAGCTAAGTAAATGTAAAAAAAAAAAGTTAAAAGAAAAAAGTAATTTATTAATTCTGATGTTATAATTAGAAGTTTGTCCATTGGCACCTCCTCCCCTGTTTTCTGTTCGGAACTCATAGATGATCAAAAATTTGACCAGATCGTATCTGTCCTATCGATCCGTCTCGGTTCTTTCAGTTTCTTAACAGATTTTTTTTGTTTTTTCTCTCTGTTAAAGAAGAAACAAAGAAGTCAATTTTAGAATCGGTCGCTGCGGAGAGACCGGAGACGACCTCGTCATTTTTGGTATTTCTCATTCAACGGCCTGTATCGGATCCAAAGCTGCCTTCTTGGATAAGGATCGAGAAGCTCATTTCAAGGGGCTGTTTTTAAGTTTTTTCCCCGAGCTTCAGTACCCAGAAATTCCTTCTAATTTCGTGGTAAAGGTGCCGAATTGTTCATTGTTATTGATTTTAGTTGTGGTCTTTTTTTCTTTTTGGAAGAAAAATCCAGATGCAATGGTTAATTTTGTTCCGACTATTGGTGTTTTGCCGCTTTTTTTGTTTTGTTTTGTTTCAGTATTGAAGATCTCCGTGGATTTCTGATGTTGTAAGCTGTTCTTGTTTCTATTCGAGATAATTTCAGCATGCATGGATGATCTTCTTTCTGTTTTTTTTTTTTTTTTTTTTTTTGTTTTTGTTTTTGGCTTGAGGATTTACCATTTTTATTTGGAATCCTTGGTGCATCTTTCTAAACTCATCTTCTTCCACTTCGTTGCCAGTTTTTAATTAATCTAATGGAACAGTTGAGTTTTTAGTTGCGTTGCGAGGATCTTTTGACCACGGGCAGCTTCCTAAGTTCAGTACAGAAGTTATCCATGGAATTTTTTTTTTTGCTCCATTCAAGGCATATGGAATCTATGAATGCTCCTTCCTTTTTTTTTTGTTTTTTTTGTTTTTTTTTTTTCATTTTTAATTATTTTTACCCTATAAAGTTTACTTTTATTTACGTGCATCCCTTCAAACTCGTTTTCTGCTTGGTGTTTTGTTTGTTTTTGATAAAAGAGTTATGTATTTGACTTTAGTTTTTATCAATTTAAAACTTTTGATTTTAACGAAAAATCTTGATAAAAGCTAGAAATAAACATTCTTGTAGATCAAATGGATAAAACCATTTACTACTTTTGAAGATCTAAATATATCAAGACTTTAAATATATTATATATGATGGATAGCATTCAAATTATCCTTCAAAAATCTAATCTATTTTATTTAATGACAAATTTTATAGGCTCAATTCTAATAGTTTGGTGGATGTCTCTACAGGCCGGTTACTTTAACACCTTTCTTTTAAATTTATCTGTTTACGATATAAACCTTTTGAAACTTTAAAATTACATTTTGAACTTTATGGTTTATGATTTTCCATTAAACTATGCTTTAATTTTTAGAATTCATTTTGAGTTTTCTAAATCCTGAGTTGGGAAGTTTGTTAGACCAACTAAATTCGAAATAAATCTATTAAGCATCTTATATTCTTCTCAATGATTAAATGGGATGAGGTGGTATTTCAGAATCATGGATACCATCTGCGGTCTCCAAGATCTTCCATTAATCGGATATAGATCGAGATAATTCAAGGCGATGTTGAAGTCAATTCAACTCGCCGATCATCGATTTTTTTATCCCTTCATCCTTAGTGAAGTCTAGATGGGATGGTTCTAACTCTGAACTCGGTTGAGGCTCTTCCTAAACATATATATATCATCAGGTGAGAGAAAATTAATCTCCTACTCCATCCGAAATGAACTTTAGTCTGTGAGCTACAAAGGGTTCCAGAAGAAAGTACTAAAGAGTATCAAATTTAAGTCAACACTTATACTTGGTATAGAGTTTTACTTATAGAATAACGTTTTGAGATCGAGTATATTTCAAAAAAAAATGAGAGAAAGAAATAGTAAAAAAACTATTTCTCGTTTCGATTCTTATACTCAGTCTCAAGTTCTTTGTTTTACTCTTAAAATGGCAAAGAAAAAAAAAATTGAAGCATCTTATCCTCCTTCCAAAATGGTGGATGATAAACCTTTAGCCTTGAAAAAATAAGTTCACATTCACAAATTAAATTTATTAATTAAACAATAGTATAGCATATAAAATTATTTGAACTTCTTTTTAGCTTAGAATCTAAAAATTGATCGCTTAAACAAAAGGTTCGGAAAACTTGAAATCCACCAATTCAAATTATTCTTAGACCTTTAATTCTACAAAACTTCTCTTAAGTTTGGGCTTCGAAGACATTCAAATTTGATTCTAAATAAAGATTGTCTTCAGAACTTGATCACATCCTCCGGGGATATCCAGGAAGATTTCATTCTAAGAAAATCTTCTTTACACACTCAGTTTATTTAGAGGAATATTTATTTGAAATTCTTATGATGGAAGTTTTCTCTTTTGAAATATCGATGGATTTTAGATAGTTATCCACTCTTCATGCTTATGTTTGCACCTTCGATCAGATATCAGCAGAACCCACATTCTCAGATTGTTTGGGTTTTTTTAGAACTCTAAAGGGTTGGTGGGATAATTTTCTTTCTATTCAGCAAAAGGAAGACCTTCTTAGCGAAATGTTTTGAACAGAATCTTCAAAAGGAACAACAAACAGCGAAAATCTTATTCAAATGATTGTAGATCACTTTGCTGGATCTATTAGAGATCAAGGAGAAAAAATAAGATCCTTACTCCAAAAATTAAGATGTCCATCCTTAACCCATTTTTGATGGTACAAGGGTATTTTTTCTACGTCATCACACTTTATGATCAGATAGCTTCAGAAGAATTCATTGAAGGTCTTCTTCTTGAAAGGTTAAGGTTTCTCTTCACCTCATGGAACCATCCCATGAAACTCTTACATATGGAAACCTTATTTACGCATGTATTAAAATTGGTTTAGCAATTTGCTCAATCTTAAATTAAAGATCAAATGAAAGAGCATCTTTTGGCACAGGTGAATTCTAACAATTATTTGTGATCTAGGTATGTATCTTCCAAAATAGGGAAAAACACAAAAAACTAAAATGTGAAAAATTATGTCATAAAAATATGATAAATTCACGCACACAAGCACTCTGTCCTGGTTTAAAACCAAAGAGACAGAGAAATAAAATGTTACAAATATGGGTCATTGCAGATGTCATGTCAGAAGAAGTTAAATGAACTTGATTGGCGAAGGGTTAAAAAAACCGATGAAAATTCTACTTACATCTCGATTACGAAATGATGAAGATGAAAAAAGAATATATTTCATCTTCATCGATAAATGCGATAAATCTATACAGTCTATGCAAAGATTATTATAAAATATAATAAATATGACGTAAACGTATCACCAGCAAAGGATCAATTAATTAAACTTTTAGCACAACTTGAAGATGATTCAAGATAAAATTCGATCTTCTTAATGATAAGAAGAAAGATAAACTAAAAAAATTTAATTAGCTATATACTCCTTATCAGTATTTAAGAAAAAGAGTTCATCATCTAATTACTTCTCGAACTAGACTAAATTAAAGAAACTAAAATTAGAGGTTCAGAAATTAAAGGAAAGCGAAATGAATTATGGTTTAATGGATCTTTAATCACCGATTTGAAAATATAAGCGATTCTAATCAAAGATTTCTTATAAATTATTCAAAAGGCAATATGATGGTATATTTTCATTAATTATAAATAAAGAATTTATTTTACCAAATTTAATTCTAGTTGATATTGGAGAAGATTTAAATTGTATACAAGAAGGAATAATTCTTCTAAATATTTTGAAAAAAAAAAGCCGATTAAAATAGATGGTGAGACTAATTAAGTATAAATTATCATCATGGCCATGTCAGATAATGTTTGTATTCAAATGCCTTTATTTTAGTCAAAATTTAACACATTATTTTAACTCCTTTTCTTAAAATAATGCCTATCCAGAATGATGATCGGAATTGATTTTTCTTTGGGATAAAGAAATCACATTCCGTTTTCAATCAAAGAAATTATCATAAATGAAATGAATAGGCTTAATAATAAGTCTATGCATATATTTTACAAGAAGAAATTACTAGTTTAACTTTTAAATAGCAAATTTCTTCTCAAAATAAAAGAAAAAAATTCAAAATTGCCACCAAAATTCTAAAAGGAAGTTTGTGGTGACAACTAATTACTTTCGGGAAAGAAATGTAGTGGATCTTATACATTGATAATTTGAGCGAGATATTTCCACTGGCCGTCTTGTTAGATGAAGAAACTTGCATTTCTTTATGTAAGGAAGAGATTTATTAGAGAAAGAAATAATTCAATCCTCCTCTTGGATGCCACATTCTATGTTATGAATTTAGGAAAGGAAGGGAGGCCGCGACTTATATGTACATTTGAAAGTTTTAAAATGGATCGGATATCAATTCTAATAAAGATTTATTAAATAGATTGCATAATGCAAAATATTTTCAAATTTGATTTAAAATTAGGATATTGGCATCAGATAAAAGAATCGGATCTTTATAAACAACATTTATGGTGCTTTGGACATTACAATGGAACATAATGCCCTTTTGGTTTAAAAAATGCACCTTCGAATTTATCATGAATAATATATTTAAAGATTATTTTAAATATATTTTTGGTTTAAAATAATCTTTAAATTTATTATTTGATATAAATTGAAATTGTTAAAAGAATTCATTCAAAAAATAAATATTTATGATCCATTCTTTTATCCGATCTGCCAATATCGTGATTTTAAATCAAATTTAAAAAATATTTTTTGCATTATTAATATATCTCTTTAGAATGGATATCGATCCATTTTAAAACTTTATTTAGCGGCTTGTAATTAAAATACATCTCCTCCTTAATAACATAATGTACATAGAGTATGATGAATTATTCTTTTCAATAAATCAACTCTTCTTATAAAGCAGGTAATGCTATTCATGATGAGCTTAGTGGTTCATTGAAATTATCAATGTACTTTATGAGTCTTTCTTTCCCGAAAATTATTGTCACCACAAACTTGTTTTTTGTGGCAATTTTGAATTTTTCTTTTAATTTGCTATTTAAACTAGTAATTTCTTTGTAATAATTTATATGCATATTATTAACTATTCATTTATTTATGATAATTTTATTGGTGATAAAACAATGTGATTTCTTTATCTAAAAAAACATTTTACGTCATCAATTCCAGTGATAGGCATTATTTTTAGAAAATGAGTAATGTTATACAAATTGATTAAAATAAAAGGCATTTGAATAAGAACATCATCATGACACATGACCACATATGATAATTTATACTTAATCTATAAAGATTCACCATGGTAGCTTTAACATATTTTAAAATATTTGAAATTATTATTCTTATATGTTAAATCGCTCCATATCAACAAAATAAAATAAAATATAATTAATTTAATAAAAAATATACAATTTTTTTATATATCTTTTGAATGTTTTGTAAGCACGGTTCTTGATTAGAATCTTTGTTCTCAAATGGGTGCATTTCAATTTCAGATCCATTGACATCATTTTGTTCTTGCTCAACTTTAATTCTTGAACTTCTAATTTTAGTTTCTTTAACAAGAGTTGATTAGAAGATGATGAACTTTTTTTTTTCTTATATATGATAAAATTATGCTTTTCTTATCTTTCTTCATTGAAGATCGAATTGAATCAAAGTTTGTTAGTTTAATTAATTTTGCTTTTGGGTATGAACTGTAAATTATTTTTATAATTCTTTATTTCTTGATTGCATAATTTGTCGATGATGAATGATGAAATATGTTCTTCTTCATCTTCGATTTGTCGAAGAATTCATCATTTTTCATATTTCCCTGTCGAAGTTCATTTGCTTTAATTTTTATTTCTTAAGCTCTCTTTTGAACATTTGCTTTTTTGTGACGTGATTTTCACGTTTAAGAAAAATAGTTTTTTGTGTTTTCTTGGAAGATAAAAGGGATCACTTGAATTGTTTGAGTATCTCTTTGATCTTTTAATTTAATAGAATTGCTAAACCAATTTTACATGCGTAATTTCCATATGTAAGAGTTTTGTATGGTGGTTTCGTCGTGAGAAAATACCTTTCAACTGGGAAGGCTTTCAATGAATTTTTACTTCCGGTGAAAGGCTATCGCATCATAAAGTGTCGCGTGCTGAAAATATCCTTATATACCATATAAAAGGTTAAGGATGGACATCTTGAGTAAGATCTCCAATGGATCCAGTGATCTACAATCATTGAATAAGAATATAGCATTTTCATTGGTGTTCTGTTCTTTGGAATATTCTTAATGTTCAAATTACTAAGAAGGTCTTCCTCTGAAACAGAAGAAAATTATCCCACCCATAAAACAAATAATGGCTCGAGCAACAATGTGGGTTTTTGATATGATTGAACAAATGACATAAGCACGATGAATGATGTGAATATTAATCCATGATATTCCATTCATAGAGAACTTTCATCAGAATTTCTCAAAAATGGTATCCTCTTCAATAATAAATCGGAAGATATTGTTTTCTTGGGATAAGAAAGTTTTGATATCAAAAGGAGGATGAGGATCTTGTAATTCTTGAAAAGGTTTTGAATTTTTTCAATATTACTTTGTTTGTCGGTATTTTTTTGGTTGATTTGAATCTTCATATTTGATATCTTCAAAAACATACTTTTCACTTAAATTTAGAATCAAATTTAATGTCTTTAGAGGGTCCTAACTTAAGAACCATTTGGGAGGTGGTTTGGATAAAAGGTTTCATGAGTTTATACTAGTAGAAGCTTTCTCAGTTTTCTTTGCTTTTGGCTTCAAACCTTTTGTTTAAGCATCGATTTTAGACTCTAGGCTAAAAGATGATCAATGATTATTTGAAGTATCTTATTACTATAATTAAGTTGTTTAATTACGGTAAATTCTTTAGAATTTGTGGATCGAACTTATTTTTCAAGGCTAATTCTAAGATTTATCATCCACCATTTTACAATTTGGAGGATAAGATGCTTCAATTATTTTTCCTTACTCTGTTTGCCATTTTTTTGGTAGTCAACTGAACAATTGAGCATAATCTATAAAATGAAGCGATGAAAGGAATAGTTGCTTTGGCACTATTTCTTTCTCTCATTTTCAAAATATAAGTCATTTATTTGAACGTTGGTTTTGAGAAGTAAAACTTCTAAAGTATGAAGTTATCATACTTTGGTTGGAAGTATTCCTTAGAACAACCTCTAGTCAGAACCTATAGCTCATTAAGACTAAAGTTCATTTTGAGATGGGAGAGATTGATTTTCTCTCCTGGATGATGATATGATATGATTTCTATTTAGGAAGGGCCTCTTGATGGTTGAGTGTGGGAACCATTGATCTAGACTTCTCGAGGTTTTAAGGGATAGAAATCCAAGGAAGTGTGGATCGAGTTGAATCAACTTCAACATTATCATTTTGAATTATCGATCTATATCTTTATTGAAAGTCTTGGGTGTTGATGGTATAGTCCATGATTGAAATACCACCTCATTCCATTTAATCACTATGTTAGTAGAAATATGGGATGCTTTGTGTTTGTTTTGAGTAGTTTTGTTTGGTTGAACTTTAAACTTTAGGATTTAGAGTATTTAAAACTCAAAATGAATTCTAAAAAATTAAAGCAATAGTTTAACCCGAGGAAATTATAACCATAAAGTCATAAATATAATTTTAGAGCTTCAAAAATATTATATCGAAGAGATAAACTTCAGATTGGGAAAGGTGTTGAAATAAACTAGACAGGCTAGTCTCTACAACACTTAGATTGAGAGGTGAGGCATCCATCTTTAAGCTTGCTAAAATAGAAACATTTGACTTTAAGTATTAAGGTTTGAATATCTATCTCATCATATATGAATATATTTAAAGTCTTGCATATATTTATCTGAGATCTTCAAAGCGTTAGTAGATAAATAGTTTTATCCATTTGATCTATAGTAATGGTTTGTTCTATAGTTTTCAGATTTTCCTTAAAATCAAAGTTCCAAATTGATAAATGATAGTTTTATCAATTTTGGGAGAGACCATCTATTTAGGTCTTCTTCATTCAAGAGGAACTGCCATTTCAAAGTTCTTGATTAAATTATTATTTCTCTAATCGTTTAGATTAAGTTTGTAAGAAGTAGAAGCCATATAATAAAAGGGGAGAAAGGGAGAGAGGAAGATGATAGGGAGGAAATAAATCACCACATAAATAAATAAAGTATAAACCTCCAGAGAATTATCAGACGTACAAAAATGGGCCCTTTCAAGCATCCACACAGCCATTTTGAAGATAGGATAAAAGCCATGGGAGGAATGAACAAAATCTTGGTTCTTCCAAATCATGGTGAAATAAAATCTCTAACATCCTTCCCTCGGGATTTACTCATCATGGCTCACATGACTTAAATCAGATATATAAAACACTTATTTATTAAAGCTTAAAAAGAACTTACATGATGGCAGTAGGCAGGAAGCAGGAAGAACTAAGGAGAGTACATAAGGAGAATAGAAAAGAAGAAGAGAAGGGAAAAGCAGCACCATACTGAGGGATACTTATATAGAGGGAGGAGAGACTTTCCTTAGAAGCTAGAGGTACAATTATTAGAAATAAAGAGAAATGTTGCTTGAAGTTAAGAATGTACAATTATTAGAGAATTTTAATCAATAAATGGCTACTTTTGGAAAGTAGCAATTATTTCTCTGGTATGCTTTTGGAAAGTAGTATTTTTCCTCATTGGGATGTACTTTTGGAAAGTAACAATATTTCTTGGTGGGACCACTTTTAGTTGTAAAGTAGATTCCTGGAGATAATGATGCTTTTTTTCTGAAGGCAAAGTGGAAGCAATAATTTGTATGTGGGTCTAATTTCGTTTCTCGGTGGATTCCATTGACATTGTCGAGAAGTCACATGTCCGATGTAGATAGGGTGATTAAACACCTTGGTGAGTTGATTCTCATATATTTTCTTGAGGCGTTCCTTATGCTGAACTTCATTATCATGAGGGTAACATCTTTTAATACTCAGTACATCATCATGATAACTCAAAATCGGTAGTTTTGAGGACTTAATTCGAATAAGCTTTGATGATAGCTTTGATTTGCTTGAGCTTATCCTCAATGCTAATTGATATCCACCATTTTAAAAGAAACTATTTTTGAAGGATAAGTTGATTAAAAGGGTCTTTTCCAAGAATAATGTTACAGCACCAAATCCATGGGATTTGGTAGTCTGTAAAGAAGTGTGATCCTTGGATTCAGGATTAATGTCCCTCATTTTGGGGGTGACTTCCATTCATTAAAGACTTCTTTGATTGGATCCGGAAGAATATTTAATTTTGCTCCAAAATAGTTCCACCATCTGAAGAACCATGATGGAAGTTATTTGTTAATAATATATTTGTTCATGATGAACATCCATGAATGTCTTCACTTGTTAAGAAGAAGGCAATCATGCACATAACACACCAATAATTTACTAAATTTTATCTGAATTAGTTGATGAATAAAATACAATTTTTTCTTGGAATGGAGTCAGACCCCATTCACTTTGATGAAAGATTTTTGTATAACACATTTTCTATACAAAATAGTATGGTTCGTCTGATCACGAATATGGTTAATCTCAATACACTTTAATTGTATTAAGATTTTTTCATAATTCTCTCGTGAGAGATTAGATTTAAATGGGAAAGGATTGTTTCCCAAATATCTTTCAAATAAGACCCACAGTTATTTATTGAATAATCGGAGGATTAATTTCAAAAATATTTTATTTTATTTCTTTAGAAAATAAATAGGTTCTTGTCGACATCTTTAGGGATGGTGTTGCTTTTAGAGGTTTCACCCTTTTCAACCGTAGTTGAAGAGGAAGTACCATAAAGATAAGTTTTGCAAATGATCAATTATTGAATTGAGGATCTTTTTCATTAGAACGACCCGCATGAAAAGAAGGACTTCTCGGTTAGGGTGGTCATTCTTCCATGCGGGTGATCCATCCACGATCATCTACAAGAATTCATGTTGAAAATCGAAGAGAATTTTTTATTACCTTTAATGAATTTGAGTCAAAGTCAAAATTTTGCGGCCATGATGCGAAATTTGTTTTGAAACTAAATTTTTGACATCTTGTTGAATGATGTATTTGATTGAGGAGCAGTCAATACGATGGAGAAAATACTGATTAAGTAAATCATCTTAAAATTTTGAGATGTACTTAATTACAAAAAGCATTTCTTTTTGATAATGGAATACTTTCGAGTAGGATTCCATCTCGAAATAAAGTGAACTAATTCTTCTTTAGAATTCTTTTCCTTTGCTTTAGATACCTCCATAGCCCTTATCGAGAGGCATGTTTCAATAATTTTGAAACTAGTGGGGTCCATAAGATTAAGGCGGAAGATTTTGAACCCTTTCTTTAATTTTATACACGCCATGTGAATATCGGACCATGGTGGGGATTCTTTTTTAATCACAAAGAGTGGGGCATCTTTGGCAAGATTATGATAAAATCACTACATAATTGAGAGCTCCAAGAACTGGTTTTATCTAAAATGATATCGAAATTTGTTAGCAAATTCAATACTTATTAATTGGTATAATAGAAGCATTAGATATATTATGGCCTAAAATCTTATTTAGTTTAAATAATTTGATTTTTGGCTCTGAAATAACTAACCCATTTTTTAAAATTAACCATTTAAATATTTTTAGATGGTTAAAGTGTTCATCAATAGTGTTTGAGAACACAAGAATATCATCAATATAGACTAAAATATATTTAAAATAATCTTTAAATATATTATTCATGATATTTGAAATTGAAGGTGCATTTTTAAACCAAAGGGCATTACGTTCCATTCGTAATGTCCAAAGAACAAATAAATCTTTGTTTTATAGCGATCGATTCTTTTATGTGGATCGCCAATATCTTATTTTAAATCAAATTTGGAAAATATTTTGCATTATGCAATCTATTTAATAAATCTCTTTTATTAGGAATTGGATACTCGATCCATTTTAAAACTTTTTTTTGTAATGTAATTACAAGTCTCTCTCTTTCCTTTTCGAATTCATAACATAGAATGCATATCCAAGAGGAGTAGGATTGCCAAATTATTCCTTTCTAATAAATCGACAATCTCTTCTTTTACATAAAGCAAAGGTACTTGTTCATTTCAAGGATGAGCCTTAGTGGGAATGTCTCGTTCATTGAAATTATTAATATGAGATCCACTACATGAGTCTTTCTTTCACTGGGTTGTCACAAACTTCCTTTTGGAATTTTGGTGGAATTTTGAATTTTTCTTTTAATTTTGGGGAAGAAATTTGCTGTTTAAAAGTTAAACTAGTAATTTCTTCTTGTAAATAATTTATATGCATAGACTTATTATTAAGCCTATTCATTTCATTTATGATAATTTCTTTAGGATTGGTGATAAAACGGAATGTGATTTCTTTATCCCAAAGAAAATACTGAATTCAGTATCATTAATTCTAGTGATAGGCATTATTTTAAGAAGAAAAGGAGTTCCCAAAATAATGTGTTGTGTAAATTTTGACTAAAATAAAAGGTATTTGAATACAAACATCATCTTGACACGATGATAATTTATACTTAATTTGTAAGACTCACATTACCTTTATGGATAGTTTTTTCAAAATATTTAGAAGGAATTATTCTTCTTGTATATAATTTAAATCTACTCCACTATCAACTAGAGCAGTTAAATTTGGTAAAATAAATTATTTATTTATAATTAATTTAATGGAAATATACCATTTCTGGTATATTGCCTTTTGAATATTTTATAAGAAACTTGGTTCTTGATTAGAATCGCATATTTTCAAATAAATTGGGCATCTGATTAATCAAGATCCATTAGGACCATTCATTTGCTCTTGCTCGACTTTAATTTCTTTGAACTTCTAATTTTAGTTTCTTTAATTGTCTTTAGTTCGGATAAAGAAGAATTAGAAGATGATGAACTTGCCTCTTTTCTTAAATACTTACTTAGGAGTATATATAGGAGGCTTGTAATTAAATTTTTCTAGTTTATCTTTCTTCTTATCATTAAGAAGATCGATAATTTTATCAGTTAATTATCTTTAACTTGTGCTAAAAGTTTAATTAATTATTCCTTTTGCTTTCGTTGCGTGATATACTGTCATATTTATTATATTTTTTATAATCTAATCTATTGATAGGACTTGCTTAGATTTATCAGATTTATCAGAATTTGATGAGGATGAAATATGATCTTCTTCTTCTTCTGATTCTTTTTCAAAATCAGAGGATGTAAGCAGAATTTTCATCAGGGTTTGTTTTAACCCTTCGTCAATCTGAAGTTCATTTAACTTCTTCTTGTGATTACATATTTCACGTAATGACCCACATTTGTAACATTTTATTTCTCGTCTCTTTGGTTTTAGAACCAGGGGGACAAGAGTGCCTATGTTTATGCGTGAATTTGTCATATTTTTTATGACGTGATTTTTCACGCTTAGGAAAAACAGTCTTTCGTGTTTTTCCCTTGTGTTTGGAAGATAAAGGATGTACTTGAGGATCACAGTTGAATTGTTCACAGAATTCGCCAAGCTATTTTCGCTCAAGTAGACATTCTCTTTTCATTTGATCTTTTAATTTAAGATCAAAGCAGATAGCTCATCCGGTTCTAATACATGCAGATATAAGGTTTCCATATGTTAGGGTTTCATATGGGATGGTTCCATCATAGAGACGAAGAGAAACCTTAACCTTTTCAGCAAATAGATTAGGAATGCCTTCAATGAATTTTGCTTTGTGAAGGCTATTCATCATAAAGTGTCATAGCAGAAAAATATCCTTGTACCATAGAAAATGGGTTAAGGATGGACATCTTAATTTTGGTAAGGTGTGAGTTTTTCTCCTTGATCTCCAATGGATCCGAAAATGATCTATATTTTTGAAGATTATAGAATTTTCATTAGGTTTTTGCTCTTTTGGAAGATCCTTAGTACTTAAGTCAATTTATAAGGAGGTCTTCCCTTTGAGGAATAGTGAGAAAATTATCCCACCTTTTTGAGTTCTAGAATCACGAAATGAATGGCTCATATGAGATTTTGTTGTTGCATGATGTCTAAATTGAACAACAGTAGCAAACATAAGCATTCGATGAAGGGTATGAATGATTTGATGTTCATAAAGTCCATCAATATTCCATTCATACAAAGAATCTCTATCATAGGAATTTCCTAAAAAATGAGTATCTTCCTCAAATAATAAATTAGGAGGTGTTGGCTTTTTATTATAATGTTTTTCCAAATTTTTCTTGGGATAAGAAAGTTTTTGGATATCAAAAAGAGGATGAGGATCTTGTAATTCTTGAAAAGGTTTTCAATATTACTTTTTCATTATCTTTTGATTTTAGGATTCGAATCTTTGAATCCGATTGATATCTTCAAGAGCTCTACATACTCTTAAATTTAGAATCAAATTTTGAATGCTTGAGAGGGTCCTAACTTAAGAGTTTAGGAGGTGGTTGGATAAAAGGTTTCACAAATGGGTTTATACTAGTAGAAGCTTTCTCTAAAACTTTGCTAGTTTAGCTAGAAACCTTTTGTTTAAGTATCGATCGATTTTAGACTCTAGGCTAAAAGATGATGATTATTTGAAGTATCTTATTACTTTAATTAAGTTGTTTAATTACGTAATAAATTCCTTTAGAATTTTTTGGATCGAACTTATTTTTCAAAGGACTAATTCTAAAGGTTTATCATCCACCATTTTGATGGAGGATAAGATGCTTCAATTATTTTTCTTGCTCTGCCATTTTTGGTAGTTAAAATAGCAACTTGAGCCGGGTTGAGCATAATGCTTTACCATGCTTTGGCTTGACTATTTCTTTCTCTCATTTTCTCAAAATATAATCATTTATTTGAGATGTTGGTTTGAGAAGTAAAACTTCTATACCAAGTACAAAAGTTATCATACTTTGGTTGGAAGTATTGAGAACAACCTCTCTAGTCTTAGAACCTATGTAGCTCATTAAGACTAAAGTTCATTTTGAGATGGGGATTGATTTTTCTCTCAGGATGATAGATATAATTTTTTGAAGGCCTCGATTGATGGTTGAGTTGGGGAACCATCCAATCTTCGAGGTTTGAAGGGATAGAAACCACAAAGTGTGATGGATCGGAGGGTTGAATCGACTTCAACATCTTTTTGAATTATCATGTCGATTGATGGAAGGTCTTGGAGTGACCGCCGATGGTATAGTCCATGATTCAGGAAATACCATCTCATTCTATTTAATCACTCTGTTGGTAGTAATATGGGATGTTAACAGATTTGTTTCAATCAAAGTAGTTTGTTCGGCTGGTTGAACAGCTTTCTAAACTTTGGGATTTAGAGTATTTAAAACTCAAAATGAATTTAAAATTAGCAATAGTTTCAAACACGGAGGAAATCACCATAAAGGCTGTAAATGTAATTTTCAAAATTTTGAACTTCAAAAATTTGAAATGAAAGAGCTACAACACTCATTAGATTTAGAGGCATCAATCTTGAAGGTGTTGAAATAAATTGGCCCATGATAAAATAGTCTCTACAACACTCATTATGGATTGAGCCCGGTGAGGCATCGAAGGCTTCTAAAATAGAAGCATTTAGACCTTTAAGTTAAAGTTTGAATGCTATCTATATCATCCTATATGAATATATTTAAAGTCTTGCATATATTTATGGATCTTCAAACATTAGTAGATAAATAGTTTTATCCATTTGATCTACATGGTAACTGTTCAATTTTAAGATTTTCTCTTAAAATCAAAGTTACAAATTGATAAATGATAGTTTTATCAATTTTGGGAGAGACCATCTATTTAGGTGTTCTTCATTTGAACTCACCATTTGAAGTTCTTGATTAAATTATTATTTCTCTAATCGTTAGATTAGAAGTTACTCGAAAGAAGTAGCCATATAACCAAAAGGGAGAAAGGGAGAGAGGAAGATGATGGGAGAATTTGAAACAAATCACCACATAAGGATACAAACAGTATAAACTTCCACAGAGAATTATCCCATCTATAACAAAATAGGACTTATAACCCTTTCAAGCATCCATATTGATTTATGGCCATTTTCGATACATAAAAGCCAGAGGAATGAACAAAGTGGTTCATCTAAAGCATGGTGAAATAACAAATCTCTAACATCCGCTTTCTTTTATGAGGAAAAAGCAAATAAATGCTGAATCCATTAAGTTTCTCCATCTTCATATGTCAAGATTGTATCATTTAGATATAGTGATTAAACACCTTGAGGTTGATTCTACCTTTTTTCTTGAGGTGTTCCTTATCTTTGAACTTGCTCATAGGGTAACATCTTTAATACTCAAGTGCATCATTTATAAATATAACCAAATGTTATTTTGAGATTAATTAATAAGCTTTATATAGATTTGATCTATCGATTATATCTTGACTTTCAAATTTGAAAATATTTTGCATTATGCAATCTATTTAATAAATCTCTTTTTGAAATTGGATCTCGATCCATTTTAAAATTTTATTTGCGACTAATTAATTAAAGTTGCATCCCTCTTTCTTTTCTCAATTCATTCATAGAATGGTGCTAATGGATGTAAATTATTCCTTTCTCTAATAATAATCTCTTTGCATAAAGAAGGTAGTGCTCGTTCATCACAAGGATGGGCCTTAGTAGAATGTCTTTTAAATTATCAATGTATGGAGATCCACTACGTGTCTTTCTTTCAAAGCAATTAGGTTGTACCAAACTTGTTTGGAATTTTTTGGTGATTTTGAATTTTCTTTTTTTAATTTTGGGAAGAAATTTATTTAAAAGTTAAATTTAGCAATTTCTCATTATATGCATGACTTATTATTAAGCTATTCATTTCATTATGATAATTTCTTTAATTGATAAATAGAATGTGATTTCTTTTCCCAAAAAATTGTATCATCAATTCTAGTGATCATTATTTTAAGAAGAAAGGAGTTCAAAATAATGTATTGTGCTTTTACTAAAATAAAAGCATTTGAATACAAATATCATCTTGATGAGACCAGATGATAATTTATATAATTTTGACTCATAGTCCTTTAACGGCTAGTTTTTCAAAATATTTAGAAGGAATTATTCCTTCTTGTATATATAAATGCTCCACTATCAACTAGAAGCTTAAATTTGGTAAAATAAATTCTTTATTTATAATTAATTGAATGAAATATACCATTTCTTATATTGCTTTTGAATATTTTATAAAACACAGTTCTTGATTAGAATCAGCTTCTATATTTTCAAATGAATTGGGCATCTTCTGATGAATCTCAAGATCCATTAAATGACCATTCATTTGTTCTTACTCAGCTTTAATTTGCTGAATCTCTAATTTTAGTTTCTTTAATTATCTTTGTTAAAAAGAAATTTATTAGAAGATGATGAACTTTTTAATATACTTTAATAAGGGTATATAAGAGGCTTGTAATTAAATTTTTTAATTTATCTTTCTTCTTATCATTAAGAAGATCGATAATTTTATCACAGTTGAATCATCTTCAACTTGTAAAGTTTAATTAATTGGTCCTTTTATGGGCATAGATGTCATATTTATTATATTTTATAATAATCTTTGTAGGACTTGCAGTAAATTTATCATTTAGAATCTAATGAATGAAGATGAAATATGTTCTTCTTCATCTTTTCTTCTAATGATAGAGGATGTATAATTTCATGAGGTTTGTTTTAATCCTTCAATGTTCATTTAACTTCTTCTGCATCATGTGGCCGTATGACCACATTTTATTTCTCTTATCCCTTTGGTTTTAGAACTAGAGGGACAAGAGTGCATGTGTTTATGCGTGAATTTGTATATTTTTTATGACGTGATTTTTCGCTTAGAAAAACATCTTATTGTTTTCCCTTATGTTTGGAAGATAAACGTGCGAGGATCTGATTTGTTATTCACAATTCACCAAATGCTCAAAAGGCGTTCTCATTTGATCTTTTAATTTAAGATCGAGCATAAAATATTTAATACATAAGAAGGTTTCCATATGTTAGTTTCATATGGATGGTTCATCATAGACAAGAGAAACCTTAACCTTTTGACAAATAGATTGAATGCCTTCAATAAATTTTTATTTCCGATTTGGCATAAAGCGTGTCGTGCAGAAAAATATCTTTACACATCAAAATGGGTTAAGGATGGACATCTTAATTTTTGGGGTAGCAGTTTTTTCTCTTTGATCTCCAATGGATCCAGAAATGATCTATAATTGTTTGAAGAAGATTTAGATAAATTTTGATTTTTGTTCTTTGAGAAGATCCTTAGTACTTAAGTCAATTTGGAGGTCTTTCCTTTTGAAATAGTGAGAAAATTATCCCACCAACTTTTCAGTTCGATCAGAAAATGGATAGTGATAATATTAAGGTTGATGTCTGTTGGCATAGCAATAAAATTGATGAAGGGTATGAATGATTTGATGTTTGAAAGTCCATCAATATTCCATTCATACAAGAATATCCATCATAGAATTTCTTACAAAATGAGTATCTTCCATAATAAATCACAGGTGTTGGTTTTTTATAATAATGTTTTTTAAATTTTTCTTGGGATAAGAAAGTTTTTGGATATCAAAGGAGGATGAGGATCTTGTAATTCTTAAAAAAGTTTTAAATTTTTCAATATTACTTTTATTTAGATTATCATTTTTTTGAGGATTCATTTGAATCTTCATTTATATCTTCAAAGCTCTACATACTTTTCACTTAAATTTAGAATCAAATTCAATGTCTTAGAGAGGTCCCAACTTAAGAGCCATTTGTGGTTGATAAAGCTTTTACAAATGGGTTTATACTAGTAGAAGCTTTCTGAAGCTTTATAGTTTCAACCTTTTTGTTTAAGCCGATGATTTTAGGCTAAAGATGATGATGATTATTTGAATATCTATTACTATAATTAAGTTGTTTAATTACGATTAAATTCCTTTAGAATTTTGGATGAACTTATTTTTCGAAGACTAATTCTAAAGGTTTATCATCCACCATTTTTACAATGGTAAATTTTCATAAAGATAATTTTCATTTATTTGTTAAATAGGATCTTTTTTATTATTTAAATTAGAAAGATTTGATCATTCTTTTTATCCATCGTTCTATAAGAATTCAATTGAAATCATTTTTTAATAATTGATGTCGAAGTTGAAAACAGAGGAGAAATGATGCAAAAAATTTATTTTGAAACTAAATTTTGACATCTTTTGAATGATGTATTTTCTTGAACATAATACAAAGAAAATGTGAGATCATCTTGGAATTTTGATTTTAATTACAAAAGCATTTCTTTTTTTTGATTTACTGTAGGATTCCATCTAAATAAAGTGAACTAATTCTTTCTAAATTACACTTCTGATATAATAGCTTGTAGAGGCTATTTCAATAATTTTGAAACTAGTGGGTTTGAATGGAAAGATTTTGAACCCTTCTTTAATTTTCTTTAATTGGATATCGGAGACCATGGTGATTCTTTTTTAATCATAGTGGGATTCTTTGAGATTATGATTCAGCATAATTGAGAGCTCTAAGAAACTTATGGTTTTTTAAAAATATATGAAATTTCAAAATTCAATACTTCATTAATTGGTATAATAAAGCATTAGATATATTACCAAAAATTTTATTTTAGTTTGAAATAATTTGATTTTTGGCTCTGAAATAACTAATCCTTTTTTTAAAATTAATCATTTAAATATTTTTAGATGGTTGAGTGTTCATCAATAGTAATAGAACAAATATCATCATCCTAAAATATATTTAAAATAATCTTTAAATATATTGATGATATAAATTAAGGTGCATTTTTTTAAAAGGCATTACGTTCCATTAGAATGTCAAAGGCATCATAAATCTTTTAATATTCTTTTTTATGATTTGAATATCAATTTTAAATCAAATTTGGAAAATATTTGTGCATTAAATCTATTTAATAAATCTCTTTATTAAGAATTGGATATCGATCCATTTTAAAACTTTATTTAGCGGCTTTAAAATTTTCAGTGATTCATAACATAAATGCCTCAAGAGGAATTGGATTGCCAAATTATTTCTTTCTCAATTCTCTTCCTTACATAAAAAGTTAATTTTCGTTCATCAAGGATGAGGCGTGGGAATGTCTCGTTCATTAAAATTATCTGGAGATTACATGAGTCTTTCCAAAAGCGATTGGTTGTCACCACTTCCTTTTGAAATTTTGGTGGCAATTTTGATTTTTTTTCTTTTAATTTTGGGGAAGAAATTTATTGTTTAGAAATTAAACTAGTAATTTCTTCTTGTAAATATTTTATATGCAATTTTTTTAGGATTGGTGATAAAATAGAATGTCATTTCTTTATCCCAAAGAAAATATTGAATTCAAATTATCATTAAAGTGATAGGCATTATTTTAAGAAGAAAAATGTTCAAAATAATGTGTTTAAATCAAATTTTACTAAAATAAAACTGAATACAAACATCATCTTGACATTGGGCCACGATGATAAAATATACTTAATTTGTAAAGGACTCACCATCTGGTTGCCTATAACAGCTATTAATTTTTTCAAAATATTTAGAAGGAATTATTCCTTCTTGTATTAAAATGCCCGCTATCAACTAGAGTTAAATTTGGTAAAATAATTTCTTTATTTATAATTAATTTAATGGAAATATACCATTTCTGGTATATTACCTTTTGAATATTTTGTAAGAAACCTAGTTCTTGATTAGAATCAGTTTCTATATTTTCAAATGAATTGGGCGTCTTCTGATGAATCTCATGATCCATTAGACGAACATTCATTTGCTCTCGCTCAGCTTTAATTTGCTGAACTTCTAATTTTAGTTTCTTTAATTCAATCTTTTGTTCAGATAAAGAAGTTGAATTAGAAGATGATGAACTTGCCTCTTTTTTCTTAAATACTTCTGAGAAGGAGTACATAGGAGGCTTGTAATTAAATTTTTTTAGTTTATCTTTCTTCTGATCATTAAGAATATCGATAATTTTATCACGAGTTGAAGAAGATTATTTGAAGAAGATTATAGACCGAATTTTTATTAGGTTATTATTATTCTTTTGGAAGATCCTTAGTACTTAAGTCAATTTCGTTAAGGAGGTCTTCCCTTTGAGGAATAGTGAGAAAATTATCCCACCAACCTTTCAGAGTTCCATAGAATCCCGAAATGATGGCTAAAGATAATATGAGGTTTTGCTTGATGTCTAGATTGAAAGAATGTAACACATAAGCATTCGATGAAGGGTATGAATGATTTGATGTTCTAAAGTCCATCAATATCCCATTCATCATATAATCTCTATCATAGAATTTCCTAAAATGAGTATCTTCCTCAAATAATAAATCAGGAGGTGTTGGTTTTATAATAATGTTTTTCCAAATTTTTCTTGGATAAAAAAATTTTTGGATATCAAAAGAGGATGAGGATCTTGTAATTCTTGAAAAGTTTTGAATTTTTTTCAATATTACTTGTTGATCAATATCATTTTTTGGTTGAGGATTCATTTGAATCTTCAGATTGACATATCTTCAAGAGCTCCTACATACTTTTCACTTAAATTTAGAATCAAATTGAATGTCTTCAAAAGAGGGTCCCAACTTAAGAGCCGCCAAGAGGTGGTTGGATAAAAGGTTTCACAAATGGGTTTATACTAGTATAAGCTTTCTCTGAAGCTTTGTTAGTTTCAGGGCTTCAAACCTTTTGTTTAAGCATCTGATCGATTTTAGACTCTAGGCTAAAAAGATGATCAGTGATTATTTGAAGTATACTATTACTATAATTAAGTTATTTAATTACAATAAATTCCTTTAGAATTTGTGGATCGAACTTATTTTTTTCAAGGTCGAATTCTAAAGGTTTATCATCCACCATTTTACAATTGATGGAGGATAAGATGCTTCAATTATTTTTTTCTTGCTGGCCATTTTTGGTAATCAAAACAAAGAACTTGAGCAATTGAGCATAAATCAAAAACTGCATGAAAGGAATAGTTGCTTTGGCTTGACTATTTCTTTCTCTCATTTTGAAATATATCATATCTTGAAACATTATTCTAAGTAAAACTTACAAGTATGGAAGTTATCATTACTTGGTGATAATCTTTAGACCACTCCCTAGTCTTAGAACCTATTTGTAGCTCATTAAGACTAAAGTTCATTTCTATGGAGTGGGAGATTAATTTTCTCTCACCAAGTATAAACCCACCAGATTATCCTGCATGACAACAAAATATTAGAGAAATAAAGGTTCTTGTGCAACCACATCTTTGGGATGGTGTTTGTTTTTTTGAGATTTCACTCTTTTCAACAGAAGTCAAGAGGAAGTACCATAAAGATAAGTTTGAAATTGATCATGCCAATTGTTGAATTGACCATCTTTACCATTAGGCCACTCGACCTCCATGAAAAGAAGGACTCCTTTCGAGTGGTCATTCTTCCATGCTGGGTGATCCACCGATCATCCAAGAAGAATTCACTTCAAAATCGTGAAGAGAATTTTCATTACCTTTAATGAATTCGATGTCAAGTCAAACGAGAGTCTGATTGATGATGCAAAAATTTATTTTGAAACTAAATTTTGACATCTTGTTGAATGATGTATTTGAAGGAGCAAATATAAGGAGAAATGCATTAAGTAAATCATCTTGAAATTTTGAGATGCACTTACGTAAAGCATTTCTTTTGATAATGGAATACTTTTTTCGAAAGTAGATTCCATCTACCAGAAACAAAGTGAACTAATTCTTCTTTAGAATTCTTTCGCTGCTTTAGGATACCTCCATAGCCCTTATGAGAGGCATCTATTTCAATAATTTTGAAACTAGTGGGATCCACAAGATTAAGATAGGGAAGATTTTGAACCCTTTCTTTAATTTTATGCACCGCCATGATATCGAATGGTGGAGATTTTTTTTAATCACAAAGAGTCTTTGGCAAGATTGTGATAAAAAATCCATAATCAGAGCTCCTAAGAACCTAATTTTTATCTAAAATGATATCAAAATTTGTTAAAATTCAATACTTCTATTAATTGGTATAATAGAAGATATATTATGGCCTAAAAAATATTATTTCAGCTTTGAAATAATTTAATTTTTGGCTCTAAAATAACTAATCCATTTTTAATCATTTAAATGTTTTTATGGTTAAAAGTGTTCATCAATAGTGTTTGAACACAAGAACATCATCAATATAGACTAAAATATATTTAAAATAATATTTAAATATATTATTCATAATATCCAAATTAAGGTGCATTTTTTAAAAAGGGGCATTACGCTCCATTCAGAATGTCTAAAGGCACCGTAAATACTATTTTATAAATGATCCACTTTTATCTGATGCCAATATCGATTTTAAATTAAATTTGGAAAATATTTTTGCATTATAATCTATTTAATAAATCTTTATTAGAATTGATATCGATCCATTTTAAAACTTTGTTTAGCTTGTAATTAATTACAAGTTCCTCCTCTTTCCTTTTCTTCAATTCATAACACATAATGCGGTACAGCCCAAGAGAGTAGATTGCCAATTATTCCTTTCTTTAATAAATGCAATCTCATCTTACATAAAAGGTAGTGCTCGCTCATCGACAAGGATGAGCCTTGGGAATGTCTTCAAAATTATCAATGTGAGAGATCCACTACATGAGTCTTTCTTTCTAAAAGAATTTTGTCACCACATACTTCCTTTGAATTTTGGTGGCAATTTTGAATTTTCTTTTTTTTTGGGAAGAAATTTGTTTAAAAGTTAAACTAGCAATTTCTTCTTGCAAATAATTTATATGAACTTATTATTAAGCCTATTCATTTTATTTATGATAATTTCTTTAGATTGGTGATAAATGGAATGATTTCTTTATCCCAAAGAAAACACTAAATTCCAAAGATCATCAATTCTAGTGATAGACATTATTTTAAGAAGAAAAGGAGTTCCTAAAATAATGTGTTGTGTCAAATTTTTGACTAAAATAAAAGGCATTTGAATACAAACATCATCTTGACATTGGACCATATATGATAATTTATACTTAATTTGTAAGGACTCACCGTCGGCTGCCTTTAACCGATGGCTAGTTTTTTTAAAATATTTAGAAGGAATTATTCCTTCTTGCATACAATTTAAATCTGCTCCACTATCAACTAGAGCAATTAAATTTGGTAAAATAAATTCTTTATTTATAATTAATTTAATGAAAATATACCATTTCTGGTATATTGCCTTTTGAGTATTTTGTAAGAAACATGGTTCTTGATTAAAATCGGTTTCTATATTTTCAAATGAATTGGGTGTCTTTTGATGAATCTCAAGATCTATTAAATGATCATTCATTTGCTCTTGCTCAGCTTTAATTTATTGAACCTCTAATTTTAGTTTCTTTAATTCTGTCTTTAGTTCAGAGAAAGAAGCTGAATTAGAAGATGAGAACTTGCCTTGGATTTTTTCTTAAATACTTCTGATAAGGAGTATATAGGAGGCTTATAGTTAAATTTTTCTAATTTATCTTTCTTCTTAACATTAAGAAGATTGATAATTTTATCACGAGTTGAATCATCTTTAACTTGTGCTAAAACTTTATTTAATTGGTCCTTTTGCTCATGGGTGAGCATATATGCACTCTTATTTATTATATTTTATAATAATCTTCTTTAATGTGACTAACGCTAGATTTATTTATCGACCATGAGGATGAAATGAAATATGTTCTTTCATCTTATTCTATTTCGTAATCGAGGATGAGAATTTTCATCAGGGTTTGTTTTAACGTTTATCAGGGTTTGTTTGTGCGTGAATTTATCATATTTTTTATGACGTGAATTTTCACATTTAGGAAAAAATAGTTTTTTGTATTTTTCTCCTATTTTTGGAAGATAAAGGACGCACTGAGGATCACAAATGAATTGTTAATTGCCAAATTATTTTTCTCGCAGCTTCTTTCATTTGAACTTTTATTTAAGATCGAGTAAATTGCTAAACCAATTTTAATACATGCGTATAAGGTTTTCATATGTAAGAGTTTCATATGATGGTTCCATAGAGGCTAGAAACCTTAACCTTTCAAGAATAGATGGGAAGGCCTTCAATGAATTTTGCTTCCAAAGAAGGCTATCGATCATAAAGTGTCATGACGATGCTAAAAAAATATCCTTGTACCATCTTAAAAAAGTTAAGGATGGACATCTTAATTTTGGAGTAAGGATCTGTTTTTTCTGATCTCCAATGGATCCAAAGAAATGATCTAAATCATTTGAATAAGATTATAAGATTTTATTATGTTGTTCTTTTGGAAGATTCTTATTCAAATCGATTTCACTAAGAAGGTCTTCCTTTGAACAAGAATATTATCCCACCAACCCTTTAGAGTTCCAAAAAAATAAACAATGGCTCAAGCAATAATGTTTTTCCTATGATATCTAGATTAAACAAATAAAGGGCAAAACATAAGCATACTGAAGATGTGGATAATTGATAAAATCCATCAATATTCCATTCATTAGAGAACTTTCATCAAGAATTTCACAAATGGGTATCCTCTTAATAATAACCGAGGAGTTTTAGAATAATTTTTTCATTTTCTTAGATAAGAAATCTTTGATATCAAAGGATGTGAGGAATTCTTTTGAAAAGATGAACACATATTGGTTTGATAATCGATTCCAGGATTTTTGAATCTTCTTTGATCTTGATATCTCAAGAGCTCAACATACTATCTTTTAAATTTAGAATCAAATTCAATGTCTTCTTAAAAAGGTCCAAACTTAAGAGGAAGTTGATAATAAAAGGTCTAATTAGAATTTGAACTAGTAGGGCTTTTTCAAGCTCTAAGTTTTGACCTTTTTTTAAGATAATTAGATTCTAAGCTAAAAGATGTTCAGAATAATTTGAATATTACTATAATTAAGTTGTTTAATTATAGAATAAATTCTTTAGAATTTATGGATAACTTATTTTTCTCAAGGCCGCTAATTCTAAGGTTTATCATCCACCATTTTGCAACCGATGGAGGATAAGATGCTTCAATAATTTTTTTTGCTCGTTTACCATTTTTGACAAAAAACATCAACTTGAGCGATTGAGCATAATAATCAAAATTTAATTTAAAGGAATAGTTGCTTTTGCTTGACTATTTCTTTCTCTTATTTTTTGAAATATAAATTTTAATATCTCTGAGTTGTTCTAGAAGTAAATTCTATACCAAGTAATTGTCATTTAGAATGGATACTTTAGTACCACCTCTAGTCTTAGAACTTTTGTAGCTCATTAAGACTAAAGTTCATTTTAGATGGAGTGAGATTGATTTTCTCTCACCGGATGATGATATGATTTCTATTTGAAGAGCCTCACAATGGTTCAGAGTTAGAGAATCATCCCATCTACTATGAGGTTTCTAAGATGAAACCCAAGTGATGATCTATGAAGGTTGAATCGACTTTAACATCGCTTCACGCTTGAATTATGAATATCAATAGTGACCGCAGATGGTATGGTCCATGATTGAAATACCACCTCATCCATTTAATCATTCTGAGTGGCAATATGAGATGCTAATAGATTTGTTTTTGACGAGTCCATTCTGATTGAATAAACAACTTTGGGATTTAGAGTATTTAAAACTTGAAAATGAATCAAAATTAGAGCAATAGTTTTTAGAACTTGAGGAAATCAAACCATAAAGTCATTAATTTTAAAGCTTCAAAAGATTTATATGAAAGAGATAAACTGATAAAGGTGTTGAAATAAATGCCCGTGACATGCTATCTACAACACTCATTGTGGATTGAGCCCAATGAAGACATCTCATCTCTTAAGTTTACAAAATAGAGCATTTGGACCTTTTAAAGGTTAAAGGTTTGAATGCTATTCAGATTATCCTATATGAATATATTTAAAGTCTACATATATTTATACAGATTTAAACGTTAGTAGATAAATGGTTTTGTCCATTTGATCTACAAGAATGGTTTGTTCTAGTACTAAAGATTTTTCCTTAAAATCAAAACCAAATTGATAAATGATAGTTTTATCAATTTTATGGAGAGACCATCATTTTGGTCTTCTTCATTCAAGGAAACTGCCATTTAGTTCTGACAAATTATTATTTCTCCTAATCATTAAAGTTACTTAAAAAGTAGCATATAACCAAAAAAGGGGAGAAAGGAGAGAGAGGAAGATGATAGAATTTGAAACAAATTTCACATAAGATAAAACAAACTAAGTATAAACCTCCAGAAATTATCTTACATAACAAAATAGGATTATAACTTTCATCAGAAATGGATTTACCATTTGATGAAAGATGGAAGATAGAATGAAAAAGTAATTCATCCAAATCATAAAATCAACAAGGATTTATTATTTCAGGAAGATACTCATTTTAGAAATTCATGAGGAGATTTGTCAATGGAATATGATGGATGAACATCAAATCATCTACCCTTCATCGAATGCTTATGTTACTGCTCAATTAGACATCATGAAAGAAAATCATATTATCGAGCCATCATTTCAAGATTCTTGAACTCAAAGGTTGGTGATAATTTCTCACTATTCCTCAAAGGAAGACCTCCTTAGCAAAATTGATACTATCTTCCAAAGAAAAACCAATGAAATTTTTATAGTCTTTCAAACAATTATTTATTGATATTGAGATCAAGGAGAAATCTATATACTCAAAAATTAAGATCCATCCTCATTTTTGATGAATAAGAATATAGTTATGACTTATGATTTTCTTTCTAGAACAAAAATTATAAGATCTTCATATTTAAAAAGGTTTTTTCTGTTTTTGAACCATCCATATGAAATATTGGAAACCATATTTCACATGAATTAATTGGTTTAAATCTTTCATCTTAAAGATCAAATGAAAAGAGAGCAAATATAAATAGCTTCAGTATAATATGATTGTTATCTCCAAAATAAAAATCAAAAACAATTTTTTGTGAAAACACGTCATAAAATAATTTCTTTTTCAAAAAAAGCTTTCATGCTCTAAAATTAATAAGAATAAAATTTACAATTCAATATTGTAGATGATTGTCAAGAAGAAAATAAATGAACTTCATAGACATTAAAATTAAACAAACCATTTTAATATCTTATTTCAAAGAATCAAAGATTTAAGAAATCATTTTCATCTCATCCTTTGAATAATGAATTTGTCAATAAAGATTATAAAAAATATAATCTTGATTAAATAATGCTTACAAAAAGACATAATAAACTTTTGCAGAGGAAGATAATGATTTATCGATCTTTCTTAATGATAAGAGAAAGATAACTAGAAAAATAACAAGCCTCATATAAATCAAAGTATAAAGGAGTATCATCTTAGCTTTATTTAAAAAGAAATTAAGAAAACCAAAAAGATTCAAGAAAATAAAGGAAAGCAAAGAAACAAATGAATGAATGGATCTTGATTAAATTTTAAATTGAAAATTTAGAAGTATTTCAAGAATTTCTTATAAAAATATTCAAAAGGCAATATACCATAAATGGTATATTATTAATTATATAAAGAATTATATTTACCAATTCTTTATGATCAAAGCATTTAAGATACAAGAATTTCTTCTATGAAAAATATAATTTTAGATGGTTTATAAATTAAGTATAAATTATCATCATCTCGTCAAGATATATATATCATCTTTTATAACACACAAACATTATTTTAATCTTTCTTCTTTATATCTATCTTTATAGAATTTTCTTAGATAAAGAAATCACATTATTTATCACTAAAGAATCAAATAAATTTATATAAACAAGCTTCAAATTATTTATATTATTTTTAACTTTTAAACAAAATTTTCCAATGATTTTAAATAAATTTCAAAGGACATCAATAAAGTTAGAAAATGCTAAGGATTGAAGATAACAATACATTTCAATTCATCTCATGATTAACCAGCAATAATTCTTTATGTAAGAAGAGATCATTAGAAAGAAATCAAAAATACTTCGATAATCATTTCATGTTAGAAAAGAAAGATGAATTGAATTACACATAAAAACAAAATTTTAAATATTCATAATCCTTGAAAAAAGATTTATAATAGATAAATGCAAAAAATATTTTTCAAATTTTGATTTAAAATCGGATATGGATGAAGATAAAGAATTATCGCTATAAAAAAATTTTTTTTCTACATTTAATGAATTAATCTGGTTAAGAATATTTTTAATTCTCAAAGATATCATTTAATATATATTTAAAAGATATTTAAATATATTTTTTGATGATGATTGTTTTCAAAATATTCATTAACCATCTAAAAATATTTAAATGCAATTTTAATGAGTTATTTAGAGAAAAACAAATATTTTATAAATAAGATTTTTATTAAATCTAATGCTTCTTTCTTTAATTAATGAAATTGCTAACAAGATATATTTTTGATAAAAAGATCTATTTCTTTCTCAATTATGAATTTATTTATAAATCTTAAAGATGAAATTATTTTTTTGATTAAAAGAAAATGTCACATTCATGTAAAGAAAAATTAAAGAAATTCATTATTACTAGTTTAAAATTAATGAATTTTCTAAAGAGGTATCAAACTTGAAGATTAAAAATATAGATGGAATATTCTCAGATTCCATTTAAAAAAAAAGCATTTTTTATAAAATACTTTTTGAGTAAGATTCCATCTACCAAATAAATTGAACTAATTTTCTTTAAAATTATTTTCGCTTAAGATACCTCCATACTTATCGAGATCTATTTCAACAATTTTAAAACTAGTCCGCAAGATTAAGACATGAAGATTTTGAACCCTTTCTTTAATTTTTGACCATCAGAATGAATATCACATGGTGGGGATTCTTTTAATCTCAAAAGAGTGTTGTATCTTTGGAAAGATTTGATAAAAATTGGCTACATAATTAGAGCTCCTCAATATTTTTTATCAAAATGATATCAAAATTTGAAGAATTCAATACTTCTATTAATTGGTATAAATGAAGCATTGATATATTATGGCCTAAAAAATCTTATTTCGAAATAATTGATTTTGGCTCAAATAACTAACCTATTTTTTAAAATTAACCATTTAAATATTTTTGGGTTAAAGTGTTCATCAATAGATAGAACACAAGAACATCATCAATATACACTAAAATATATTTAAAATAATCTTTAAATATATTATTCATGATATCAAATTGAAGGTGCATTTTTAAACCAAAGGGCATTACATTCCATTCGAATGTCCAAAACAATAGAATACTATTTTATAGATCCATTCTTTTATCTCGAGCCAATATCATGATTTTAAATCAAATTTGGAAAATATTTTTGCATTATGCAATTTATTTAATAAATCTCTTTATTAGAATTGGATATCATCCATTTTAAAACTTTTTGGCTTTGTAATAATTACAGGTCTCCTTTTCCTTTTCACAATTCATAACATAGAATGTTACTAAGAGTAGATTGCAATTATTCTTTCTAATAAATCAACAATCTCTTCCTTACATAAAGCAAGGTAGTGCTCGTTCATCTGACAAGGATGAGCCTTAGTGGGAATGTCTAGTTCATTGAAATTATCAATGTACAGGAGATCCACTACATGAGTCTTTCTTTCCCAGAAAGCAATTGGGTTGTCACCACAAACTTCCGTTTGGAATTTTGGTCAATTTTGAATTTTTTCTTTAATTTTGGGGAAGAAATTTGTTGTTTTAAAAGTTAAACTAGCAATTTCTTCTTGTAAATAATTTATATGCATAGACTATTATTAAGCATTTCATTTATGATAATTTCTTTAGATTGGTGATAAAATAATGATTTCTTTATCCCAAAGAAAATAATTCCAGATCATCAATTCTAGTGATAGCATTATTTTAAGAAGAAAAGGAGTTCCAAAATAATGTGTTGTGTCAAATTTTGACTAAAATAAAAGGTATTTGAATACAAACATCATCTTGACACATGACCACAGATGATAATTTATACTTAATCTGTAAAGATTCATCATCGATTGCCTTTAATCGTTGGCTTGTTTTTTTAACATATTTAGAAGGAATTATTCCTTCTTGTATGCAATTTAAATCTGTTCCACTATCAACTAGAACAGTTAAATTTGGTAAAATAAATTCTTTATTTATAATTAATTTAATGGAAATATACCATTTTTGGTATATTTCCTTTGAATATTTTGTAAGAAACCTGTTCGATTAGAATCGCTTCTATTTTCAAATGAATGTCTTTAATTCAAGATCCATTAGATGACCATTCATTTGCTTGCTCACTTTAATTTGTGAACTTCTAATTTTAGTTTCTTTAATCGCCTCTGAGATAAAGAAGCTGAATTAGAAGATGATGAACTTGCCTCTTTTTCTTAAATACTTCTGATAAGGAGTATATAGGAGGCTTGTAATTAAATTTTTCTAGTTTATCTTTCTTCTTATCATTAAGAAGATCGATAATTTTATCACGAGTTGAATCATCTTCAACTTATGCTAAAAATTTAATTAATTGTCCTTTTGCTCGTAGGTGATACGCACTGTCATATTTATTATATTTTTATAATAATCTTTCTACTGACAGGACTTGCAACAGTTAGATTTATCGATTTATCGTCGATGAGGATGAAGATGAAATATGTTTCTTTCATCTTCCGATATTTTAATCGTAGATGTAAAAATTTTCATCGTGGTTTGTTTAACCTTCAATCAAGTTCATTTAACTTCGACAAATTTAGCGTAATGACATTTAATATTTGTAACATTTTATTTCTTCTCTTTGGTTTTAGAACCGGAGGAGAGAGTGCTGTGTTTGTGCTGAATTTGTCATATTTTTATGATTTTTTCATTTAGAAAATAGTTTTTGTATTTTTCCTATTTTTTGGAAGATAAAGGACATACCGAGGATCACATTGAATTGCTCTAATTTGCTGCTATTACCAAGACGCTTCTTTTCATTTGATCTTTTAATTTAAGATCGAGAAATTGCTAAACCAATTTTTAATACAGAATAGGTTTATGTAAGAGTTTCATATGGGATGGTTCATAGAAGAGAAACCTTAACCTTTCAAAGAAATAGATTGGAAGGCTTCAATGAATTTTTCTCGGCTATACATCATAAAGTGTCATGACGTTGCTAGAAAATATCCTTGTACCATCAAAATGGGTTAAGGATGGACATCTTAATTTTGGAGGGATCTTTTTTTTCTCCTGATCTCCAATGGATCCAAAGAAATGATCTACAATCATTTGAATAAGATTATAGATCGATTTTTTTAATTTTGTGTCTTTGGAAGATCCTTAGTCAAATTTCACTAAGGTCTTCCTTGAAAGGAGAAAGAAAATTATCCCACCATCCTTTGAGTTCCGTAAAACCAAAAATGGCTCGAGCAACAATGTGAGGTTTTGCTACTTGATATTTGATCAAATGAAGCAAACATAAGCATCATGAAGGTAGATAATGATGTTCTAAAAGTCCATCAATATTCCATTCATATAAAGAATTCCATCATAAATTTCTAAAATGAGTATCTTCCTCAAATAATAAATCGAGGAGTGTTTATAATAATGTTTTTCCAAATTTTTCTTGGGATAAGAAAGTTTTGATATCAAAAGGAGGATGAGGATCTTGTAATTCTGAAAAAGGTTTTTAACTTTTTTCAATATTACTTGATCAATATCATTTTTGAGGATTCATTTGAATCTTCATCATTGACATATCTTCAAGAGCTCCTACATACTTTTCACTTAAATTTAGAATCAAATTAATGTCTTAAGAGGGTCCAACTTAAGAGCCGCTTTAGGTGGTGATAAAAGGTTTCACAAATGGGTTTATACTAGTAGAAGCTTTCAAGTTTCTAGTTTCAAACCTTTATTTAAGCATCCGATGATTTTAGACTCTAGGCTAAAAAGATGATCAATGATTATTTGAAGTATACTATTACTATAATTAAGTTGTTTAATTACAATAATAAATTCTTTAATTTTGATGAACTTTTTCGCTAATTCTAAAGGTTTATCATCCACCATTTTACAACCGATGGAGGATAAGATGCTTCAATTATTTTTCCTTTCGCTTTGCCATTTTTGGTCAAAATAGCAACTTGAGTGGATTGAGCATAAGAATCAAAAACTTTAAAGGAATAATTGCTTGGCTTGACTATTTCTTTCTCTCATTTTCTCAAAATATAAATCATTTATTTGAGATGTTGGTTTTGGTAAAACTTCTAAACCAAGTTCAAAAAAATTATCATACTTTGGTTGGAAGTATTCTTTCAGAATAACCTCTCTAGTCTTAGAACTGATTGTGTAGCTCATTAAGACTAAAGTTCATTTCAGATGGAGTGGGAGATTGATTTTCTCTCACTATGATGATATGATGATTAGCGAAGGGCATCGATGGTTCGTGAGTGTGAACCATCTCGACTTCTGAGGTTTGGGATAGAAACCCTAGAAAGTGTGATAGATTGATGAGGGTTGAATCTGACTTCAACATCGCCATCAGCAGTTTGAATTATCTGTTCTATATCTTGATTGATGGAAGGTCTTGGAGTGACCGCAGATGGTATTGTCCATGATTCAAGGAATACCACCTCATTCCATTTAATCACTCATTAAGAAGCAATATTGCTTAAGATTTGTTTTCAATCGAGTAGTTCTCTACAACAAATTTTCAACTGATTTAGAGTATTTAAAACTCAAAAATGAATTCTAAAAAATTAGAGCAATAGTAACCCTAGAAATCATAACCATAAAGCTATAAATGTAATTTTAGAGCTTCAAAAGATTTAGAAAGAGTAAACTCATTGGGAAAGGTGTTAAATAAACCGCCATGATGATTAGTCTCTACAACACTCATTGGGATTGAGCAAAGAAGTATCTCATCTTTTCTAAAATAGAACCATTTAGACCTTTAAGTGTTAAAGGTTTGAATGCTATAGATCATCCCTATATGAATATATTTAAAGTCTTGCATATATTTATGCGATCTTCAAACGTTAAAGATAAATGGATTTATCCATTTGATCTACAATATTGTTCTTACCATCAAGATTTTCCTTAAAATCAAAAGTTCCAAATTGATAAATGACAGTTTTATCAATTTTTGGGGGAGACCATCTATTTAGGTCTTCTTCATTCAAGGGGAACTCGCCATTTTGTTCTGATTAAATTATTATTCTCCTAATCGTTATTGGGAAGTTACTTCAGAAGAAGTAGAAGCCATATAACCAAAAAGGGGGAGAAAGGGAGAGAGGAAGATGATGTAGGGAGAATTTGAAATAAATCACCACATAAGGATAAAACAAACAAAGTATAAACCTCCACTAGAGAATTATCCCGCATAAATAACAAAAAATAAGACTATAACCCTTTCAAGATCCACAAAAATAGGATTTATGGCCATTTATCGAAGATGGGATAAAGTCTAGGAATAAACAAAGTGTTCATCCAAATCATGGTGAATGCACAAAAAATTCTAACATCCTTTCCTAGATTTACCCCATCATGGCTCATAGATTCTATGATATATAAAACACTTATTTATTAAAGCTAAAAAAGAACTTACTGACAAAGAGGTGAAGAAGTATGAAGGAGATATAAGGGAGAAGAAGAGAAGAAAATTGAGCACCTAATACAAATGTGAGCCTCCTTATAGAAAAGGAGAGACTTTGCTTTATCAAAGAAATGTAATTATTAAACAGATAAAGCTTAGAAGCTAAGGACAATTATTAGACATAATTATTTCTTATAATAGCTACTTGAAAGTAGATTATTTCCTGACCACTACTTTTGAAAGTAGCAATTTTTCCTCTGACCATACTTTTGGAAAGTAATAAATATTCTAATGGTGGACCACTTTTAAGTTGTAGATCGAGATAAGATGTTTTCTTTACTCAGAAAGGCAAAAGAAGCAATAATTTGTAATTTAAGCATGAATCCATTAAGTTTTTAAGATCATTAGAAGAGTCACCATCATCAGACATGATAGGGATTAAACAATTTGTCATTGATCTCAGATATTTTTGAGATTCTTGTGAACCTCATTCTCAAGGTAACGCTTTTAATACTTAAGTACATCATCAACATATAACTCAAAATTAATGTTTTTTAATCATATAATTTTGAGATAGATTTCTTGAGCTTATCTTCAATGCTAATTGAACTCACCATTTTAAAAGAAACTATCTTCAAGGACAATTTATTAAAATCAAGAATAATGTTCCATCCAAATCTATGGAATTTGGTCAGAAGAAGGATTTCCTGATCATCCTTTATTAATGGAATTTTGATATCCATTCATTAAAGACTTTTGAGATAAGAATAATACAAAAATGAATTCAAGATAGCAAGTTCTTTGTGATAATATCTTATCATAACATCCATTAATGATGTTTTCATTGAGAATGAAGAAGGCTTTCATCATCTTGCACATAATACCATAATTTATGCCAATTTTGAATTAAAATTAGTGGAATAAAATATATTTTTTCTTTAATGGAGTTAATTCATTGATGAAAGATTTTTGTATAACGATCTATATAAAATATTATGGTTCACAAATCACAATGGTTAATCTCAATACACTTTAATTGTATTAAGATTTTTCATAATTCTCTCATGCGAGATTAGATTCAAAATGGGAAAGGATTGTTTCCCAAATATCTTTCAAAAAGAAATTAATTTATCAATAATGAGGATTAATTTCAAGTATTCTATTCTATTTCTTTTAGAAATAAATAAAGTTCTGTGCAATGACATCTTTTGATGGAGTTACTTTTTTAGATTTCATCTTTTCAACCATAGTTGAAGAAAGTACTATGAAGATAATTTCAAATTGATCATGACGTTGAATCAATCTTCATTGAACCACTACTCCATGATTAAGACAGAATTTTGAACCCTTTAATTTTGCATTAATGGTATGAATATCGACCATGGTGGGATTCTTTTAATCCAAAGAGTACATCTTTGGCATGATTGTGATAAAAATTGACTACATAATTGAGAGCTAAGAACAGAATTTTTTATCTAAAATGATATCAAGAAATTTGTCAAAAAATTCAATACTTCTATTAATTGGTATAATAGAAGCATTAGATATATTATGGCCTAAAAATTTTATTTTAGTTTGAAATAATTTAATTTTTGGCTCTGAAATAACTAACCCATTTTTAAAATTAACCATTTAAATATTTTTAGATGGTTTGTGTTTGTCAATAATATTTGAATACAAGAACATCATCAATAGAAAAATATATTTAAAATAATCTTTAAATATATTATTCATGATATGAAATTCTATGCATTTTTTTAACCAAAGGGTACATTCATCAGAATGTCCAAAGGGCACCGTAAATGTTATTTTATAGAATCCCATTCTTTTATCTGATCCAATATCGATTTTAAATCAAATTGGAAAATATTTTGCATTATGCAATCTATTTAATAAATCTTTTATTGAATTGATATATGATCCATTTTAAAACTTATTTAGATTGTAATTAATTACAAGTCAGTCTCTCTTTCTTTTCTACCAATTCATAACATAGAATGTGGTACATCCAAGAGAGTAGGATTGTGAATTATTCCTTTCTTAATAAATCACAATCTCTTCTTACATAAAGCAAGGTAGTGCTCATTCATCCTGGATGAGTTTGGAATGTCTCATTCTTTAAAATTATCAATGTAAGAGATCCACTACATGAGTCTTTCTTTCAGAAGTAATTGGGTTGTCACCACAAACTCTTTGAAATTTTTTGAAATTTTGAATTTTCTTTTAATTTTGGGAAGAAATTTTTATTTAAAAGTTACACTAGCAATTTCTTTAAATAATTTATATGCATTATTATTAAGTAATTCATTTCATTTATGATAATTTTTTAGATTGGTGATAAAATAATGTGATTTCTTTATCCAAAGAAAACATCAATTCCAAAGATCATCAATTTAGTGATGGCATTATTTTAAGAAGAAAATAGTTCCTAAAATAATGTGTTGTCAAATTTTGACTAAAATAAAAGTCATTTGAATACAAATTCAATAATCAGATGATAATATATATACTTAATTTGTAAAATCATCTACCTTTAACTATATTTTTTAAAATATTTAGAAGGAATTATTCCTTCTTGTATAATTTAAATCGCTCACTATTAACTAGAGTTAAATTTGATAAAATAAATTCTTTATTTATAATAAATTTAATGGAAATATACCTTAGATATCTTTCAATATTTTGTAAGAAATTCTATCAATCTTCTATATTTTCAAATTAATTGGCATCTTCATGAATCTCAAGATCCATTGTAGACCATTCATTTTTTTGCTCAATTTAGCTTAACTTCTAATTTCTCTTTAATTCTTTGTTAAGATAAAGAAGTCAATTAGAAGATGATGAATCCTCTTTTTCTTAAATACTTTGAGAAGGAGTATATAGATTGTAAATTTTTTTTTAGTTTATTTTTCTTCTTATCATTAAGAAGATCGATAATTTTATCAAGTAATTATCTTCAACTTGTGCTAAAAGTTTAATTAATCTCCTCCTATTGTGAGCATATGCACTGCCATATTTATTATATTTTTATAAATTTTTGACATAGCAAGTAGATTTATCTGATTTATCACCGATGAAGATGAAATATGATCTTTCTTCTTCGATTTTTCGAATCGTAAATGTAAAGGAATTTTTATCGTGGTTTGTTTTAAAAAAGTTCATTTAACTTTCTACAACAGAATGTGTAATGAAAAGGCCACATTTTTCATATTTATTCTTGTCTTTGGTTTTAAAGAGGGACAAGAGTGCTCAGATCGGGAATTTGTCACATTTTTTATGATGTGATTTTTCATGCTAGAAAATAGTCTTTCATGTTTTTCCCTTGTGTTTGGAAGATAAAGGATAAATCACAATAATTTTTTTCAAGATTGAAGATTTTTTGTAAGTAGACGTTTTCTTTTCATTGATCTTTTAAGAAGATCGTGAATAAAATGATTTTTAATTCAGAGAAAATAAGGTTTCCATACTTATTTTCAAATGGGATGGTTTCATCATGAGAACAAGAGAAACCTAACCTTTTCAAAGAATACAAATGCCTTCAATGAATTTTTTGTTTCAAAAAGATAGATCATAAAGCATCATAACGCTCGAAAAAAAAAAATATTTATACCATCAAAATGGGTTAAATGGACATTCTTTTGGATAAAAGTTTTTTCTCTGATATGGATAAGAAAAATGATCTATAATTGTCAAGAAGATTAAAGACAATTTTTGATTGAGGATTCATTTGAATCTTCATCCAATTGATTGAAATCTTCAAGAGCTCTACATACTTTTCACTAAATTTAGAATCAAATCAATGTCTTTAAAGAGAGGGTCCAACTTAAGAGCCATTTAGGAGGTGGTTGGATAAAGGTTTATCACAAATGGGTTTATACTAAGATAAGCTCAAGCTTTCTAGTTTAAAACCTTTATTTAAGCATTGATCGATTTTAGATTCTGGCCAAAAAAAAGTTATTATTTGAAGTATACCATTACTATAATTAAGTTGTTTAATTATAATAAATTCTTTAGAATTTGGATCAACTTATTTTTTGAAAGCTAATTCTAAAGGTTTATCATCCACCATTTTACAACCGAGAGGATAAGATGCTTCAATTATTTTTCCTTGCTCGTTGCCATTTTTTGAAAAATAGCAACTTGAGCGATTATATAGAACCAAAACCAACATGAAAGGAATAGCTTGCTTGACTATTTTTTTTCTCTCATTTACTCAATATAAGTCATTTATTTCAGATTTCTTAGAAGTAAAACTTCTATACCAAGAATGAATTGTCACTTAGATTGGTATTTTTAGTACCACTTCCTAGTCTTAGAACTTGGTTTGTAGATCATTAAGACTAAAGTTCATTTTATGGGGAGATTGATTTTCTCTCACCGATGATGATATGATTTCTAGAAAGAAATATGGTCGTGAGTTGTGAACCATCGATCTGTGAGGTTTTAAGGGATAGAAACCTAGGAAGTGTGATGATCTGAGGGTTGAATCTTCTCATCACCTTCACCATTTGAATTATTGATCTATGTCATTTGATGGAAGGCCTTAGGACCGAGATGGTATAATCCATGATTGGAAATACCATCTCATTCCATTTAATCACTGCAGTAGTAATGGGATGCTAAATTTGTTTCAATCAGAGTAGTCGCTCATGTTCCAAACTTTGGGATTTAGAGTATTTAAAACTCAAAATGAATTCTAAAATTAGAGCAATTAATGAGAAATCAACCATAAAGTCGTAAATGTAATTTTGGGTTCAAAAGATTTATATTAAAAAGAGATAAACTGACAGAAAGGTGTTGAATTAAATAAATAATGATTAGCTAGTCTACAACACACATTGGATTGAGCCTGAAGGCATCATCTTTTAGGCTGTTAAAATAAGCATTTAGACCTTTATGTTAAAGGTTTGAATGCTATCTGTATCATCCTATATGAATATATTTAAAGTCTTGCATATATTTATGAGATCTTCAAACATTAGTAGATAAATAGTTTTATCCATTTGATCTAGAATGGTTTGTTCTATTTTAAAGATTTTCCTTAAAATCAAAAAAGTTCCAAATTGATAATGATAGTTTTATCAATTGGGGAGAGACCATCTATTTAGTCTTCTTCAAAGGGGAACTTTGCTATTTCGATTTTGATTAATTATTATTTCTTCTAATCGTAGATTGAAGTTACTAAAAGTAGCCATATAATTAAAAAACGAGAAAGGGAGAGAGAAAGATTATGGAGAATTTGAAACAAATTATCATAAGATAAAACAATCTAAGTATAACCTCCACCGAATTATCCTGCATACCAAATAAAAATAGACTTATAACCTTTCAAGCATCAAAATTTATGGCCATTTGTGATGAAGATGGATAATATGGAGGAATGAACAGATGTCATCCAAAGTATGGTGAAATGCAATAAAAAATCTCTAACATCCTTAAGATCATATCATTTCAATATTTCTTCCCAATCTTAATTGTAGCTCATTAAGATAAAGTTTATTTCATGGATCAGATTGATTTTCTCATAGAATGATTTCTATTTAAGCAAGATAATGTGGTTTAGATTTATAGACTTCTCTGAGGTTTTATATAAAATCTAGAAGTGATATCGAGATTAATATTTTCAACATCATAAGCTTGAATTATCTCCATCTATATTTGATAGATGAATGTATAATTGCAAATTATTCAAGAAATAAATTCCATTTAATCACTCTTTAGTCAATGAGATAAATTTGTTTAATCGATTTCCTACCTTGAGCCTTTCAAACTATGATTTAAAGATTAAAACAAAATGAATTCTCAAAATTAAAATATTTTAACTAGGAAATCATAACCATAAAGTGAAATATAATTTAAATTTCAAAAAGATTTATATCGAAGAGATAAATATTAATCCCAAGAAATAGTCTCTACAACACTCATTAGATGAGAAATAAAAATCATTATCTTCCATAAAATGAAGCATTTACCTTTTAAGGAAATAATGCTATTATCATCAATTATGTTTAAAGTCACATATATTTATGCTGATCTTCAAACGTTATGATAAATGGTTTTGTCCATTTGATCTCAAGAATGGCTTCTATAGTTTTCAAAGATTTTTAAAATCAGTCAATTGATAAATGATAGTTTTATCAATTTTTGAGAGACATCTATTTAAAGTCTTCTTCATTCAAGGAAACTCGATTTGAAGTTTATTAAATTATTATTTCTCTTAATCGCTAGATTAAAGTTACTTCAAGATAACTATAACCAAAAAAAAATGGAGAAAAGAGAAAATGATCAAAGGAGAATTTGAAACAAATATACATAAAGATAAAACAAAAGTAAAACCTCACCACAAATTGCAACATATTAGAAATAAAATGTTCTGTGCAACCACATCTTTAATGATGTTTTTTAGAGGTTTCACTTTTCAATCGAAGAAGAAAGTACTCAAAGATAAGTTAAATTGATCATGCCAATTGAATAATTATCGCCATTAAAGTCCACAAAGGACCTTGAAAGAAGGACTTCCTTTAGTGGTCATTCTTCTATGCGGTGATCCACTTATCGTCTAGAAGAATTCATTCGAAAAATCGAAAGAGAATTTTCATTACCTTTAATGAATTAAAAAAGTAAGAGTCAAATTGCCATGATGCAAAATTTATTTTGAAACTAAATTTTGACATCTTGTTGAATGATGTATTTGACCAAAAGAAGGAGAAAAAATCTTGATAAGTAAATTATCTTAAATTTTGAGATACTTAATTACATGTATTTATTTTTTTGATAATGGAATACTTTTAGTAGGAATAAACAAATAACTAATTTTTCTTTAGAATTCTTCAAAGGATACCTAGCCCTTATGAAGTATCATTTCAATAATTTTAAACTAGTGGGTGCAAGATTAAGACAAAGATTTTAAACCCTTTCTTTAATTTCAGCCATCTGCAAATATCACCATGGTGGGAGATTTTTTTTAATCTATCAAAGAGTCAAGATTTTGGCAAGATTGTGATAAAAATCGGCTACATAATTGAGAGCTCCTAAGAACCGCAATTTTTATCTAAAATGATATGGAAATTTGAATTCAACACTTCTATTAATTGATAATAAAAGCATTAGATATATTATTTCAAAAATCTTATTTGCTAAATAATTTGATTGGCTCAAATAACTAATCATTTTTAAAATTAACCATTTAAATATTTTTAGATGGTTAAAGTGTTCAATGTTTGAGAACACAAGAACATCATCAATATACTAAAATATATTTAAAATAATCTTTAAATATATATTCATGATATGCTAAAATTCGAAGGTGCATTTTAAACCAAAGGGCATTATGTTCCATTGTCAAAGGGCATAAAATGCTATTTTATAAAGATATTCTTTATCTCGATCCAATAAATATCCAATTTTAAATCAAATTTAAAAATATTTTTGTATTATGCAATCTATTTATAAATCCCATTAGAATTGATATCATCCATTTTAAAAAACTTTGTTTAGACATAATTAAATGTCTTCTCCTCTTTCCTTTCCTCAATCTAAATAGAACGCTGAAGTCAAGAAGTAGATTTCAATTATTCCTTTTCTAATAAAAATACATAAAGCAAGGTATGCTGCTCACCAGGATGAGCAAAAGAATGTCTTTCATTAAATGATCAAGGAGATCCACTACAACTCTTGATAAAAAATTTTCTTCTAATGATAAGAAGAAAGATAAACTAAAAAATTTAATTACAAGCCTCCTATATACTCTTATGTAAGTATTTAAGAAAAATCGCAAGTTCATCATCTTCTAATTCAGCCTTTATCCAACTAAAGACCTAATTAAAGAAACTAAAATTAGAAGTTCAACAAAGTCCAAGAATAAATGAATGGTCATTTAATGGATCTTGAAATTAATCGAAGAAATTCATTTGAAAATATGAAGCTATTCTAATCAAGAACCGTGTTCTTACAAAATATTCAAAGGCAATATACCGTAAATGGTATATTTCCATTAAATTAATTATAAATAAAGAATTTATTTTACCAAATTTAACTTCTCAGTTGATTTAAATTATATACAAGAAGAATAATTCCTTCTAAATATTTTGAAAAAAAGCCATTAAAGGCAACATGAGTCTTTACAAATTAAGTATAAATTATCATCTGGTATGTCAAGATGATATTTGTATTCAAATGCCTTTTATTTTAGTCAAAAATTTGACACAACACATTATTTTGGGAACTCTTTTCTTCTTAAAATATTGCCTATCACTAGAATTGATGATACTAGAATTCGATGTTTTCTTTGGGATAAAGAAATCACATTCCGTTTTATCACCAATCCTAAAGAAATTATCATAAATGAAATGAATAGGCTTAATAATAAGTCTATGCATATAAATTATTTACAAGAAGAAATTGCTAGTTTAACTTTTAAACAACAAATTTCTTCCCAAAATTAAAAGAAAAAAAATTCAAAATTGCCACCAAAAAATTCCAAAAGGAAAGAAAGACTCATGTGGATCTGTACATTGATAATTTCAATGAACGAGACATTCTACTAAAGCTCATCCTTGTCGATGAACGAGCACTACCTGTTTTTATGCAAAGAAGAGATTGTTGATTTATTAAAGAAAGGAATAATTCGCAATCCTACTCTCTTGAGTCGTACCGCATTCTATGTTATGAAAGGAAAGAGGGAGACCGCACTGTAATTAATTACAAGCCGCTAAACAAAGTTTTAAAATGGATTATATCCAATAATAAAAGGGATTTATTAAATAGATTGCATAATGCAAAAAATATTTTCCAAATTTGATTTAAAATCGTG